>VXBT01002881.1:0-21857 GCA_013400235.1 Oriolus oriolus
GCATCAGGCCAGTGTCAAACCACAACATTCCACTATAAAAATTTCATCAGTGGATTTCAGCTCAATCTCTAGCCAACTTTTTGTACACCTCTTAGAAAAACTTTGGGCAAAGATGGGACTACCACAAACCAAGCTGAAATCAGTGGGCAGTAAGTACACTTTCCCCGGATTCTTTCAAACCCTTACCAGTAGTTCATGGACAGTCCAATTGGCTGTGGTGAAAGACTGAATTACCTCTTAACTTGTAGTGGATTTTTAAATACTGTGACATCACATTTAATGAAAATTCATGACCATATTACCATTAAAGAGGATGCTGTGACAAATACGTAAAACAGTCTTAAAAAGTCAGCGTATTTTCTAGAAAACTTAAAAACTTAGCACGCAAATTACTGACAGAGGCTACATTTGATTACTCAGCATCACTACTGAAAAATAAGTACACCTACCCCCCACCAGTGAATGATGACATTCAGGTACCTAAAGAAAGCTGCAGTACCACCAACCAATCTAAGCAGTTTACTCAGAAAAAGAGTAAATATTTACACCACCTGTGTATATACACCTGAATGTTTTCAACATGGATACATTCTTCTGCATACCAGCTAGAGTGTACCACACACCTATTCCAGATAAAACTTGTATTTATGGAGATGAGCATATTTAGCCTATGAGTTTTCCTAATAAGCAATTAAACAAACCCAAACCAACAAATCCAAGGGAAAAACAAGGAAACAAAAACCCACAAAACAAACAAAAAACCACAGCAACAAAAAAACCAAACACAAAACCCATTATACAGATTAAGGAGAAAGCCTCATACCTGGAAATTGTTCATTAGCCCATAGTGACACCCTGCCTGAGACTGACAGGATGAGAAATCATAGTTTAGTTTGCAGGCTGCAGCAGTGCAATTTGTCAGCTCGGTGACAATGGTGTCATTAACGCTCCCTGTGGCATCTCGGACTACACAGGAACCTACAATGGACACAACAATAAGAAAAAGGCATTAACAAACTGAACCTGAACTAAAGGACATGGGTTAATTCCTCTTTATGTAAGCGTAATCCCACAGAGCAATATTAAAATACAGCATTTAATTTTTTAACATGCTACAGTACTAAGCCTATCTTCAGTACGATGAAGAATAAATACAAACAGAACAACTGCTCCCTTGACTGAAAAAATCTTTAGTTTTTTAATAAATCCAAGTGTAGGAAGAAATAGAAAGTTTTAGCACAGAGAAGAACAAAGTCAGTGGACTTGCAAGAGTTTAAGAGCACAACTTTAGTTCAACGTACTGTTTCTCTGAAATGTGAGTTTCCACACAGCTCCTGAATTGAAGTTAGTATTATGGAACACCAATTGATTTGACAGGACTGGCACAGGCTGCCCAGAGAAGCTGTGGCTGCCCCTGGATCCCTGCAAGTGTCCAAGGCCAGGCTGGAGCAACCTGGGATACTGGAAGATGTCCCTGCCCATGGCAGGGGGTGGCACCGGATGATCTTTAAGGTCCCTTCCAACCCAAGCCATTTTATGGCTTGATGACTTTACACTTTCTTTTGGTCAATTTTCCTACAGGAGTACAGATTTGTATTCTATGTATAGATATCTGTAGACAGGTATACATTCTGTTGCAGTTGTTTTTCTCCCAGTCACTATGGCTCAGCCATTAAAAAAAAAATTAAGTTTCATGAAAGCCTGTAGCAAGCCATTTCCCAATGTTTAAGCCATCTCCTATATGACCACGCTATTTTTAAGTTGGTTTCTTGGTGAAAATAGACACATCATTTCTTCCACATTTCTTTATAGTTACCACCTTAACTATTGTCATCAGTTCATCTATGATTAATTTGAATTTTGCTAGTAAAGAAAATGCTAGAGAAACAGCATTCCAGCTTGTCAGTACTAAGCAAAACTAAAGAGTACTAAAAGGCCATTAAGTGTTCTATTTCAAGGTTTTTTTGTCTCATATATGACAAAAAAGTAGACTAGACTAAGTATTACTTAACATTCTGTGGTCTCACAGTAGAGGTAACCAAACTGTTTGAACACCAGCAAATACTACCAGGAACGGGAATTAAACGAGGAGCGGGGAAAAGTCAATAGAGTTAATAAAATTCCCTTTAATCTTTTAGGAACTTGAATGACAAGCAGCGCCTTGCAACAGAACCCTGTGGCAGATAAGGACCTAAATTAATTACTTGCAAAGTAAGGAAGAAGGCAGAAATGTGCTGCAAGTTTAAGTTTATTCAGTAATATTCCTAGGCATCTATGTTAGTTGTCTCTTTTCCACCAGGAAAATGAATTCCTAATTACTTATACCATATTTTGATTTTTTCTGAGCCCAGCGCAACACCTGGTCCCAGTAGGTGGACATTAATTAATCCTCTCACCCCTCATTTCTTTTTTTAGTTACTTATTATGCCCAATTGGTTAAATTACAGTAAGAGTTTCTTACATGAAGCACCTGTCTTATGCTTTTCTTGTGAGTATGTGGAGGGGCCAGAGTTTTTCCTTCTTTTCTTGTTTAACTGGGATTAAAAGCTCTGTAAGAGGAAAATGCTTCTCCTTCTTCACTACACAAGTATTTGCCCCAGTCACTCAAGCAGTACATAATGGATTTGACAACATACTTCTCAGCTGAGCTATTTGTAAATAACATTTTGTTGGTGACAGATTGCAGCGGCAGGCCCATCACACTGAACAACTCAAATACCTACAGTGCACCATCACAGCTCTCCTCTTCCTCATTTCTGTCAAAGGCCAGATCCAACTGGCTGGCAAGACTTTCACACAAGGAGTCAAAGCATGGCAGAAAGGGACAATGGTAGAAGAACAAACTGAATGTGGGCCTGACTGTGAGAGAATGTAGATCAGAAGCCAGCTGGGCAGGCTCTATTCTCAGCAGAAGACACTCAGATATAAGTAACACTCTGGACACTTTCTGTAATATGCATTCAGGAAAGTTTCATTTATTCATATGATTCTGGCAGCATTTCCCCCTCAATGTCTCTAGGTCTTCCTTCCTGTGAAAACAGGATTTCACCTTTTCACAGGCATTTATAAGCATGTTCCTGCCAAAGTCAAATAGAGCTTTGCCATACTTTAAGCCTGGCAAGGTCTACAGCCATCTCTATCAAGTTATCTCCTTAACTGCATGAATTCCAGAGGTACTACAGCCCTTCAGACTGCAGTTCAGAGTGTTTAATTTTACCAGTGCTGTAAGCACCTAGTTTGGCTCCTGTTAATTAGTTTTACTTTCATAACTACAGGAAGCAGGTTTAATGCTACTCAGAACTTTGGCTTTTTTTTTTTTTTATTAGAGCTTCCCTTGTTTTTAAAGCAATAAATTATGTTTTTTTAAATGTATCTTGCAAATTTCCCCGTGAAATCTGCCTCCTCATGCCTCCTGCATGTCTGCATTAGTCCTTTGCTAAATTGTGAAACTGCGTACCTACTTCTCACAGTTATCTTTTTGAAACAGCTGCCTGGCTCCAGCAGCAGGATGAGTAATTTTCCTTTTTTCAGCCTTTTCTACTCAGTTTAGCATTCTCATTACTACAGCACATACAAATAGTGAGTTAAGTTCAGAACATCTTCTTCCTCTTCAGATATGACTACTCTGCAACATTTATTAGCCCCTTCAAATCTCTAGTGACTTGCTCACCACTCCTCTGGGAAAGAAATAAAAGTATTTGTATTTGTCCAATATTCCTAATCCAATGCCTCAAAAGGAGCTACATTTCACTCAGTCTCTGAATCCTGCTGCCTTTTTCTAAGTAGCAGAATTCAAAGCATAAGTACAAAGCAGAACATTTCTGATGAATCAAACAATTTCACGTCTGGTTGGTTTTGCAAACTGCTTCTTTTGTCCATTTTTATATTGCATTTTTCACATCTGGAAGCTGATCAAAGTATTCCATTAACAAGTGAGTATTAACATTAATTTCAGTCTTGTGTGGGTTGAGGTTCCAAAGGATTCAAATTTGGTAGCAAGAGGTCTATGCAGTCAATCTAATTAGGAAATGAGTGTAGCTCATTATGCTGCATAAAGCACAATCACTACAGAGCAGCTATTTGGCAGAGCTACACTCCCACGTTAGCCAACAGAGGCAGACTAGCAAGATTGGTATCTTTGGAAAGGAAATAATTAGTGGTAAGATCAATGGTACTCCTATAAGCGAGAATTTCATTCAAAAGGCACCACAGCTATTCTAAAACAAGGTCTTTCGCATATAAGAAAAATTATTATTGCTGTCAGAAACTAGTTTATGCGACATGAGTAAAAAACATTTCCAATCACAGGCAAGAAATGTGCAAGATACAGTAACAATCCTGTAAGCTTAAGGTTGCTAGAATCATTTTATGGGTGGGACAAACATGGTTAACCATTGGTGCTCTACAGCAAAACTGGTATCAACCCCAGGGCAACTTGTACAGAGGATTTCAAACAACTGTGGGGTAAGAAAGACTAGGATGAGGAGACTCAGATCACTCTGATTATTTCTCCTCTTTACACAAGAACATGACACTTGCAAAAGTGGGCTGACCAGACTGAAGGCACTTCTTGGTCTCCTCCCTCAGATGGGGAATTACTGCTCAAGCATCCTCACCACAGTGCTGTCTGACCATCTCACAGTTCACTTCAGGTAAGTGGCTGATTACCATAATCCTCAAAACAATACAGGTTTTTTTTCAGTATTTCCTGAAAACACGGTTTTCTAATCCAGGGATTATCCCACTGCTAAATTGTAAATCCTTCAACATAAATAACTGCAACAAATGAGGAAACAACCATAAGAAGTCTTTTGTCATCTTTAGTCTGAAGCAGTCACTTTTCTTAGAAAAGCATCAGTCATCCAGGAAATTGTAAAACCACCTGAAAACTGAACCTCCCAACAGTAAAAACCAGAAACCTTTGGCTACTACTTTCCCATGCAGGAAAGTCAATTACATAATGACTTTACATAACAAATTACATAAAACCGTAACAAAATACACCCTCAGAACGAACGTGAAAGGATAAAGTTAAAAACATTCTCTATTTACCTACAGACACTGCAATTCCTACGTAAACCAATGTAGTGATTAAGATGGCCAACAGCGTTCCTTTAGGTATGGCTGACTGAGGATCCTGAAAGAAAAATGTCAGTGGACAGTGATGACAGAGGTCAATGTACACTCAAGTGGTCATGAAGAATATTTTTAATTCACTACTTACTGCAAGGTCCCCTGAGATATTTGCACCAGCAAGAATGCCAGTTGCAGCAGGGAAGAAAATAGCAAACACAGAAAAGAATGTTTCCTCTTGTCGGAAATCCGGTCCAAAATTCTCCATGAATATTTCAGCTGCAGGAGAAGATTTAAGTCTGTCAATATTCACATGGAAGCTAAAGTATTAACCCATTCCAGCCACTATCAGACTAATAAAAAAGCTGACAGTCACAGCACCTTCTTAAAACTAAGTGTAGAACATTTAAGCCCTAATTCATCACTTCAACTCAAACTACAAGTCAACACAGTAAACTTAAGCAGATTTTAAGGTAGAAAAAATACAGTATCATCCAGCTTTTTAAAATTTAATATACTCAATATTAAGTAGGGAGGATCAAGTTTTGACCCAAGAACTCTAAGGAACAAAACTGCAAAAGTTTAAAGAAATCAGGAAAAAAACTCTCTACAGTTAAATAGGACTATAAGATATATTAAGATGTTTAACTTAATTGTAACAGCTGGTTTTGCAAAAAAAGGTATTGTTTACCATACTGTAAACTGTTCCAGCATACCTTTATAACCAAAGAAACCTTTGGGCTTCTTGCTGTCCAGAGGAATAAATGTTCCTATAACAAAGTCTCCAATAGCAAGAATCAGGATCACCAGCAGGACTATCTGTGCCTGAAACACAACGATTGCTGTCAGACAGGAGAACTTGTTCTTTTCACAGTATCAAGTGTTGTGCCATAAAATGTAAATGTGTACTTGATTCCAAATTCAGCTTAGCCTTCTCAGCATGTTTTCCACAAATAAATGAAGAAAACTGGAAAGAACTTGTACAAGGATTTTTAATGAAGAAATACAGATAATTTCCAAGTTTTATGCCTCATCAAAAAGGTTTATTATTACCAAATGCCTCAGAATTATACCTCTAAAGACAAAATGCTTAAAAGGACTAATTTCTCTATATATAAGCCTTCCAGAAGGAATGCACTTGAATAGATTCAAGAAATTCACATGAAAATAGCCAAATGCAACACAAATGCTACTACTGTGTTATTAGCCATGGTCATACTTTGTCTTATACTTTACTATGGAATATTTACTAAAAATTTTACTACATCCAGAATCAAACAGCTTTTGTTTCCTATTTTATGCAAGGAACTAGGTTATTTTGCTACATTCTCATGTTCTCAACCTTCACTTATGAAATTAAATTGCAAACTACAACAATTATTTGTTAATTCCTAGTTTTGAGACTTCTTTTATAACAACCTAGATTCTTAGTCACTTTTCTGTGGAACTATTATAAGCCCTATGAGTTGAACAAGAAGTACTTCAGGCCATCTAACACCTCAAAGTGTGAATCGAGATAAATCTAGGCATTGTAGGGATGGTTCAGGTCTTCTATTTAAATAAGCAATCACACTGCTGTTATCTTTTGGGCTATTTGATTCCTTAGAAAGGAATGCCAGTAGCTTTGGGGAAGCTATCCACAGACTTTTTCCAGGCCCAGGATCAGGAGTTAATATGGAATATCACTGTGGCACTGTTGATGCCTACAAAACAAAGTTTTCAGTTCACACAGCCTCTCAAGAAAACAGGGTAGAATAGTGATAAACAGAGCAAAACGGCCTGGAGCAGGTTTAGAAGCCCACCTGAAGAAAAGAGTTTGTGCCTTGTATTTAAATCTTTGAAAAGCCTCAAGAATAGGTGAAAGGTGTAAGGATACAGCTGGGTGCTGACCGAAGTCTTCAGTCAGACAGAGAATTCAACATGAAGTTATCACAGAGCAATTGCTGCAAGTGGATTGCCACAGTAACTAACCCAGGCTTCTCCCTGAAGCTAGGGATGTTTAATGAATATCTTACTTAAATTCCAAGGTCTGAAAGAATGGGCTTCCAAGACTTCCAACACAAGGAGCTGAGCAGTAAACACCACAAACTCTGAAATGCCATTTTTTAAAGCAAACTTCCCTGGAATCAATCTCAGTCTCTCTTCACTTTTAGATCTATTTCAAAGGCGTTATTATAGATTCCCCTGCTCCATTTTCCAAGGCATTCTCTAAGATATAGAACACCACAGATCAAGATGGAGACATCAGTGTTTTGCTATGCTCAGTTGTATGTCAGCCCACACGAAATGCTTGTTTGACAGGTTCAGTTCCCTCTCATCGCTCCCACTTGCCTCCTTCCATGACAGACAAACCGAGTCTTGACTTTGACACTGAGGACAGGATTTTTTAAAGCTATCCCTAATAAGGATGACACTGCAGTAATACCACAATCCAGCTTTGGTACAGAAACATTAAACAGAGGTATTTCCATGCAAACTATTGTTATATTGCTCATGCTACGCAACAAACCCAAGATACTTCTTGTGACTTCAAGTGGCAGTAGCCAGAGAATTAATAACAAATAGTTCTTTCAAAACAGTTCAGAATAAGGAGGTCACCACTGTTCGCAGTTGGGTGTATAAAGATACCGTCACAAATTCAAGTTACAGGCAGTGAAGGACTACTTGAGAAAGGTAAACAGTTTTTACAGAAGTTCAATTTAAAAGCACATGCCAAAGTCAATTTCACTAAGTTTCTCTTCTCCCCAGTAGATTAAAGTAACACACTCAATCTTCACTCACTTCTCCTACGATCCCTATTTCTTGGAAGCAACAATGATAAAAAACCCTCTCTCATTTTGATTATAAATACCATCATCTTCTTGAGGCAGGAGCATAAGAAACAAGACTTCATGAAGAGGTTCCTTCAGCAGCCTCTCAGTGCAGAAAATAGGAGCTATCGTGAAATAAGTATCAGTTGGGAAGGAAGCCCCAGTAAAAGGCTCTTCTCAAATACTTTTTTTTTTGAGCACATTATGGACAGGTATTCAGAAAAAGCCTACAAGGTGCAGGAAACAGAGCAAGCTCCACTGCCCGGTAACGCCAAGCAGAAAACTGGTAAGGCAGCCTCTGTATTAAGGTACTCTGAGATCTCTTTAGTGTTTGTTTCCACAATCAGAGCTGACCTATGACTGTGCAGCCACAAGAAGACAAGAGAAGGAGGTTTTCCCTCCTACACAGTCATCACCACCAACGTTCAAAACCTTTCTCCATGCTCGCTCTTGTGAATGCATCCCACAGTCTGGCTGTTTCCAGGTGAAAACCAAAACAGAAGAGAAGGGAAGAGAAGGGAAGGATACTGGGTTTGAGCTAGCAGACACTACACAGCTCTAGCTTGGATTTGGCACCAGCCCTGTGTTTTTCATACACAGAACTTGCCTAAAGGTCACAGTAACAAAAAATTCCCATGCTGAAGTTCTTACCTTCTCTTGTACTGTAGTTGCCCAGAAGAGGGAAATATCATTAACCTATTTGACAATTAAGAGTAATCTATTTGTCATTAAGAGTAGATTATGCTGTAGTTTAGGTTCTCATAGATGCTTAAGTTTCCAGTGAAGAGAAGTGGTTAAAGATCTGAAATGCTGTTCAGACCTGTACATGCTAGTGCCAGACCAAGAGCTACTGCATAAAAATCAACTGACTTCTAACATACCATCGTGCAGTGCTGAATACACTAAATATACTAAAAATTAATCAGCTAAGATACAAAAATGGAATTAAAATTATGAAGCAGAGAATAAAAGGGAAGATGGGAGTTCTTACTTTTGCTTCCCATTCCATTCCTGCAATGGAAATGCCCAGCAGTATAACCACCGTGATAGCCCCTATGATTCTTATATCATTCATTTCATCGATCATCAACGTTCCATTTTCCTAACAAAACAAACAAAAAAAACACACAGTCATACAATTTATCAGGTAAATACCTTCCCTACCAAAGAACAGCATTGTATTTACTGTAATTTATTAGTAGTTAACCTGCACACCACAAATTCACTAACTGTAAAGGATACAAGTAATTTGGGTTTTGCCTTGTTTTCAAAGCAATGAATCTTCCAAATGGAAAGAGCCAGAGGAAAGAGAGCTCTAGGGAGATCTTACTGTGACCATTTAACATTTAAAGGGGACTTAAAAGAAAGATAGGGATGGACTTTTGGATAGGGCTTGTGGTGACAGAAAGAATAACGGTTTTTAACTAAAAGAGGGCAGATTTAGAGTAGATGCAAGGAAGAAACATTTTACAATGAGGGTGGGCAAGCCCTGGCACAGGCTGCCCAGAAAAGCTGTGGCTGCCCCATCGCTGGCAGTGTCCAAGGCAAGGCTGGACAGGGCTTGGAGCAACCTGGGATAGTGGAAGATGTCCCTGCCCATGGCAGGGGGGTGACACTGGATGGTCTTTAGGGTCCACTTCAACACAAACCATTCTGTGATTCTACTTGGATGGTAGCTGGACTAGGTGACCTTGAAATGTCTCTTCCAAACCACAGCATTTTATGATTAGATGAATCAAAAACCAAGTATAATCTTTAACTTTATATTTAAAGTATATACTTTATATATAAAGTTTGAGTATATAAAGTATAAAACTTTCTATATAAAGTATAATCAACATAAGCACTGTCATTCATGTACCTTGAGTAGCTCGACAACTGTCTCTGCAAAGCCAACAACATACATTGCTACTGCCACAGCATTGGCAAATGCAAAAATCAGACCTATGGCACCACCAAACTCTGGCCCCAGACTTCTGGAAATTAAGTAATATGCTCCTCCTGAAAGAAAAAAAGCCCAACAAATGACAAAAAGGTCATTTACATGATAGATGCTAAAACAGACAGTCATCAGCAATTTAACACTTCCACGAGCCAGAATCGACTCACTCTTTATTCCCTGATGTATTAGAAAATAACTCTAAACTCAGTATTTTAGGGACAGACATGTTGAAGTTTCAGGAATACACTTCAAATTCTTAGGAAAAGAGACCAGTTGGAAATAACCATGACTCATGCACCACATCATATTAATTCAGGTATGCAACCAGGTCTATAGTTAAAAAACAAATTGTAAAACACAAGCTGCAGTATTACTGGGCTTTGTGCTTCCAACTGCTGAAAGCACTTGTGCAGTCAAGATCAAGAAACTGGCAAAGACGACTGCAATAAACCCACTGAAGTTCCAAACCTCCAAGCCCTGTTTCCAAAAGCTCTGTTGTTAAAGGAATTTTCTGCCCTCCAATGGGACTCTCAAGAGCCTGTTCTTTGTACTTCTGAGCTTGACAAAAACAACATCTCAAATCTCACATGACAAATGAAAATCTGAGTATCTGGAGAAAAGTAAGTTTAGAAAATGTAGCAAAGGCATATTCCTCAAATTTAAGGCTAAGCTTTCCAGAAGCAACAAAATCCTCCACCTCCAGTCTGAAGTAACTGAGTGCATGCTAAAAATCTTCAACAGGAAATGCCTGACTTCACTGCATTGAATTTCTCGTGCAAATTGTATGTATGTACCCAGCTTGGCCATACTCTCCATGTCTTATGTAACACACACACAAAAAATCTTACTGTAACATAAGGTTTTCATAGCAACAATTGTTCCTATGAAATTCCATAGTTCTTCTAATTCAGCACTTCAAATTTTCTAATGAAGTACAATCTTTCAAGAGTGACTTAAAAAAAAAAAAAAAATCCCAGATGAATGCAAAAACCTGGTATACATAAGGGAATTAAAAAAACAGAAAGGGCATTTAGAAACTAAGCTTGACATAATGCTAACACACACAGCGGATCTCTCCCAGTAGGTCTATTTACTTTGTGATAGTGAGGCTTTTCCTCTTCATTCTTAATCTTAATGAAGATAGTTTTATAAGCTCCTACTTTAATTCCACCTTATTTTTTACTAGCAGCAGTCTTGTAATGTCATGAAGCAGTTTGATTGTGTCAGAGGCACCAACCACTTCCAAAAATAGCTGACAACAGAACATAAACCACGGAAGAGAATGAAAACCATCATCCTCAGGAAAGCTGGAGCTAACTGAGAGTTTGGAGAGTTACTTGTGTGAAGGTTTATTTCAGGACATGAACACGTACGAGCACACTCTTGACCAACCAGTGCAGCTCAGGAGAATATTAAGACCCTACTCATTCCTGGATATGTATCCTTAAAAATGTTTGTATTACACAAATTTGCAACAAATAAAGTTATTTTCACAGCAGAAAAGCAAGGCATAAGTTCAAAGCTAATTAGTAGGCTACCTATTGACTTTTTGTTAATTACATGACTGTTTAATCACATACAGAACACAAGGAAGGCTTTGCTCCTCAGCAGCAATAAAGTGTGCACTCCAGAGTGAGGAAAGCTTTAAAAATGTCATGAAAATAGCATTACCTCCTCTTACAAACCCATTTGTGGCTATTGCTGAAGTAGACAGTCCTGTAATAGTTGTCACAACAGTGGCCATTCCAATAACTAAGACAGACAGACCTTTTGAAAAAAGAGAAAAGCAGAGTAAGCCCAGCAGTATTAAAGAGTAAAAACCTTCAACTCAACTTCATTTAAACTCACTCTTGCAAATGCAACACAAATTTGCTGTGTGTGCTCCCACACATTCAAGCAAAAGGCTTTTTCTTTCCCCTTTTGTACAGGAATCTCCAGGATACAAATAAAACTGGGCAAAGGTTCTCTTAAATCAGCAAGGTAGGAGCTGTATTCTAGAGATTCAAGGAAACACAGGCCTTTTGCAGATCGGAGATTTTCTGCAGTCCAAGACTAAGTTAAGCCTTTGAAAAGAATTTCTTATATACTACACAGTCCATATGCAGGTTTTAATAACCAGAGATCAAAAGTTTATCTCTGCAGTTCACTGAAGACTTACAAATGTCAATTTTAAAATACTTGCCTTATACTTCAATGAAAAAGTCTAAGTAACTGGTAGAAGTTTTGGATACGGGTAAATTACCATAAAAATTGGCAACATTAAGGTAAATTCCTACTCCTATTTGAAGTGTAAGCTCAGGATTGACACCTCTTCTGGACCACATTTGAAATTCACAGATATAAAGTTACAGATTTAGTACCCATACCTATCCCAGCTTGTCCTACAATCCATGATAGTCTGATGAAGAGCATCACACCCCAAATATTTAACATACATCGTACCTAAGATAAAACAGAGATTTCACATAGATTAGTTCTTGCATCTGCAGTCATTTTCACTAATTCTTCATTTCAGTTTTTAATGTTCTTGAAATTATCTTGCTGTCTTTCCTCACCATTTCTCAATTTCACAAGAATATGATGTTATTATACAAGTGTAAGTTTGATTAAAATAAAAGGGACTGAAATATGATTAAAAAGTTACTACCCTAAACACAGATAAAGTTAAGAGTACTTCAATATCTGACACTTGCAATATGTCTTGAACAAACAATAATAATAATTTAGACCCTAACCTTTAGGATGCAAAATCTATACTACAGAATACACGACTTAAAGTAAGATAGAGGTAGACAGAGGTCTTTGATGACTGTGAAGTCTGCAACCCCTGTTTGCTTCTCCCACAAATTTCTCTCTCAGCAAAAAATACACTAAAGCAATACCCTACTAAATAACTTATTCTTTTTAAAATAACAAAACTGCTGCAACTTTCCATTTCTGTAGCTTTTGTATCTTACAACACAGCTGCACAATAACAGGATGCAGAGGCGGGCATTTTTTTTAATCCTTATATTTAAAACTCTTAGAGATCTCAATAAAAATAGAGATTGCATTGTATAGAATTTAGACAGAAGACTAAAATAGATCTTGGGTCTCTCTCTTACCTAAAGAGTAAGATATCAATCCTACAAAAAAGGAGATAAGGACCTTGCTAAACCACACAAGTAAAGTATGTCGTTTTCTACTACATGATCTTTTTCCTTCTTGGAAATCATGCAACTTAAAAACTCTCAAAACCTGTACTAAGAAAACATAGACCCTTAAGAACCTGAAGCCCTGAAGCATTTATTTCCTTAAAATTCAGTTGAAATAGGAGCAACCCTTCCTAAAACTATGGCATTTATCACACCTCTCATACATATAATCTTTATACTACACCATCACAATGCCTGTCAGAAAAGAAGGTAGTTGGAAAGATCTGTAAGAATATTTCAGCATCTGTAAGAAACTGAAGAATCATAGATCAAACTTACCAGTACACCTTTAATCCAGCCAAACTTGACCACCCCTTTGCTGTCAGGTGTGTAGGCAGTTGTTGCATCGCCAGCTGGTGTGCCTTCCTCACCATTTGCGTAGCCATCCTCAAAGGGCTCCTTGGAAAACACAAAAGAAGTTTATATTTTGTGTGACTGACAGAGCAGAATGGGCATGTTGTAAAAACCCCTCATCTTCTTGTGTAAACAGAAGAATTAAAAGAATGACATGGCAAAAGTTTTGAGCTGCTCCTTTATGTCCCTTGCATGACGCACATCTCACATTTCAAGAAATATAAAACAAACTTACAAGCGAGAATTGTTAGCAGCCAGTATGGAAAGTATTTTCAAGAATTAGTTCTATATCCCTAAAAAAAAAAAAAAATCAAATGCCTGGTCTGTAGAAAAAGAGCTGGAGATTTCAAATGCCCAAGAAATTTTACTTCTTAATCTGAAAGCACAGACTGTTCTACTGGAAGTTACTGGTCTCTGCTGTAGCATTTCCTGTAGTTCAGACTTAGCTGTCATTTGATCAGTTTTTCAGGAAATAAATTATTCATTTCCCTGTAAACTATTCTACTACTCTTTGTAAGGTGATGCTGCCAGAAAGAAGGATGGGAGATTGGCATTTCAGGGAAAAGGAGGGAAGAGAAGTCTCTTCCCAAACACTGCTCCCCGTTTAAATGGAAAGGATGACAGATGGAGAAAACATCAGCCCCATGGACAAAGGCCAACTTATGTCTTTTATTTACAATTCAGCTCTCACCTTCAAAAATGCAAAAAATTGCAGCTTTAAATATATGTGTATACACACACATATATGCTTGCTTAAAAGGCAGTTTTGTTTTGCCAAGCAGGCAGACGTCAGAACATTTAAACATTTCCTACATTTGGTGTAAGAAAGCAAGAAGCACTCCGAGCTAAGTATGTTAGTTTATCCAAGGCAACAAGTATCAAGAATGAATACACTAGAAAGACCTTGAACACCATTCAACAAACCAGCTCAAGGAGTATGTATTGTGACGCAGCCTGGATCCCAGAGGGCTTAGAAGACATTTAAACCATCAGAGGTTCAATCCCAATGAGGCAAAGGGCAAAACCCACATTTGCTAAGTAAGATGCAAAATAGAGTGGACACAAATAAAGCTTTCAAGTAAATGCAGGGAAGGACTAAGAAAGATTAGGGTGAGGTATTTTGACCAAATTCTTTCTCCTCTTGAAACATTAATACCAGATATAGGCTCAGCACAGAGTCCAGAAGAAGTATTTCTAAGCCTGTCAATTATGAAGGGTGTCATCCACATGCTAGTATAATCAGCAGTAAACATACAAACCAGATTTTTAAAGAAACAGATTCTGTCAACCTTATCAAAACATCAATAGCACAGATTCACGTCAGTGCTTGTCTCATGGATGCCGAATTATGAAATTCTCATAGAAACAGATACACCTGCAACATATCTGGTGATGCTGTAAGGCACAAGCCTTCCACTGTTAGGCAGAATCATAATTAGCTTCCAGATCACTACCTTTAACAGTTAACTGTCTTAAAGAGTACATTTTATTGTCTCCAGAAAGGATTACAACTGAAAAAAAAAAAAAGAAGAAAAAAAGACATCTATGTGTTATATATATCTTCTTGCATGTATGTGTGTATATATACTATATACTGTGTCATATACACTAAACCCAAATAGAAACCTAACCAGGAGCTACCCAGTTTGCTGAACTGCAGCTTTCCTGGACAGAACTAATGGCTGTAATTCTTAGGAAATTTGCACAGCCTTTGACCAGATGAATCCCTTGATTGCTGATTATTTGTATTCAGGCCCTTGAGCCAAATCAAGTAGTGGTTCATGATCATTTAGAGAGGTAAGAAGAACAGTGAGGATCAAAAAGAGAGAATTACCATGCTGCTACATTTGAGAAATGCTGACCTGCCTAAACCAGAACTAAGGAAACATCTCTTACTCAAGCCTGAGGCTCATGCCAGAAGAGAGTAAGCCTACCACCTTCCCTGCTCCAATAGCTTAGAAGTGCAGAATAAAATGTAAAAATCCTTCTAAGCATTCATGTCTCCCTTTATGGCTTCTTTCAGAAGTGGGGAGGAAACAAAGAGAAAAAAGATGCATTAAAACAACGGGCAGACTATAAACACATTCACAACTACGCCAAAACCTCCAATAAAGCATGAGGCACTATAACCACTTATTACTTCTTCATATAAAACCCATTCTTACTCTTCACAGGAAACCATCACATTATACTTGCAACAAACTCTACTTTAAATTATTACATAAAGGGAGTCACATTCAAACTATCTAAGCAATTTTTAGGCTTTGGCCAAAAATTCTTGCCAACACTAGATAACATCTTCTGCTGTTACAACAACACGCATCATGTCTGTAGTAAGAAGTAACAGAATTGTTCTCTGAGAAGACTGGTCAGGGAGGATCAAGGAAGGTTAGGAGGAATCTGTATCTTAAAATGTCTTAAAATAGTGAAATGTGACTGAAGTGGTAAATGCCTTTTTTTTTTAACAAGCTTGGAGTTTGTTTGCTGCAAGTTCTGCTTTTATAAGGTGGATAAATACCTTAGTATCTAGACTAAGAAAAGATCACATACTTCATCATATGAACATGGCTGGCCAATTACTGGTAAAACCTGCACAAATTGACAAGGTGACCCCCAAAGGTCACTTGAAAACCTCAACCACCATGTGCCAGCTACATATTTTACTGTAGTGCTCAAACAAGCCCATAGCTCAGCCTGTTGTGTCCTGAGGAGGAGATAATGGCTCACAACTGGTATTCTGAGTTATCAGTTACCAGATCAGCTCCAAGATACGCACACGGTGAACACAGGAAAGTTTTGTTCTGTATGTCTCGTCTCTCCACACTGTGCAATATTTCTTAGGAAAATATTCTGAGGCACAAGCAAAATGTAATAACTGAAAGGTTATTCCTGGTTATCAGTGCTGGTGGGTGCCCAATAAACCACTGAGAACAGATATTACAGAGTGTGGGCACAAAAGAATTTCACTCCAGAAGGCTCCAAGTTCAGCCCTCTAAGGCGATATTAAGAAAGCACCACTGTGGTCTCAGCTGTAAATCAAGCAGGCGTAGTATTTTTCATGCTCATGTTCACAAGGAAACAATGCTTCTACTCAAGTCAGACACTGAATGGAAAAAACTGCACTAGCACTATTTTAGAACAGCCAATACATGTACGATAAGATCTTCATAAACAGTCAAAAGCACTGACACACTGTGGATTTGGAGGGGGCGTAACAAAAGGGGAAAGAATAGGGGTTTAGCATTTCAGATCCGAAATGGTCTTAACACAACTTTTAAATAATCAGTCCAAAAATACTCAGTAATGGCATTCACTTGCACTGTTAAAGGAAAATAAGGTATGTTTACAAGCTGACAAGTCTATCATACACTGAGAGGACTTCAGATAAGAAACAGTTAATTTCTGCTCCTACACAGAACTCTGCATTGCTGTATCACAGTATCTGAAAAATACAGATAATCTACTATTTCATCTCCAGTGCTGGATCGTAACAATAAGTTATCTGTGCCAACTGTGAATAGCCTCCACATTTATTACAAGTAGATTAGTAATGAGAAAATACTTGGTGTTTTGGTAAAGGAGATCTGAGATTTTTCACACACAGCCTGTAATACACTGGTGCATCAAAAAAGCCACTAAAAACTGCTTTAAGAGTTCTTGATAGTGGTGTACGTGATACAATGTATTTTTTTTTGCAGTGAACTTATCTAAATCCCATCCTAATGGCAACATACTTGAGCTATGTTGAACCTCATGAGGTAGCAGCAGAATAAACACACATGAAATCTTGTTTCTTTTCAAGAAACACAACCTGGAAGCTGCAAGTAAAAGGCAGGACCACCAGCAAGTTTGTATGTAAGACTACTTGCTGGATCTCCAGGCAGACTGCTGTCGCTGTCAACAGCCTGATGTGGTGTGTTCCAAGTACTCACTGACTTCTTTAGCTCATCCTTCCCACTGCTGTTAGTCCTGTGCAAAAACAGGAGGCCAGAGAAGAACCTCAGACTACAGCATTTAACTGCTTTTTCCATTTCTCACGTTTGACCAGTTACAGGTTCAGCACATGACATGTAATATGGGGCTCTTCTCACACAAACTCCCTAGAAAGGCTTCACAACAGCGGCTTCTTCTCATCTTGACAGGATACAGTACTGAAGCTGATTTCAATAGTTTATATTATCATAGCGCTGAACAAAATAAGAGTCTCATCTTTTCAAGCTACAACTTCTGCAAGGAAATTAAAAAAAGGCCTTCCACTACATTTAATCAAGCTACTTACATTTAAAACCACTTTGTACCCTACATATTCTGACACTGAGCACAGTTCTCTCATCATGCTTACTGAGAACAATAAAGGAAGCCACCTGAGAACATCTTTGCCCAAAAGGTACTGACACAACAACTCTGTGCATTAATGGGTCTACGTCCTCACCAGTCAAAGCCTCAGGAGCAGGAGCTCTGAGGTTGGAGATGTTCGCAGGAACCCTTCTTCTCAAGAATGGGAGGCTTTCACACATCTTCTGCAGTCCTTCAGTCTGGCTCACAGCACTACTGCCAACCTGTCTGCTACTCCTTACCACCACAACTTCTTGTTTTCATCTCCCAAAGGTTTGTAGGCTTGCCATTTTAAGTTCCTCACCGTGGAAGGAAACAAGCAGTAAAATGTATTGATCCAGATGCAGCATGCCAGCTGTCTCAGCAGAGGAAGAATCACTACTTGGAGAGATTACACTCTCAAATATCCCAATTCCACACCTGCACACTATTAATACTAAGACTATGGCTACAAAACCTGTTCTTTTCAGAATTAACACAGCTCAAAACAGACATGGAAAAAAGAGCTTATGAACATTTGTTTTTTGCTTTTCTAATTAAAGGATGCTTTAGCCAGAGCATAGATAACGTAAAAATGACAGAATAATGAAAGCTTTTAAGGTACGTAAGAATTACTAAACATTTTGCCTTAAATGATGCTAACACTTCAAACAATTTTTAAACACTACCTAAGATCTTTCTCTTGAAAGAGGAAATGAACTTTCAGACTCTTGCTCCCACCCCCATGACACATCTAAGGAGCTGAATGAAAGATTTTAGAAGCGCTAGATGCACTGAGTAACTGCACACCATAATCCTGCTGCTATGTTTACCTCTGATATACCAGAACTTTTGAAAACAGTGGTAGAAGCGTGATGCTGTCTGGTGAAGAACAATATGCTAGGTATTAAATGTTGTCTGAAGGACACAAAGCCGTATCAAACATATCCGTTCTTGAAACGTTACTTTTGCAGCATGTTGATGTTTGCAGTCATAAAATTCCCAGGTTTTGCCTACGGGTCAGTTTGATAAGCTGTTTTTGTCCTTTAATGCTTTTATCTACACAGTTGTGAAACAGATCAAGAGGACTGAGCTTCCTTTCCAAAACACCTAAATCTCTACTGAATGGCTTTAAGCATATTGTTGTCCAGGGACACTAGACAGTCTTATGATAAACCCTTTACCAAGAAAAGCCTTGAATTTGGCTGCCTGAGATTCCAGAGTATTTCAGTACTTAAATACACAAGAGGAAAAGTAAGTTTTCACCAGTCTTTTACTTAAATTGGTGACACTGAGTAGTGTTTGTAACCATTTTTTCAGAAAACCACTACTCAGGAGAGGCTGGGATGCTATTTCTAACTTTGCTCATGAACTACGAATCACAGTGAGTTTTTAATACTGAACTTGGAAAACACCTCTGCCAAGTCTGACAGTTTCCAAGTGTTTTTTTCCTGTAAGGGAAACAAACAGCTCTAAAGGGAGGAAGTATCAGAGGTAATGACTTTTAAAATATCTTACTGTACGTAACACTCTCTGAAGAACAGTCTGGACAGTATTTTGTAAACTAGTCCTCCTCTGTTGGAATAAGGATGGTGACAGGAACGGAAACTAAGCAAAAGTATGTACAACTCTCAACTAATGCTTTGTAATTGGCATAATTACGTTGAAAGAGCAACGAAAGTGTAAATTCTAAAACTGAGAGCAGGCTATGACTTTCTGCATCTTAATTACATCACTAATTTACATCTTACAAGCAGATATAACAGTCTGAATCTCTGGTACTTCAAACAGAGTTACCTCTCACTTAAAAGCTGCTACTCAGAAAGCCAGTATCTTCCACAGAACACCTGGAACAGTTGACAGATTTCTGATTATTCATTAGTTAAAAACAGTTTACCAAGTTAACAAAACATATTCAGGTGCTCAGGTTTTTCAGGAGTTAGATGAGAAGCTTGACTGATTAGCACTGCTCCCCATGGGAAAAAAAAAAACCAGTCAGGTAGCATACACAAAAGAAAACATGGCACAAAGACATGTTCAAGGCATCTCAGTCTGCCTAAACACCTTCTTAGCATTTTCTTTAAAGAATAAACTAAAAAAAAAAAAGAATACTATCAGGGAACAATGACTAGTCACTGCAGTTGACAGCAGTTCAGAAATTTCTGTCATATTAGGTACTTTACTACTTGGTTATAGAACAGGAATGAATTACAAATTCTGTTAGCAAATCTGCTGTAATTCTCACTACAGAGTCTTTACAGCCATAACTTTAAAAAGTCTACTAAGCCATTAAATGGCAACCAGAAGTTACCTACAACAGCAGGAGAGAAACTGCCCAGATAAAACACAGCCAGTTCTTAAAACTTGGGATTCCTTGGAAACAATCATGAACAGCTGCAATCATTAGTTACTCACCTCAATCAAAGGAAATCCTTTGCAGGTTTGCAGCCAAGAGACCAAAACTTAAGTGCTTTGACTATATTACCTTCTCTACAATTACACATTTAAAATATAGTAGCAAACGCCTTTGGCATCCACTTCCAGAGATTTGAAAAGAGATTGCATCAAACACTCAACATTAATGTTATCTTAAGCTGAAATTAAAGAGTGTTGTACAGTGATTACAGCAGAGCAATTTCAAACAGAAGAAATTTATAGTTGCAATTAACATGTCAACTGAAGGATTAGCTATGTGTCTCTGCCATCAGCTTATATTTCTGTTTTGCACACTGCTTTTAATATAGGAACATTAAACATTATATAGGGTTTTGTGTATGTGTGTGTGCATACATATATATAGTATATATAATGATTTTAAAAGCCATTTTTACTTTAATTCTTTTAAAGGGATAATCATCCACTCATCCTCCCAACTCTTACATGTAGTATGATGTATTAACAAAGCTGGCAAGACTTAACCAGGAAAATTACTCAGGCAATTGATTTCGGCTTCGGAGTAAATCCTTTTTTTCACGGTGGTATACTTACAAAGGATAGATAGGAGATTTGTTTATGAAGATTAGCATGACTTTAATGTCTTACATGCATACAGTTTTCTTGACACATCTCTAAACTTACTACATGAAGGCTACATCCCTTTGAAGTAGTTTCTACATGTGATAAAGCAGCAAAGTTTTGTTGACATCTGCAGGTATGCAAGAGCAGTATCCTATCAGAACTATAAATATTTGCTTTTCCCCCCTACCAAAAACATTACTTAAAGAATGAGAGCACTTTGCAAAATAAAGAAAACTTCCCCACATCTTTACATCTTGATTCATACATCGCTCCAAAAGCACAGGATGGTATGAAAACTCTGGGCAAGCTGATCATGAGAACTAGAAACAAATGAGAAAACAAATGAGAAAACAGCTACTCTGTTCAGTAGCTTTGCAGTGTGGAAGACCCACAATGCTTATGGTCTACTCTCTCACAGGTTTTGTATGTAAAGTCAGGCCTTCCTGTCAAAGAACAGTCAACATGGTCTGCCACTGTAAAAACAAGACATAACAACCCCCCCAAAAAACCAAACTTTCCCAAAAAAGCCTGAACTTCCTTTTCCAGTCTCTCCAGTTCTGGGTAACAGAAAGTTGCACCATTAATCCAGTCAGCAGGAGGCACAACTTCCTGCACTCATACAGGGGCAACCAATCCCTTAGTTTACGGGAAAGAAATATTTATAGTCTACTTCACACCTCAAGAATGCACCTTCATTGCTGCACTGGTTCATCTGACCCCTTCCAGAACCATTACTACACTCTGAATGATTTACCAAATCACTAAGTATTCCTTACTGTGCACTGACTGCAATATTCCTTCGGATATCCATTGTCCTGCAAGGAGAAACCACACTTCACAGGAAAGTCGATCCAGGCTCTGAACCCAGGTAGTTTTCACATGAGTATCTGAAACACATAAGCCTGATACACTCCAGGGTGAAGCGGATGCAGCACTTGATTGCATAAGAGCTGAAGTAAATCCAGTTAGCAAGCCTCCTGCAGAGAAGTTTTGCATACTCAAGTGTAGTCCAAGAAATACACTGTTCTGCTATTAAGCACAAAAGAGAATCCATTTCAGTCTTGTCAAGAAGTTGTTTTGGACACATCAGATTTCCAAGTCATAGTTCAACCCCAGCATTCCAGCCATAAGCAGCCACTGGCTCATTCCTCC
>VXBT01002881.1:36087-52536 GCA_013400235.1 Oriolus oriolus
TTTTTAACTTTTCCTACTTAATTCAGTGTTTAGAAAAGTCCTAGTTTTTCTCCTGCCTTATTACAGCTTACAATGGAGTGGTTCAGGCTGGAGGGAAAACTCCAATTGTTTGAATGGAAATCGATACCCTCTTCTGATATGACAAACAAAATGTGTCCCATATGCCATCGGCATCAAGTGTTATTTATCTGGTCATTTGAGACTTTTTTTATGTTAATGTATGAGTTTGTAGAGTTTACATGTTCAGGAAGTTAAGATTATGGGAAAGGACGATTGCACCACTTCAATCACATGTCACCAATGTCATCTCTTACTCCTTTACTTTAATTCATTTTCAAATCCTTGAGGAAGTATGGTATGTAATTGTGATGCTTATGGTATATATTTGGCATCAGAGGATGGGATCCTTGGAAATCAGGCGGGGAAGACGTACCTTTACCACATCCCTGAGGATGGCTGCACAGGGCGCTTGTGCCCCAGCATGCGTCCAGCCTTTGGAGTGCAGCCACTGGGAGTGAATCAAAGAAGCTTGTTGATAAGCAGTTTTAATAACTATTTTCTCCTTTCATCTTCAGAACAGGAAATTAGTGTGGGAGCACAAAGGAACTAAGGTGTGAGAAGATGTAGTGGTAAAAGAGCACATTCTGACTTGAACCATTTTACAGATGGGAAAACTGAGGCATAGAAAGATGACAGCCTGAATCAACTCTACTGTGTGAGAGTGGAGGTGGATTATTTTGAACACACAATACCCTCTCAGTTTTCATTTCCACATTTTTGTTCCACCCACAGATTCATTGGGGAAATTGCTAATACTGAAAGCAGTCAAATCCATTCTAATCTTATAAGTAGTGGAAGCTGAAAAAGCAGGTTTGTAGCAATGCACTTGTTTTCCCCTTGCTTTCAGGCTAAAAATCACAGATTGCATTACAGATACTAGCTGCAGGTCCTTTGTATGACTATTAAAGATATATTGGCAGGATAAGTTGCTGTATATTGTATTCCTGAACAATGCTAAGTATTTTGGTCAAGTGTTCTTTTTTCTTGGGGTATTTTTGTATGTGCTATTGAAGCCTTTAAATGCTCAGATAGTGACTCACCTGCATCCTTTCAAAGAGTTTATCACTAATCTCTGAAAATCATTACACCAAGGTTTTATTAAAAAAAAAAAAGTAACCCCGTCTTTGTATAGGGCTAGAATCCAAATGGTTTTCTTCTTATCATTAAAAATGTTTTTGAACTCTTTCCTTAGGATAGGTTCAGGGTGACCTGAATGAATTGTCCCTGGGAGTGCTCAGGAAATTTAATGTTTATGAAAATTCATTGAAAAAGATAGCATGTAGCTAACATGTATATGACACTTCTAAATAAACATGATTGTTTCAAAGAAAAAAAAGAAAGAGGATGAAGACCCACCCCATCATGGTGCAAAAAGGTGAAAAACAGATCAAACCTGTGAGGGTGGTGAGGCCCTGGCACAATTTGCTCAGAGAAACTGTGGCTGCCCCATCCCTGGAAGGCCAGGTTTGGACAGAGCTTGCAGCAGCCTGGGATAGTGGAAGGTGTCCCTGCCCATGGCAGGGTGTTGGAATGAGATGATCCTAAAGGTCCCTTCTGATTGAAGCCATTACATTATTCTATTATTTTATGATTCTATGAAGTTGTTACAATAATATTTAGTTGGCCACTCATCTCCATTTGAAATCATACAGACTGATTGATTAGTCTGCATAAACAAAAAAAAAAAGCACAACAGACAATAATTCCAGTTTTTAGAAAATAGAAATTAAAGTCCTTAGAAGTGGAATAATGAGAGACTGAAAATGAGAGGCTGTGGTTCTTATGAGGAGTCAAATAGGAAGGAGCTTAGTAGTATGTGTGTGCAAAGTTCTGTAAGGCACTGGGAGAGGGAAAATGGAGCTACAGTCAATCTTTCAACCATAATGGAGCTATCAATTAAGTTAAAAAACGATGACGTGCAGCATAATAAACTTGCTGATGCAGATGCCAGAGACGAAGGTATGTGGGAAGAAAGGACTAGCCATTCAAATGACCAACAAAACATCAGCAGTTTTCAGGCAGAGGAAAATATTAAAGCTCTTAATCTGTCAAAGAATATGTGAACTCTTAGCAAGGATTAGGCAGAATTTCTTTTCAAAATCAGTGTATAAGTTGCTATCTGAATTTCCTCATGCTTGCATCTGGCGCTGGTCCCTTTAGGGACTGGATTTACAGATGATGTTTGCATTAATTCACTTCATGTAGTGCTTCTGCTCCTAGGAAAACAACCCCTATTCAGAGGCATCTGGTGGAAGAAGTGGACATCAGGTACCTTTATAAATTCTAGAAAACTAAACTGGCAGCACAAAATCTGATGCAAATTCTGGTAGAAATGTTCAAAAGAGAATCTTCTTTTATCATTTGCTTTCCCCTTGATGAAAGGTACCTAAAGCACCATCGAAACAGGCACTGACTTGCTGCTGCTTTGATCGATTGACTGGTTCATATTTTCAAAACATCCTGTAGGCAGCTCATTCAGACCAAGAGGGAGAACTTCTGCTGTAACTATAGCTCATTCCTGTCCCACATGTCATATTGTAAAATCTGTTTTATCCAGTTTCAAAAATAACTTCTTCAACTGTGTCAGAAAACATATGGCAAACATCACCCCCACACACTGCAGTCTATTGTCATCACCCATTTATGTCAAAGGGAATTAATATTCTAGGCACTCCGTAATCTTCAGGATGGACTGTAAGAAAATGCAGTGGGAATACTGTCCTGCAGCTGTCTCTGCACATCCTCTACTTTTGAAATCTGGTTGTCGTTCTCAACTAGAACATCAAAATGCAAAAATAACCAGTTTTGTCTTTTGGCAGCGCTCCATCTTCTCTCTTCACTCTGTCAGCAAGCAGCAGTTTTTCTTCCTACCCCTTTACCGTATGATCTCTTCAAAGAATATTTTTGTTCTGTTTTGTAATGGGAATGATAACTGATTCTTCATTACTTTTGTGCTTCTGTTTGGCCCTGCAAAGACAAACCTTGTTCCTTGTGTGACCAGCTACCCTCCACAGCAAAGACACACCTTAGACAAGGATTTGCCTCCATTCTGCCACTGTCTTGTCTCATTTACGTGCGAAATTTTGAATCTCAGTCTGTTTGTTCCTCCTAAAGCTATTGCTGGTATTCTGTTTTATATTCCTTGTCTTGTTCTGTTCTGTCTTTCCTCTTGGCCTTTGTCAGTAATACAGCTTGAGCTTTAGCAGGTTGAAAGGTATCTGATCCCAGATTACAGTTTTCAGTACTAGGCCACTGAATTAAAAAAAAATCTTAATTATCTATACTGGATTGAAACAAATATTCAGTTGAATAGCTGAATTACATACATAGCTAGACACCCAACTTAGCAAATTATGTAAGCATGTGTTTATCTCCTGTGCAATTCAGCAAGGCACTGAAGAATGAATTTAGCATTAAACTTGCTGAGGTCCACTAAGGTCAAGCAGTTTTTTTAAGAGACACACCAAACAGAGGTGGAGTGCTGAAAGAAATCCCTCATTAAACATCATTTTCCAGTTTGGAGCATATGGGAAAAAAAAAGAAGGGAAAAATATGTAACAAGGAGATTGGAGTTCCAGATTGAAACACTTCACCTCTCATCAGACATATTTAAATATTGGCACTGAAGTTTGGTTGCCTTTTTTTTTTTTTTTTAAGGAAATGTGTTTGATAAAAATTGGAAATAGAACTGAGTGATAATATTCACATTGAATTTTCCTGGATTTAATTTTCTAGCAACTGAGCCTAGTTGTGAGCCACAGACAGTGACCTCCATGAAAGATTCTTTTATGATTCATACCAGGTTTTTCCATTTGACCCTACAGCTCCTGGTCCTTGGGTGAGCATACACTGTCATCCATCCACAGCCATTGTAACATGTTCTTGTATTAAATATAAGAATTCTGCACAGTATTTGGGGGAAACTACTTTTGCAGGAAATAACATGCAGCATATTTAATGGGAAGGGAAGTGTACACTTCAGGAATGTACTATTAGACAGAAAAATGTGGGTATTTTTTCTAAGTTCCTACATTTATTACAATATGGATGGCACCATTACTTTACTAAGTTGACAATTATATCTATTTAGGTAGAATATTAACATATGTATTTTCATGTTCCAACAGGAGAGCAGGTGTTTTCTCTTTTTTTAACGGGTAAAATAGGCAAATGCTGAAACTGGTATTTTGGAAGGCAGTACTTGTCACTCCACTCATTCCTTAATTCTCTGTCAATAGGATGATGAAATGTTGACATCTCAAGCATGTGGCAACTAGAGACAAATAAACTGTCTTGTCAACTTGCAAAATATTACTATTGTATCTTCATACTGAAGTGTAGGCATTATTAAATATAACGCAAGACACCAGACAGGCCTTCCCTAATAAGATTTCCTGAAAACTTATACTTAGCAGTGCTCTGTGAAAACTGCAACTTTGACTTCATAATCCATTCATTTTTCATGTTTGCATCTTCTCTTCAATCAGATTTCTGATGATATTTCATTAACTTCTTTTTCCAATTAAAAAACTACAATATATCAATTTGTTCCCAAAGAGAAGGAATTACTTTTCTCAAAGAAACCAGAGTGACTTTGAAACATGATGTAATGTTATGATTTTACCACCTAAACCAGTGAAATTAGAAAACAACTTTACATTAAAACTGCTGTGTTAGCTATGAATACTTCACATGATGTAGTCCTTACAGTTCTGTAAAATAATTACTCTTTTGATAAATAATATTGTAGTGGATGAATGACTATTCCTTTAAGATAACTGCCTCATACATACAAATATGATTCACTGAGAGTTCACAGTAATTTTTTTTTTCTGTTTATCCAGTATGCACAGGAAGGAAAGGTCAGGGCTAAAGGCAGAAAGTTTAGAAATCCAGGACAAAAAGTTATGATACATAGTATGTTTTAAATTTTTGCAGCTGTTGCCATCCCTCTTTCTGTACTATCCAGATGTACCAGAAGTCTTGTTTTAAATCTGGCTGATGTCAGATTGGACACTAAGCATTTCACACACACTACTGAAGTCACTCTTGATTTCTTCACCTTCATTGTGACTTGGACATGGGTTGAATTCAAGACCTATTTTTTACCAGTTGAGTTATTCTGCAGATATCAGGGACAAACACAGTACCAAGAAAAAACTTAGGTTCTGCTGGGTAATTTTTCCATTGTTCTGCAGTGACATTGTCTCTAACTTATATTTATGTGGTGCTGCTTTTTTAAACCTAATTGATAAAAATTGAATAAATGAAATGAAATGCTTTGCTAATTTACTATTATTATTTAAAAAAAAAAAAACAACAAACCCAAACCAACCGCCAGATCAAAATATATTATCAGTCAGTTTGTTTCAGTCCTGTCCTGTCAGTGAAATATTGTAACCTCTATTCAAATTCTTTTCAGGTTTGGAGACTGGTTTGGTAGTAGATACCCTTCTACCTTGTCCTGACTCTGGTTAGTGGGTCTGTAAGTTGGTATCTTTCTGCCAGTTGCACTTTCCTGACATTTATTTTCTAAATGTGAAATGGTATTTCTTCAAAGCAGTGAATTTTCAGGAAAAGCTCTAGAGGTTCATCGTCACAGTAGACTAGCTGAAATGTATCCCAGTAATTCATAGGAACTATGGATACATGAGGAAAAAACATTACCACTATTGCATTAAAACTTTTTTGGAAACGAAAACTCAAACCCCCCGTTTTTCATTTATTTATTATACAGGAAACCAGGGGTTCTTTAGTTAAATATAAATTAACTATGACAGTCTGATTTAGGCTGTATAATATTAAAAAATTATGTATATACACATATGCATTTGACAAAAATGTTATAAGCCACGTGACTAATTTGGTCTCAATCAATTGTTGTCTTCTTAATTTCACAAAAGAAATGCTGTACTTTGGTTTTTCTTGCCTTGTAAATACAGGAGTAACTACTTTGTATGTCAAATTATTGCCAAAGATTCAAGGATGCAAACAACCTTCAGACAACTAAATCAGATGCTTCCTCAGAGGTGTTCCTTCTTGGGAAAGTATGCAGAGAAAATTCTTTCCTCTCCTTCTCACCATTCTTTTCCTGCCAGGATAAGGCTGTTCTTTTTCTCCCTTTGCTTTCTCTCTCTCCCTCCCCATAGTCAGAGCCAGTTCCTTCTTTTGCTCCCCACCTTACAAAGACTTACAAACATGAATTTTAGCTGGCAAAATTTCATTCTCTGTGAATAAATTTGCTGCTTCTATTCCTCATTTCTCTTTTGCAGCACTAGCCTGAATGGGAATTGCCCGAAGACAGCAATAGAACAACCTCTTCCAGAGCTCCCATTTGAACTGTCTCCCAGTGCCAGCATCCTACAATCTGGCTGTGCCAAAGCACCTTGTCCTTCTCTTCTGATGGGAACACTAGGAACTTGCCTCCCTTCAGTAGACAAAGCACTGGGTTAGCCATTTGACTTAAAGGTTAACTCTAAGAGCCCTTTAGTTTTGCAGTCCTGTTCTCTGAGGAAAACCATTTCTTGTACTGCACAGAGGCCTCAGTTCACATGAAATGAATTAATCTGTTCAACTGAGGTACCTCATCTTCCTGGAGTCATCCTGGAACTGGTGTGGGGGAGAACTTCTAGAAGGCAGTCGGCCTAATTGCCTGTTCTAACCTTCCCTCCAGAGGGTCCTAACTCCTGCTGGCTGTGGAGAGCAGATAGGCCAGCTAAGTTCTTAAACTTTGCAAAATTAGGCAGCTGGCACACAACCCAAGAGGTTATGTTTCATTGAAACTCAGGATTGCCAACACTGTCAGGCAAGGAGAGGTGAAGGCAGGTTTTTGTCACCCATTCTGTGAGAAGAGAGCTGTTTTACACAGGATTCTGCCACTGGAGAACAAAACATTTGCTTCTGGATGCAGTGTGTCCAGGTTTCTTCTTGCTTCTTTTTCCTTCTGTGAAAAGAAGCAGTAGGGTTATTACAGCCCTAGGTCATGTAGAGAGGCAAATCTGACCAAGAAAAATGTGCAGTGGACTCAGATCATGAGAATAGTAATGGGCAGGGTGAGGAGGAAGGAAAACAGATTTTTCAGAAGGTGTGTAACTGTAGCTTTGGGATAAGACAAACCAACTGCCCCAATGACATTCAGGACGTATATCTGCCCAATAAAACCCGCGACAGTAGATTTCTCACTGCCTCTCTCTCATCTGGTGTTTAAGCAGCTTTGATTCTCTGCCCTTGGAGAACTTTTGAGCAGACATTTCTATCTGCCCTACCCTCACACCACAAAGTTCTCCAGCCTCTCGCATGAAAGCGTCATTGTTGGTGTTTGTTCTGCCTTTTCATATCTAGGCAATCTTTCACCTAGCCAGGGCAGGTGTAATGTCAGGCTAATTCCATGCCAAAAGTAGCAGATACATGTTCCTGGATCAGTCTTTGCATTCTTATCCAACTTGTCAATACATACGTAATATGTTTTCATGGAATTTTTTTTTTATCTGTACCACGAGTTGCAACATGTAAATGTTTGTGTCTGCAGTGAGTATGTACTTTTCAAGGACATTTTTGGAAAACCAGGGTAATACTTCTTAAAAGACTATCTCCTTGTTACACAAGAAGAGCAATTAATTTAATAGTGTTGCTGGCAGCATAATTATAATATTTTATTAATAAATAATGCAAATTTTAGAATATCTGGTTTTGTTGCAGCACTATTACATCTCCTGAGGAGATAATTCCATGGCATTTTCAGGATTAAATCATGTTGCCCTCTTTACATCTTCTGACTTTTCAAAATAAGTCTTGTGTTTTCTATTGGAAACACTCACATGGAAGAAAGTACTTCACCATAAGTCTTCCTCCTCGTGGGTGTAGAAACAGAGGGGGACTTAAGAGTGATGATGGGACAGATTATTTGTGCTCATGTAATATGGACTAGCAGTTTGATTCGTAGGGTCCCAAAACTAGGGAGAAAACTTCCATACCTCTGGCCCTTCTTTAGATTCAGTCAGTTTAATAAAGCTCAAGAGCTAAAATGTAGTAGTGCGGATTTCATGTTAAGCTTATGAGTTGGTACATTCCTGGTTTTCCCCTATTAAGTTCTTAATAAAGGTTTATCCCAGTCATTCCCCCTTCTCCGCCCCTACCCCGAATAAAGTAAAACCCTTCCCTCAAACCATGCCCATCACCTAAACCACCCCCAGAACTCCCATGTCAATCATTCCCAACCCTACCCCTGCTTCCAGAATCTTCTGTTATATTCGACGCCTCATTTGCTGCTTTGTATGTCAATCACCTCTGTTGGTCCCCTATTGGTTGTATGTAAATGTTACTCCACCCTTTATCCCTCCCTGCTTGGTTCAGATTGGTCGATACCCTCTGTGTGCACCCCCCTATAAAAGACCCTGTCACCCCGGTCCCTTGGCTCAGTCTGACCGAGCAGGGCTTGGGGCAATAAACCGTTGACCTCCACTCTGTCTCTGGGCTGAGTCCTTCCCTCAACCCTTTACCAGGACGCGTCGCCGTAGTTTCTGCGGAGAGGATTTCAGTATCCCTCGCTGCTCAGTGACCCACCGGCTGGGGTCTCTGAGTGGCTTCCCCATCACTAGCGGCTACCTGCAGAGCTAGCCGGGAGCCCTTATTGGTGAGGGCAAAGCAGCACTGCCGCACTAAAATGCAGACATCAGTTTTTGTCAGAACTTTCTGAAATTCAACAGTTGTTATCAAAACATTGTGTAAATTTTATAGCTCCACAGTTCCAGGTTTTGGCTTGGGCTCTGATTGCACTTGAATTGTTTCCGAGTGATCAAAAGAGAAATTAATAGATGCCTAGTAAGAAAGTTGACTTTATTTTATTTGCAATCGAGTCTAATCTCAATACATTTAGATAGCTACAATAAACATCCCTTTGAACTGAACCTCACCTGTTCCTGAAGGGTTACAGAACACTGGAGTCTGTGGAAGCATTAAATACAACTGCTGGCTCAGATTAATAAAAATTCTGCATTTCTTAAGGGCTTGCACAGGCTTTCACAGAACTTACAGAACTATGCACTGTGCATCCATATGGATATTCCTTATATATGATGGGAGTTTTTATAGGAATTTTATTGAGACTCGGTGGTCTAAAAGATGGGGACTCGCTGTCTTAGCTGTGGAGAGGTTGGATAGGAGAGAGGGAGTTTCATGCTTTCCAAAGCAGGCATCTATTAATAGAAATCAGAGCCTGGAATATATCCTCTGGTGTAGCCATAAGCAATTCAGAAACACAATTAACAAATATTCAGCGGATGTCATTTGTGTTCTAGGTTGTTAATGCCAGAAAGCTATTATTAGAACTATGAAGTACTTTGACAACTTGCACTTTGAGGAATACAACATTTTCCTTTGTTTACAGTGTGCTGCTTGCTAAATTTTGGCAAAATTTAGATTCAAACAGTATCCTCTATATTGTTAAAAGCTAGAAATCTACATTAGACAAAACTTCCATTCCCTGTGAAGTGGATTGAAATATGTTGTTGGTTGGGATTTTTTTGAAGTTAAAATTTAAAAATTTTAAATTTTTTAAAATTTGAATTTAACCCTCATGATAGCAAAACTGATTAATTTCAGTACAGTAATCTCAAACTAAGTGCTGTATGAGTAAGGTTAAAGTTCCCAGAGTGAAAGAGGTCAGCTTCAGTTTAACTTATGGCATTTACATTCATGTGACATAAAATTCTTTGTCAGAAGAACACCCAGTTTGAGCCACACACTTAAACTTAAAATTTTTATACAAATTTAAACTCTGTTGAAATTGACTAGATGCTTTGTTGATCAGGAATAGAATTTGTTGGTGCTGAAATGCTGGCATTAGCTAAAGGAGTTTGTTGCACAGGAGCCTAAGTGGCTCTCTGCAGAAACAGTGATTTTAATGACAACAAAGCCAAAGATGGTGCCATCTTTTCCACATGTTCATGAAATGATAAGTGCTTTCACATTTCTTTTCACCTTCGAATGTTGAATTTACTTGTTTTCTACTGAAAGTGTTAAAAATTGAACAAGCTATCTCACATCCAAACAAACCACTTCCATACAAATATCTCTCAGGCAGAGTTGCTGAGATTTTATATGCATTCTGCTGTGGTTTGAATCTTGGGTTAGATTTGCTGTATTGCTGTGATCCAGATATGAACAATTTACTTGAGATATCTTCATAAAATCTTATGTACTACAGCAGAGCTTAGAGTTACAATGCAGTATAAGTATTTCCATGCATTGTTATGCAGGACTTAAAATGCAGGAATACCTTTTCTGTAAGTCAAATTTCTATAAAATGGATCACTAAATTTTAAGAGGGCTTTTTAAAAATGTATTTTTCTTATACATATCAATGTATTTATGGTATTACTACATTGAATCTTAATTATCAGACATTATCAGTTTATGATTGTGTGGATTTTTGCATATCTTTGCGAAAATACCCAATATGCTGCACAGTGGTTTTTATATAATGCAAAACGTTTAAATGACTTCTAACACAGCATGATACACAGCAATATTGTGTGACTATAAGGTAATGGAAATGTAGACACCAGGATGTGTGCATGCTTATGTCAACTGGATGTTATGCTGTAGCCAGTAATTAAATATTTACAGAGGGAGACAAAAGAACGTCCCTTAGGCTGAGATCTCACAGAGTTGTATGTGTCGCAATGTTGAGGGTACTAACTATTCAGGAGATGCCCAGTAGTAGGGGAGTTGGAAACAACACTCGTATTTTGATAGCAATAATGACCATAAAATGTTCTTAGAGCCTTGGCCCCTTGGTCAGCTGGTTCCCTGGCAGACTTCTGCCACGATCAGCATTTCTGTGCCTGTGTCTTTGCTTTGCAAGCACCACGTGTCCGTTCTCACCCCGTGCACATGGGCAGGGCCACCCCAGTGCCTCCATCAGCCTTAAGGTGAAGCAGAAATAAAAGAAAGTATTCTGAAGATTTGCCTAACCAGCAGTGAGAAGGTTTTTTAATCCTGTTGCAGGGACCCTTCCCGGGATGATCATTCAAGTGTTGATGTGAACAAGGTGGATGTGAAGCATCACATCACACAAGGTGTTGCAGAGCATTTTCAAACTTGAAGTTTAGTTGGATTAGGATGATGTCTGCTAAAAAGAATGATTCTGGTCATTTAGAGTTTATCCCTGTCTTCCCATCACTGTACTTCCACATTAACAAGTAAGATCTTTCTTATTTGATGATAAGCAGGTTTTTACTCTGGTAAATTACTTTCGGGCTAATGTTTAGGAGGTGCAATGTTCTCAGAATGTCAGTTTTGCATAGCACAGAATGCTTGATCTTCTTACTGGCTGTCTGGCTGCAAGCAGGACATCATGTACCTCGGAGAGTCTCCAAATATACTTTTGGAAAGCACTAAAAAAAGCAACAGTATCTATTTCTACATTTAATTTTTATACAATGATAAGGAAGGACCTGTTCATGCTTACTCTGTAGTCATTACTGGAGCAAAAAATTAATAAATACATGAAGAGAGGCTGACATGCAAGTTATGATAGCAGTTTCATGGGTTTTGTTCCCATCTGGGTCCAGCACAAAACTTCAGAATTACTTGGATGACTGTCCTCTACCACTTGTCTTGCTACATTTTCATATGTAGAAACCACAGTGTGCGTCCCCAGGACTAAAACATTATGGAAAACCCAACTTCAAATGTCCCAAGGCCCCCAAAGTGGATTGTTTAGTTAGGCTTAAAAAGGCAGAATTCATTAAACCAACCTTCCTGGTGTTACAAACCATCTCTCAAAGAGTTCACAAAGGTTGGGCTCCAGAAAACATACCTAGAAGCCGAAAGAGAGGAGCTCTCTGGGGTCAAAGGCAGATGACATGAGCTCCCAGTGGATTTAGTCTGGATGTTGGCTGGACTGGATGCTGCTGACCATGGAGCTGGGTCTCACGATAACCTTGTTACCAAGGTTAGGATTAGGACTGCCTGGGAGTTTTCAGTCTAGCCACATGTGAGGTAGACTGTTGTGGGTGCCACAGCTGAAACAGTCGCAACATGAGCCCCAGGCAACCTTTCCTTATCATTGGCTCTCTTACAAATGCCTGATAACTATTACCTAACAGTCATGAGGGAAGACAGATCCAAAATAGTGAGAGACAGCAGAGGACTGGTGCAGAAGACACTTGGAATTTAGGGAATACACGAGAAGAAGCCAGTGCGAGTGAATGACAAGTACAGGGGTTTAGCAGGTCCAAACTAAGCTTCTTGAATGGTTACTACCACCAGGAAAGGATTGAAGGCTGATTAGCTTGAGAAAGAGACATGCCTATCAGCTGGCTGAATCAGATTAGTCATAAGCTCCTGTCCTAAGCTTTTCTTTCAAGCTCGTGCTCAATTTATCTTCTGAAAGGCCATTCCTTTGAGAAACAGCTTTCCCAAGTACTGTGCAGGAACTGTAGCTCCAAGAGAAATATCAAAATGCTGGTGGCTGGGTTGGTGCTTTGGGCTTGGGCTGTTCTAAACTACAACCTGGAACATAAAGGCATGGATTTAGAAAGTGGGGTCTGAGTACCTGTTGCCAGGATTTTGAATAACAAAAGACCAAACCTGTACTTAAACAGAATAACTACAACTAAAACCCTACTAAATGTTAGTATTCTAGTTTCTGAAAGACAAGCCATAAGAGTCCCACATACATATTTATCCTTTTTACAGGATGTACTGATGTACAAAATATCAACAAAAAACTGCCTAGCGTCCAGTCCCCTCCCACTTAAAGCTTCTCTTTTGGATGTGACCATATTTACACAGTGCAGATACTTATTGATTTGGGCCTGTTTCCGAATTCTGTAAGTCATGGGAAACATAAACAAGAAACTATTAAACTTTATACAAATCTGCAAGTGTTTGAAGTTACACACATCCTCCAATTATCTCTCCTGTCGGTAATGTTCCAGACAAAAAAAAATTACAAAAAATTATTCTGACAAGGACATGGCAATGTGTAAATTGATGTGAAAACAGAAGTGCTTGTGAAATCTCATTAAAGCTGAAAAACAGAAGAGGGAAAGCTACAGGATGAGAATAGCTGGTGCACTGCTCCTCAGACAAGAGCTCTGCTTTTTCCATGGCATCTAAACCCCTACGTATGTTAGAATAGATGTTCTGTTTTAAACCACTAAGTAAATATTAAACTTCTACCCTCTCTGTCTTACTGTTTGCATTCTTTGACGCTTGGCTGTAAGGGGCTGCAAGTTTCTCAGATGAAATCACTTTGTAACAAGATGGCAGATAGCCCTGAATAACACCAACGAGAAAACTGGCAAAGACAGGCGTTTCCTGAATGCTGCAGTGCTTCTTTTCCTCTGTGCAGGGATCAGGCAATGGAAGTGTTCTCCCAGGTGCCAGAGGAAAAACACTGCTGCTCTCTGCGGATCAGCTGCACTCAAGGAACCAGCTTTCCTCTTGTTCCTGCCCTTTAAAAAGTGGATAAACTTGTGTCAGGCACGTGCTTTATGAAGGACTGAAAGGCCACAGTGCAGCATTCACTGCCGAGGTTCTTCCTCACTCGTTTCACCTGCCAGCCACCTGCTGAGGGGATCGCGGGCTCTCTGAAGTTCTCTGTCCCTTTAGTCTCCAGTTTTCATTATGTAGTCACAAGATTTTGCTTTGCTGCCTGGGCAAGGTCATGAGTCAAGGTCATGATCAAATAGTGTTTGCTTTTTTTCATTATTGGTAAGAAAATAATGCTTTCAGTTAATGATTCACAGGAAAAAAAAAGATTAAAAAAAAAGAAAATGTGTGAAGTATGGGAGTTAATGAAGTATTACACTGATGTGTGATGGATGCCTCTGGGAATTTCATCCATGCATCTAGGGCTCCCTTGAATACATGCTGCATGAGATGCTGGTATTCTGTGATTATAATTCTCTAATTTTGTGGTAAAAAGCTAATCCTAGAAACCAGAAAAAAACCCGCATATTTGAAACAGCAGACTGAGAATAAGTAGCCTTTGTTCCTAGGTATGCTGCTGTCTTTGGGGGTTACCTTGAATTATCATTCATATCAGGGATTTCAAAAGCATCCCCTGATCCTGCAAACCCAATTAAAGATATCTAGGAAGTGTTTTTCCTGTGATAGTCAAGGCTCCTCTACATTTATGCAGAGTATCAGAAGTCAGCATAATTCAACATAGCATCCTAGGATAGAAACCTTGGAACATGGGAATGTTATTCACAACTCAGCATAGGAAAATTAAATCATGTGCATCTGAAACAGAGCACTGCCATTAAATGGCTTTGATTTAAAAATTATTACATTCCCCTTTCTAACTCTTTCCAGCATAGGCAGAATGGTCGTAATATTGACCAGAAAAAAGATAATGGTCTAGTCAGTGAGCTCTGAACATCTTCTGGACGTTAATGTAGTTAATGGTAAATGCCTTTAATAAAGAGTGTTTGTCCACAATGGTTTTTTTTATCTACTCACTAACAGACTGATCTATTTGAATTTTAACCATGTAATTTAAACATCAATTTTAAATTACCTGCCTATTCTTACAGTGCACTAATGGAGAGAGATAAGCATCTCCAGTGGATGATTCACCCACCTAAAGATAGAAATGTAAGATAGGTGGGAAGCGCCTGTCTTTCCATTGGAGAAGCCACCTAGATTCTATGGAAGACATCTAACTTTCAAACAGGTGAAATTATTTGAGAGAAATCCCAATAAGCTACATACTCCAGAATGGGAAAAGTTCAGATTAATTTGTCAGGGATTGCAGGGAATTACTGTCACCTTACTATGAGACTACTGCTAAACTTAAGCAAAGAAACAAATCCTGGCACTTGAGGGAACAAGAAATATTAAGATTTTTTCCTTGTTTTACACTGATTTCAGTGTCTAACAGTGGAGTGCTGGAAGGAACTGTATTCCTGATAATTTTGTGGCCGATTTATGGTATTTAGTCTTGGTTTTAATTTTTTACATATTCAGTGAGTGGCTAGAGACAAAATGTAGTGAACTGCTATCAGCCATCTGCGTGGGACTTCTGGGCCACATGGAGGAGGAACCATGCTGGAAAGGGATTCACACAAGGCTAAAATGTCCTGCATTGCCTGGAAAAGGAACAAGTCAGGTGTTGAAGTGACAAGACTGACACAGGAGCTCAGCACTGGAACTAAAAGGAAAAAGGGGATGCTGGAGTACTGCTTCAGTTCATTTCCAGACAGAAAAAGAGTCGTAAGATTTATGAAGTTGTTAGCTCTGGCATGGAAGGGATGGGGATAACAATAGAAGCATTATATAATCTGAAGATATATTAACTTGTCTTTCTCTTTCTGTACCTTCTCAGTTTCTAACTTCAGTCTTTCCAAAGAGACTTTTGGATCTAGACAGGCTCCCCACAGCTTCTTCTGCTTGTTTCCTGCCTCTGACTTTTTCTGAGATCCTGGCTTGTAATCTGCTCTCCTCCTACAGTTCCTTATGGCACTGTCTTAGTGCTATCCAAAAATACACGTGTTCCATAAAGAAACCGCCTATTTGCTTGGAACTGATACTGGTATCCTGGGTCTTGCTAGATTGTACCTTCAGCTCATTAATTTCCTTCCCAAAGAGCTCTTTTCCAATGTAATGATCCAGGTTCAATGAGTCATTCTGGCAGCCAATTTAACCCAAACTGTGCTGAATTGCACAGTTCAGGTAGAACTGCATTTCTAAGTGATCTGCCAGGTTTTTTTCTCACGTGAATTGTTACACATGGATGCTCATTTGACTAAAACACCCAATGAAATTATAAGGAAATTACTTCACACTGAGGACACACTAAGAATGTGTGTTTTAGAGTCAATCTAATACATGCAGGTATCAAATTCTTACCCTGCTCACCCAGTTTTAGCATTACTTGGGGCTCAGAGCCACAGTTAAGTTGTTTGTGCACAGCTTGCACTCCACTGCATTCCCTGTTCCCATCGTTTTATGATGTGGAAAGGTATTGACCAAAGATGTACAGAAATTTGATTTGGAACCACAGAGAAGCCCTAAGCCTTTTAATTTTTCCTCCAGTTTCAGCCACAATTCTCCCTTTCCTTTGGCATTATGCATGCAGACAGGCAAGCTAATACCTTTATTACATAACTGTTCAGAAATGCTCCCATTTCACAGGAAAGATGCATCTCATTCACACACCTTATGCAAACAAGATATAAATTGCTACACAAGTGAGGACATGCAACATTATGCTTGAAAAGGCTACTCAGGTGCAGTCATCATGGCCCTTCCCTGTGCCAGATAGTGAAACCCTCCCTTTGGCTTGTTTTCCTCTCTTTTTGGGGCTGACAAAACTCTCCTTCTCCATCACTAACGGGGAAAAGCTGTGCAGTGAAAAACGACCCCCCCCCCCCC
>VXBT01002881.1:52551-63445 GCA_013400235.1 Oriolus oriolus
TGAGGTAAAAACGCCCCCCCCCCCCCCAGTTCCACATTTAAGGTTGGGTTGACCCCTACTGACCGTGCTCCTGTGCATCAGGTCGTGTGCCAACGGGGCAGTTTTTAAAATGCCAACCCAAATTATGCGAATCGCGTGATTAAGCGTGTGGGTGAGCTTAAGCTCTTGTAAACCTTTATCATCACCTTTGCCACAGTCTGATGCAGCTGTGGAAGTGTGGACTGCTCAGTGAGGTGAACTATGGTTGAGGCATGGTTCTGATATTTACAGAGATGTGTGTTCTTCCAGCTGGAGGCTTCACACAGCTGCAGCTCATAAGCAGTTGGCCTCAGCTGCAGATCTGCAGTCAAATCACAGATTTTTTTCCTCATCTGGTGTTTCTGTCCTCTCAGCAACCCCTTCATGATGACTTTGAGAAATTAGTGATTGAAAGACCTCTGCTGACTGGTAAATTTGTGCAAAAGGCGGGGGAAGACGATATGATTATGTTTTGACAAGAGACTGGACCATGATCATTCCAGAAGGTTTTCTTTTATTAATACCTGGAGGAGAGGAGCTGAAAGCAAATTATATTTCTAGATTTTCAGATACTAAAATACTGTAACCTTTCATTACAGTTGGATAAACATTATTCTCCAGGAGAGCGCTAAAACAATAATAATTGTCTGATCCATCAGTTGTAAACTATTAATATTGGCTCAGGCAATGAAAAGGCAAATTGAGAAAGGAGCCATCTTCATTAGTAGTTCACTATTCTTAGCAGTTCATTATTTCTGAGTTCCTTAAGTTCATTATTCTAAGGAAGTTTCTATATGCAGCAGAAGATGTACTAGTACGCTGTAACTTGAATTAATCAAACTTTGGACTAAATTTGAGTCAATTTAAATACATTTCTTGAAAGAAAAGAGGAAGCACACTGGAGTAGGAATGGGGAATACACACAGCAGGTAAGATGATGATAGCTGCATTTCCCTATTCCTTAGCTCTTCCCCCTCCCCCTGTCTAACTGGTACTTTTCCTGTAATGCTCCTCACTGCAGGGCAGCTTAGGAGTGTTTTGGCAGGGAGCAGTCTGCTTATTCTCCCTGGAGACTGCACAGAGATCATAAATCCTTTTGGAGTTCTTAACCCCTGTATGTAACTGACAGCTTTAATCTTCTCCATTACTAAATTCAAGCAAGAGGCAGCGCAGGCACGCGGAGATGTTCGAATTGCTGGGCAGCCAGTCACACACTTTCTAATATTGTTTTTTAACGGGTTTTTTCAGGCAGAATCCGCCGTGCACTGGAATAGATTCGTTTTCGAGACACACCAGTGTCACAACAAATACTTGTGATAGAAACAAGCCGCTGAACATTCTTTTGTTGAGGAATTCTTTGGTTTAATCACATTAGTGGCTTCCGCTGCCTTTTCCCTGAGTTATAACTTGTGTTGCACTCCTTCCCCTCATTCTTTCCCTCTTGGCATAACTGGCACCTCCTTCATGCCTTCTACTGTCAGAGCAAGAGGGAACCAGGTGCCAATAGTAATTGTGGTGATCTGTGAATGCTGGTGACCTTCTCATGGAAAGAAAAGAATGATGACCCATTAAGGCAACCAAGTCAACTGTTTAGATGACGGAACACTCTGTGCAAATAATTTTTCCAGATGTCTAAATACAACAGAGAAATCTACTGTGGCATACCTTACTCCTCACTTATTGCTATTATGATACTATCCTGGTGAGGTTTTTCACTGGCACAGCACTCTTCCATGTGTATTTCAGAGCATTTTAGTGCACGAAAAAACATTTCCTGCATCAGAGACAGAAAAAATATATTACATGTCCCGAGTGGCATATGATTTTATTGTTGCAGATAGGGAGAAGACTGATGTCTTGTGTCTTCTTGTCACAAAGCTCCAAGAACCATTTGTGAAAGGTACTGGAATGTTGACATATAATGCTTGGGGTTTTTCCACTGTTTTAGCATGCTTGGTGTTATTGTTTGACTGACTGTGTGTTTCTGAAGATGACAGAACATTGTCTCCTCTTTAGTTTACAGGGTTTTTTCACCCCTTTTACATAAGGATTGCTTTCACAGCACCGATTGCTTAAGGCAAGTGCTATCTAAATGTGTTTAAATGTATGCAATCATCAGAGGCATGTTTTGCAACTCTTTGTCAGAATCCAATAAATACACAGCAATTAAAAGGGACATTATGACAGTGTAGTAGGTGAGTAAACAAGTTTCTAAAAAGGACACTTTCCCCCCTGAAATATTTGCTGGCATAATTTTTAAAAGAATCCAGCAGTTCATAAGCTTCTGTGAAGCTCAGTTGTGTGTTAGACACTATAAAAGCAGATTTTATTCAGAGTTCAAAGATCCAGAAACAACGTGAGAAAATTGGTACACTGCTGATAAGGTTGGATGCTAGAGTTTTACCAAGGTCCCATATTTCATTTAAACACACAGCACCCTCTGAATGTCAACAAAACAAATACAAACTTCATGATGTTTAAACAACCCAAATTCCTTTGGTGGCAAGCTGGGCTGGCAGTGAGTGGTATCTGATGAGGGAGCAGAAAGGGATATAAAGCTCACCCTGTTAGGTCCTGTACAGGTCAGATCTCAAATGATCTCAGGTGACAGGTTTATTGTCCATGGTATGCACCAGGCAAACAAGAAGCATCTATTTCTGATTTAAAAAAAAACATCTGGTAAAGCAATGTCCCCAAGAATGGTAGAGACATAGCAAAACATAGAGTTCTCCAGCTTTGATTCAAAAACTAAATTGTGCCTCCTTAGTATTGTTCAACATCTGCTACAGCTGTTAAAACCTTAATACTGAGTGCTCTCAGGATTCTCAGAGTTTGATTTGCCTCTGGTTCCCACTTTTCATGTAGAGTCACTGATGGGAAATTGCCCAGGATGTCCAGTGCTCGATGGCAGATCTGGGATGTTTTGAGTACTTTGAGAATATTTCATTCGTATTCACTCAGTGCTTATATAAAACATTGAATTCCAGTCTACAGGAACTTCTGAGTAATGCACCATGTACCAGAATAGCAGTGACTTCTTAATAATTTCTTAGTTTTCTCAGCAGTGTGTATGTTATTAAGAAGCTGACTCCTACCTATTTCAAAGATTTTAAGATCTTTCTAGGAAAACAGCAAGAAATTATATATTATTTGCCATGCATAAGGCTCTTACAGCACAAAGGCAACAGAATATCAAACAGTCACTCCAGAAAATGGGTAGGATATTTAAGATAGATATTTATAAAGGACCGTTCTTTACAGGTTGTGTGTAGGAGGTTTGGATGTCATCCAGGATGACTCAAGTTTGTAAGGCTTTTCTGAGTCTGTGACAACTGAAGTGACATAAATATGATTTATAATCACAACAAGCCAATGCTGCTTTTCAGTCTCTATTGTGCCTTACAACACTTACTTTACCTTAAGCAGCACAAGTGTCCTTAAGATACCATTTCTTATTCTGCCAAGCAGCTTCCTGGTATGACAGTCTTCAGTCAGAAAGCTTGCTTGCACGTTGACAACAGCCTTGTGAGTAATTAAATCAGCACTATTTCTTGTCCCAGAATCCAAGCACTACAGTTGGTTGAGCTTTCTGAAGGTGGAAATGTTGCTCTCAGCTCATAAGGACCTTTTTAAAAAAAAACAACAACAAACCAAACAACTCCTCAGTAAATGCTTCTCCATCCATATTATCAGAACGAGAGGGGAAAAACCATCTAAGAGGTATTCCAACCCACATCCAGCACTTAATGTGCTCCAGAGAAAAAAAGAGAGTGAGGAATAATTGTAGCAGGATGCTCTAGAGCCTGTAATGGGGGTAAAACAACTCCAAAAATACCCTGTCAGTGGTGAATGGAGAAGGGGGTGTCTGGGTGTTTTCGGTGTTGAATAGTGCCGAGACCAGCACTGGCAAAAGTCAAACCTCCTGAGAGTGAGGTGAGGATGTGGCAGGTGTGGTGAAGTACCCGATAAAGGACCCAACAAGTGATACCACTGATAACTTATCTAAGGCTGCTGAGCTGACACAGCTGGCCTGGCAGCATCTGACTGATGGTCCATCATCTGATAGTGTAAAAGCCCAGTTCCACTTTTTAAAGGGAGGATTTCCTCACATACCCCTTGTTTGAGCATGTGTGGAAATTCCTCCCTGGAGAGGGGACTCCCCTCAAGGTTATCTCTTGAGACTGAGAGAGAGATTTTCCCCAGCTTGGTGTGGGTGAGCAACACCAACCTCTACTTAAAAACTGTTTTTTTAGCTTTAATGCAATTGCTTCGATATTGCTTCAAAAATAGTGTGATATGCTATGCTATGCAGTAGTTACAGCTACCTGTACTGTGTAGTAAAGGATTATGATTATAATCTTTTGGTCCAATCATTATCATAATGTTACCAGAAATAGATAAAAATAAAAACTCCTAAGCACCAATATAGAATTAAGCAGCAGGCATTCTTTATTCAGCAGGAGGCACGAAATCTCTGAAATATTGAGCCTGCTGAGTACAGAAAAAGCTCCTGTTTATATACTATACTTTACATACATATTGATAGTTCTTCCCAGGAAAAACATACAAACAATAATAATTTCCCTGAAATCATTGGCAAGGAGGTGTTCTCTCCCCTCTGCTCATGCATTCTTCTGTCCTAGGGGTCTGTGTGGTGGTCCCTGGTGGTTGGTGACCCTGAAGTCACACCTGATTACCCAGTGAACTGGTAAAACTTGGCACAACTGGGCTGGTGGCTTTCAATTTCTTCTTCCTACAGAATGAGCATTGTGTGGTTCCATAGACCAGTGGTTTTTGAAGAATAAGCATTGTATTTACCTACCAGGTGCAAACAATTCTTCATCTGGCACCATAATAAATAACTTTTATATGAATATGTCTGGTTTGCCATCCTTAATCCAAAGAGTCTATTACACTTATACAATCGTTTAGACATAAATTTTTGGCTGAGTCTGGGGTTGGAGTTGGATCTGGCCTCACTCTGGGAAGGAGTTTAGAAATCCAGGGGGTCCCTTCCACACCTGGTGACTCAATGGGAGGGTCTCCCTGAAAAACCCTGTCTGCAGCTCCCAGTCTGCCCTGGGCAGTAGTATTGTTTATGGCTCTCAAGCCTGACCCATGGGATGTTCTGTTAACAAAAATGTCAATCCACAGTATTAATATTCCCAGGATCCCTGACTTGGTGTTATGAGATAAAATTTCCATAAAATGTTTTTAGCCTTCTAGGCTGTGGTAAGCTGGCGTCACAGAGGAACAATTTCTTTCTTTCTCTCATCACCCTGCAGATAATTGCCCCACCTGAACTGGGAAAAATTAAATACCTTCATCTCATTTTATTAAACAGGGAGTCTGATAGAGTTACGAAATTTGGAAATCAATTCCTGAAATTACAATGCAAGATTTTTTAAATTTTTGAGTTAAATACTAGATTTCCACTCAGTCTTTTGAGGTATTGCGAAAATCACTGCCAAAAGGGTTTAGACTGAAAATTGTGTTCCTTCATAGCCGTCATGTGTCTCACAGATTAAAAGGACCTTGGAAATGGTCCATCTCAGAGTGTACCTGTGAAACTGCAGAACTATTTTGTGAAGCAAATGCCGAAACAAGTTGATCTCTTCTGTGCTGATGCAGAAATAACTATGTTCCAGGCCAGATCTATAATAAATGCTCATGTGGAATTGAGATAGACTGTAAAACACAAAATTCAACCTCACCCTTCCTCCCTCTGCTTTGTTTCAGGCAGGGACGTTTCTGGTGTACTCCCTGGGCTGGAAGGAAACTGCAGTTTGTTTTTAGAGCTTTTGCCTTGAAATCTTTCTGTCCTTCAAGAGCTCCCTTTCCTCCTTCTCGTTGCCATGTCTGCAGTGAGCTCAGGGGTTCAAAAGGCTGGTGACTGACAGTGTCTGACACAGGTGGTGCTCACGACAGAGGCCTGGCACTTTGTTTTCTCTCTGGTATGTCATATATCAGCAGTCAGCACCATGCTTGGAGCCAGACCTGCAACTGCTCTCAATAGTTGAGGTTAAGAAAAAAAAAATCCTGTGTTGGTCTTCTGCATGTAAGGACTTCAAAGGAATGTAAAAGAAGCACAAGACTGTTCAGCATGTGTGAAACATGAGTTTAAGACATCAGATGGGCTTTTCTGTAAGTTCATTAAGATGTTAATGGAGCAGCGCTATTTATCTTTTCAGCACTCTGGCATATTCCGAACATCAGGATTCCAGCTCCTCCTTCATTGGAGAAAAAAGATTTTTAACCACGTGTCTACTCAAAATACCGAATACTGCCGAGTAAAAGAACTTTTTCTGGCCCTGGAAATGGAAATCTGTGTAGAATGTCACAGAAATGGCAGCTTTTAAAAACATTGGGAAACATAATGTTTTCTTTGCTCTTCTAATATTACCACAAAAACAGTTAAAAAAAGGTACACTGTGGATTGTCTCAGGTGAGAATATGCCCACATTTTTAAGGAAGTGTCAGTGCTTGGGACAGGACATGTGCTATACCCACTGTGGTAAGAAGATCTGTACTTTAACCAAGGGTGGACATTCTGGAGAACGGTTCAGAAGCCTGGAGACTCCTGGATGGTCATTTGGAGCCATTTCCAGACTAAACTAAACAACATTTCTGTCACCAACATCATACCAAATGAGACAGCAGTAGGACCTACATTTGTACAGTGAGCCAGGCATATTTCCTGAATGGTAACTATTGACCAATTTCAGCTTCGTTTCTGAAGTTTTGGGGGTTTTGTCTCCTTACAGAACAAAAATTTAGAAGAGAATCACTGAAAGCAGGAACAGAACATGAGGCAAATAAGTTTTAGATAAAAAAAAGGTAAGGAAAAGAAAGCAAAACCAAGGAACTCACTTATTTAAAAAAAGAAGTTGATAGCATTACCCAACAAGTTTTTTAAAAATGAATCTATGCAGCAGTGGGGCAAGAAGTTGGAAAATTCTTCTAACTTTAGCACAATAATATTTGATACCTGTATCAGTGATTGATATGTGATAAAATGTACTAGTAGATTTCTTAGTTTTGAGAACAAGGATTGTGTGTCAGAGCAAAGAACGATGACAGAAGTGCATCTCAACCTGACCACATACTGGAGATATTCTCAAGGAGAAAAGATTCATTAGAGCATCCAGAACCACAGAAGGGAAATTTGGGGAATGCGATGTTCCCAAACGATCACCAGAGACCCTCACAAGACCCCTACTCATATCCAAATAAGTCCACAGAAATAATTTGCATATATGCATATATTCAGGAAATGTAATGAATATTCAGCTCAGTGTGGCAGAGTAGGTCACTACCAAGCTATAAAGTATGAAAATTGAAGGAAAAAATACAAGTAATCTATTTCTTTTACCTATCTGCCCTCACTGTGAAAAGGATGTGCAATCCATTTTGCTCCCTGTAATGGAACACACAGCGAAGATCTTTAGAAAGTTAATACGTCCAAGCAATGAAGTCATTGACTCCCATCCAAGAATTTAATCAACAGGACACGTTTTCTTCAACTGCCATGTGTCATGAATTAATTACTGCAATTCAAGGTTCTTGTGTGTTGAAAAATGTGCTTGGTTATTTACAGGCTAAAGCAAAACACGCTTTCAACTGGGAGAGATGATTTGCTCTGCTAATCTGGGGCATGGTTAACCCAGGGTTTAGTCATTGAAAATAAATACCATTCTAGGAACTTCCTGAGCAGGAGGTCAGGAAGAATATCTCATTTTCTTTTTTGAGTCTAGCATCCTAATTCCAGAAGCACAATGCCTTGCAGTCCTGAGGGAAAATGCAAGCATAATAAAAGATTAGGCTGCAACTTTTGTGATTCATAGATTCCTTTGCAGTCCTCATTTTGTGGAAGATGGATGTTGCTGGACTCACTTTCTCCTTAAAAGGCAGAAGGCCAAGATGAATCTAAGGCATTCTCACTTCTGCTAATTTTTTATAATTTTTGCCAGCTGCACAGGTCTGTCTGTCTGGTTTACCTTTCAGGAGAAATGAAATTGCCATGCTCCAGTCAATCAGCTGCACTAATGTGAGAGTTCACTGATAATGGATGTTACAGAACTCATACAGTACTAGTCTTAGTAAGACAAGCTTTTAAACCTGCCCTCAATCTTCCCAGGCTGCTTTTTTTTGTGACAAGCACGGACATGGATCTTTAAATTAATTATCTGTAAAACAGATTAGTTTATTTGACAGGTCTGTGCAGGTTGTTACCCTGGGAAAGTCTGCTCAGACATGGTTATTATAGATGGACAATGTACATAGCAATATACAAAGGGCAATAAATAACAAGAAAGCTAATAAGAAGTGTATAAATGCATTAAGATCATCAACACATGGCTATGTAACAACTAGATCACATTTTTTTTCTGTGACTTTCCATTTTCTCTTCATGGTTTTCCTGTTGTCTCAGTTTAGACCAGAGGTCAGACTTGTTTTTACTGTGTTTGCAGTAACAGAATAAGAACTCAGACCTTCTTCCTGATGTCCTGAAATGCTGCTCTAATATTGAAAAAACCTCATTGGTATAAGCCAAGATGATTCAAAAAACTTTATTCATATCATTAAAACTACCATGTAACTCTCTTCTCTCCTCACCACCACATTTAAGCTTTATGCAGGTTTTCGGGTGATTAGCTCTCTTAAACAACTTTCTGGCCTTTAAATCAAACTGGTAAAACAGAACATGCTCTTGACTCAAAGGCAGAAGGAGAAATCTGGCACTTACAGGAATTAAGACTGAAATATCAATATAGATGAAAATGACTGCATTTCAGAGGAGCTTTAGAGAAAAAAAAAATTCTAATCTTTGTCGATTTTCTCAGCTAAAAAGGCAAAAATATTGGAACACCAGCACATTAGAATCAGATATTTGAACTGAATTTGGCTGACAAGTTTCACCTTGTGAGAACTTGGAGGCTAAAACAAATTCTGTTCTGTGTGGAAGAGAAATTTCAACAGCATCTGACCTTTATGAAGAAAGCGGTGCCCATTTTGCTCAGTCCTGTATCCTGAAAGGTCACATGGCGATAAGAGCACCTCATTATGACTAAACTGTTGAACGTATTTGTGATAAGCTGATTCCTTTCTTTCTTATCCTTCTCATTAATTAATTAATGAGACCTATTGTTGTTTCAGCCTAGATGGCTGAAAGAACAACATAATCCAAGACATTAATTTAAGGAGGAGAACTTATGAAATACTTGCCTTAAACAGATATTTCAGAGACCAGGGCTTTGGCTCCACACACTTGCATTTGCATCCAGATGCTGATACAAATATATCTTACATAATTTTCAGGATTTTGGAACAAGGTAGTAAGTACCCAAAAGTGAAATAGACATTTTAAAAACTTGCAGACGCAAGTAGACAGAGGACCTTGGAGAGAGATGAAATCATATTAAAAAACCATACTGAAATCATATTAGAAGAATTCCTAAAATAATGAGACTACTAGAGGAAAATCTAGAAGGAAATTAATCTTTCTGTGTGTACAATGTAATCTCAGTGATTGACAGTAAATAATGCAGATGGTTGCTTAACATTACTGGCTGAGTATTCATTTTGTGATAACCACCCATTCTGGGAACTGCAAAAGAAGGGATTGAGCTATAAAAATACCCTAAATGTTTCTTTTCAATTAATAATATTTACAAAAGAACAGAGACTACCTAAAGTACAGGTTACTTACCTAAAATACTTTTCTGCAGTTTTGGAAAGACTGAAATAACCTGAGTACAGAGAATCAATTAGGTAATTTTCTGCCTGTTTTGCCAAATCGTAACCTAGGTCCATCACACAAGAGAAGATGTGTCTGTCACAGTCAAAGCTGGAGATATTTTTATGCAGGAGCAGTCCTGAATTTAAACATGCATTTTGGGGAACAGCAGCAAATAGGATCATAACAATTTAACCTAAGCAAGCCTATGTTAAAAAAACGCAACCAACCAAAAAACACCCAGCAAAAAACCCAACCAAACTTTATTCATCACCTGCATATATTTTTTCTTAATATCTGGAAATTTACTGTTCTTTAAAGCCTTTTTGGCCTGGCTTTTTTACTGCTGAAATATGTGTACCTGAGGATTATAATAAACTAAATTATGTGTACTATACAAAAAAGGCCTCAGTCAGTGAGATTTGACTGACACGTACTTCTTTTCCCAGGAAATCACCACCTTTTCAAAGAGCTTAAGAATAATGATTTAGAGTTGTGGAAGTTGGGGCTCTCTTGGGGCTAAGAGAAGGAGATGTTCCCCAACTGATTTAAGTGAATGGTTTTGTGAGTTGTGGAGCTAAAAGCTGACCTTCTAGAATGGAAACAAAAATGTCAGGCTGGATCTGAGTAATCTTAAAGGGTTAATTTTTAAAGCAAGTGACAACAGTTTACTTGAAGAATACCCACACCTGCTTCTACCTTCCAAATCTGGGAAAAGGCCTTGGAAGCAGCTGCTCTCTGCAGCATGGAAGCTCCTCTACACTGAGATCCTGACTATTCTTAGGGCAGTAACAACTTGACTGCCACTATGTCACTAAAACTTGCCTGTTTGAACCAAGGTGTTTTTTAAAACTTAATCACACTACCTGGAAAAACGAGGCCTTTCTCTCTGGGTTCATGTTCTTGGAATCATAGAGTCAGATAGGTTGGGAAAAACACTCAAGAACATTGAGTCCAATCCTGGACCCAGCACTGTCAAGTCCAGCACTAAACCATGTCCCCAGCTGCCACATCTACATGTTTTTCAAATCCCTCCAGGGATGGTGACTCAACCACTTCCCTGAGCAGCCTGTTCCAATGCCTGACAATCCTTTGGGTGAAGAAAAGTTTCCTAAATTCCAATCTAAAGCTCCCCTGGTG
>VXBT01002886.1:16741-27939 GCA_013400235.1 Oriolus oriolus
TCCGCCCCCTGGTTTGGGGAGGGGGGTGAGGGGGGGGTGAGGTGATGTGTTGTGTCCCCCCCCCAGCATGGCCGGGCATGGCCGGGTAGGGAACGGCAGGGAAAGGAGGGGATCAGGTGGATCCCGCGGGATGCAGGGCTGCTTTGGGATGGGGGTGTGAGGGGACATCGCTGTAAGGACGGGGTGGCCCCGGTGTGGGGTTGAAGTTTGCCCCCTTCCACCTCTGCTTCCAGCCTCTAAAATTCCTCTTGTCCTCCCTGGTGGCACCGCTGGCATCCCCGAGGCTGCACCCGAACATCCAAACACCCCCAAAACCTCGGCGTGGCTTTCTGTGGATGCAGGGTGACACCAGCCAAGGGATGGGGGGACAGGGGCAGCCTCCCCCATTCCCAGAGCCCAGGGGATGGAGGAAGAGGAAGGCCCTGGCTGGGATGGGGCCGAGGGGGCTGAGCCCCACAGCAGGGTCCTGCAGAGCCCAGCGTGGGGCCACGGATCTGCCATCGGTCCAGGAGGGGAATAAGGAATTTGTTTTGGTGGGGCAGGGGAAGGCGGTGGGATCGCTGTGTGGGGCTGGGGACCGGGCAGACTCGACCCCATGGAATGGCTGGGGCTGAGCACGGCTGGGGGAAACTGAGGCACGGGGTTCTGGCAGCAAGAGACCCCCAAGATCTTGGCCACGTGGGGGTCCAGGGGTGCCACGGGGCACCGGGCTGAGGTGGCTCTGCCTCTCGGGCATCTGCCGGTGCTGGTGGGACGTGGCAGTGCCTGGGCAGGGCAGGCCAGAGCCTGGCAGTCCCTGCAGCAGGGGTGCTCCTGGCAGACCCTCTCTGTGCCCACCCTCTGCCCAGGGTCCGGGGGGTCTCGGGCCCCTTGCACAGCCCCCCGAGGGGCTCCGCACGCAGCAGGCTGGGAGCAGCGGGCACCCTGCCGTGTTGGCATCTCCCCTCCTCTGGAAGCTGGGTGCTGATTTCACTCCAGCTACCAGGAAGAGGGAGGGAGGTGGCTTTGGAGTGGGGAGAACTCGCTCAAGCATCCATTTTTAATGAGCTAGATATCTATTTTTCCCCGAGCTGGCTTCCCCCACATCGATCCCGTTGCCCGCTCCCCTCCCCGTGCCAGCGGCTCCATGGCAGTGGGGAGCAGCAGGACGAGCATCCCTGGCACCCTCACGCCTCCCCAAATCCTGCTCCCGGGGAAGGAGTGACCCTCACTTGGGCCAGGGTAAGGTGACAGTGGGGAAGGGGTTCCCTTGTCCCCTCCGGTGGGGTCACAGCTGTGTTGACCATCCCATGGGGACATGGCCATGCTCCAGGCAGAAGGACAACTGGAGTGGGAGCACTTTGAGTTTGGAGGTCGGGTCCTGCCCCTCTGCTCTGCAGATTTAAGCTCTGCCTGGCTCGGACTCTGGCAGCTCCGTGGCAAAGCCACCTCGTCCTGCCTGTAGCTCAGCGTCCCCATCTCCAACCTCCTCTTGCTCCCCAGCAGTGCCTGTGCGGAAGGAGCAGCACCCAGAGAGTGGAAAGGGGATCTGGGAGGCAAGTGGGTGCTGATGGTGTGGGAGGCAGCAGGATTGGGTGCGCGGGCGAGCAGAGCTCCTTTGGCAGCATCCCACCCCCTCCCAACCTCTGCCCACCTGCCACGGGGACCAGCCACGTGTGCTGGGTGCTCCAGGGCTGCCGGCTCACGGGAGGAGCTCGAGGCTGAAGGGGAGAGGCTTTGGGGAGGACAGAGTTCAGCAGGAGCACTTTCTCCAGGGTTTCTCCCTGCTGGAGGGGTGATCTGTGCCCACCTCTTGGGCAGCGGAAGTGGGAGGCCAGGGGGCTGTGCTGGGAGCAGGAGCAGGACCAGGACGGTGCCTTTGCTTCCAGGAGGCATCTGATGGCTTTTGGAGCCTGTGCTGGCATTTCGCACTCACAGCCCACTGCATCAAGGGGTGCCATGGCTGGGCACTGCCTGCCCTGCTGTCCCACCAGCCTCTTGCCAATGGCCCCAGCACCATCTCCCAGCCGGACCCCGAGCCCAGGGGCAAAGGGGGACCAGCACTTGTGTGGCTGTCGCTGTGTGCGGAGGGACGAAGGGGTTTGGGGAGGCACAAGTCCCAGCAGCACCTGAGGAGCACATCCACGTGCTGGCCTTGGAGACAGCTCTCCTGGCTCCTCGTGGGATCTTGCCTTTCACCCCTTCCCGGGCCCAGGAGGGGCAGAGGGAAGGGCTGTGACACGCTAGGAGCTGTCACTGGGCCCTGGCCGGGCTTGGAGCGAGGGGAGGCCGGGCCAGGCAGGATCCAGCACATGGGGAGCTGCTGCCTCTTCCCCTTGCCTCGGTCAGCGTGGAGCAGGGAGAAGCTTGGCTTAAGCAGGAGCATCCTTCCATGGGGTGAGAGCCAAGATCTCCAGAGCAGGCTGGAGCAGAGGGGACCAGGGGTCCAGCTCTGCCCTGAATCAGTCCCTCCCATGCTCCTTCTGGGGGGAGGGGGATCCCTTCCAAGGGGACAAGGGGCTGCCTGGGATAAGGAGAGAGGCCAGAATTTGCTGTCTCTGGGAGTCTGGGGGTTTAGCAGAGAGGGTAAAAGCTGCTGCAGGAGGGGCTTGGTGGTCAGAGGGAACCCTGTTGCGAGGAAGTTTTGCTTGGCCAGGCTAGGGGCTGGAGCTCTGCCTCCCCTCTACAACTCCCCCATGCTGAGGGCTGGGGGGGACAGGAGCTGCACCTCCCAGTGCCCCTGGACAGGAGCTGTTCCCTCAGCAAAGCCCACAGTGGTGGGGACCTGAGCAGAGCTTGGCGCTGGCACCTCAGCCAGCTTTTCCCTGCTCCCTGGGCTCGGGGCCGACCCTGCAGAGCCTGAGCCTGACCTTTGGGAAGGCTGTGGGACCTGGGCAAGAGCAGTGCCAGGGGTCCCTATCATGACAGCTCTGCTGCTTGGCCATGAGCTGCAAGACCCAGCGGTGGATCCACTGCCTGCCCAGCGCTGAGAGCAGCAGTCCCCAGCAGCAGGACCCAAACCAGTCGTTTTCCCAGCCCCTCCTAAGCCTCTTTGTCCACCGCGAGGTGGGATGAGCTCTTTGGCATCGTTGGGATCCAGCAAGGGAGCGGGAAGGCTGCTCTCAGCCCTTTGGTCTCCCCAGAAGCTCTCAGGGCAGCCTCAGGAGGGAGTTTCGCAGCTCCCATCACACGAGCAGCAGATCTCCAGGGCCAGCTGGAGAGGCTAGGCCCTTCCCGACCGTGAATTCCTGGATTGTGCAGCAAGGAAAGGGCAGCCCTGAGCTTGGAGCTGCGCTCTGAGCCTCTCTCCCGGCTCACCTGTGTGAGTGCCGAGCCCGGGAGCACAAACCCACCTGTGCATGCACACACAGGCACAGCACCTCCCTACCCAAACACAGCCACGGCCTCTCCATCTCCGGGGGAGCCAGTGGCTCCTCCAGGGTCTTTCGAGGCTCCTCGGCATTGCCGGGGTGATCCAAGCCCTCTGAAGAGACTCAGTCTGGGGGGCCGGGGGTCGCACAGCCACGACTCGCAGCACGGGCAACGTTCTGAGCCTGTGAGGTCGGAGCAGGGGGCAGCCGCGCACCGCGGAGCTCTGCAGCGCGATGCCTTTATCACCGCCATGTGCTCTGGGCGGCAGCTTCAGCCCCCCCGGGCCAGAGCCTGCCTGGCCTCGCTGCTGGCCGGGGCCATCGCGCGGAGCCGGGAGAGCCTCAGGAAGCTCATCCCCCCAGGAGCGCCGGACAAAAGCCTGGGCTGCGCGCTCTGCCACGGCACTCCGCGCCGGGTGTGTTTTCTCCGCCTGTAGAGCAACTTGATTTGCTGCATTAGTAAAAATAGACGGGCTAATGAATTCAGCTGATGCAACCCCGGGTGCGCGCGCCCGCGCCGGCTCCGGCTGTGCGTGTGCGAGCGGGAGCGCGCGTGAGCCGCGGGGCACCGCGCCTTGCGCCGGGCTCCGGCGGGGCCGAGCTGCCCGCGTGTGTTTGCACATCCCCTCGCGTGTGTGCGGTGTGTGTGTGTGCAGCAGCCGGGAGCCATGGCTGCTCGCCGCTGCACGGCTCTGCCGCCCGACAACAGCGGCGGCTGCACGGAAATCCTTTCGCAGCAGCTCTGGGTCCTGGCAGGGCGATAACAAGGCTCCCGGGCGGGCTGCGGGGCAGCAGCAGGGACGTGGTGGCGGGGTGATAGCGGGGTGTCACCGGGAGTTTGTGGGGTGATCATGGATTCTCTCAGGGATCCGGTGGGGCAATAGCAGATCTTCCCGGGAGCCTGCTGGGTGAGAGGAGGATCTCCTGCAAGGATCTGTTGGAGCAACACTGGATCTTCACAGGGAGCTGGGGGGGTGATGTAGGTTCGCTCACAAGGAAGGGGGCAGTGGTGGCTCCTGCCCGGGACCCGGCAGTGCCGGATGCTCGCAGGGACCGAGCGCGGTGTCCTTGGGGACGCCGCTGGCCGCGGTGCTGACCGGAGCCGCTGGCCGCGGTGCTGACCGGAGCCGCTGGCCGCGGTGCTGACCGGAGCCGCTGGCCGCGGTGCTGACCGGCACGGGCCGCTGGCCGCGCTGCTGTCCCCAGCAGGGCCGGGCTCCCGGGGGCTCCCACGCCCGCCAGTCCGGGGTGTCCCGTGGACTCCGGTCCTGCTGACACGGAGCCCTCGGTATGCCCCGAGCCCGGCTGTCCCAGAGCTCAGCCCCGATCCCGGCTGCAGCAGGATGCCTGCCTGATCCAGGAGCCAGGGTTCTCCCGGCCAGTGCCACGCAGGGAGGCACTAACAGGGTGGTTGATGGCACTGCCCGCCTGGCAAGGCCTTCATCCCTCTTCACTACCACGTGGAGATAGTGAACTCTCCAACAGGTTGGACTAGTTCTGTCTTCCCGGCAGTTCCCCTCCTGTTCATCGCAGCATCCCCATTGTCTGGGCAATGTTTGTGGTGACAGGCTCTCAGACCCCGGCTTTCTCCTCTCTCCCTGCGTCAAACCCGCCCCCCACCGCTGCATCATCACTCCCTGTGGGTGACAAACCCCTCCTGAACGGAGCGACTTCTCTGGCAGTGACGTCTCCTGTGAAATGCGCGCCCTGGAGTGGATTCGGGAGACTGAAGGACTTTGACCTTTGCTTCCGTCACGTTTTCTCCCGCTGGATTGGGAGCTGGCGCTGCTGGGAGATGCTTCCCCGTGAGGGAGCAAAGGGGGGCTGTTACAGAGGGGGGCTGCAAGTCTGGGCCCTCCCCTCCTGTGGGATCCCAGAGCAAGGACGGCTGTTCCAAGTGCTGAACAATCCCAATGATGATGTGCTTGGCCCAGTCATGCGATCTGCAAACAGTGAGACCACAGGGAGAAGGGAAAAGGAAGGGAAAAGAATCTCTGCTCTCCTGCTGCTTTGGAGTGGCCAAAAAGCATATGGAGGTGTTCATGGAGCTGCTGAAACATCGGAGAGGGGCTGTGCTGACACCTCCGAGGCAGACAGCTTCGTGTTGGCCTGTCCATCCACTGTCTGCGGGCTGGGAGGGCCTGGGGAGGCTCAGGGCACGCTCTGGGTTTCCCTGCACTCAGCAGCTGTGATCTCCAGGGCCTGTGGGAGCTGCACTTTGGACATCAGAGCAACGTGGCCTCAGTCCCGGGCTGCAGGAGCTGCGGGGCCGCCTGGCTGCGGGCTGGGGCTTTCGTGTGGCACAGGAGGGCAGATCCCAGCACTGCCCCTTGGTGCCAGAGACGGCGGCGATTGGACCCACTCCCCTCCCCAGCCCACCTTCTCCACACCGAGGTCTTACTCCAAGCACAGTTCCGTGCCTGGGGGTGGTAGGAACCCCCAAATCCTTGCCTGCTCCTTTCCCCAGAGAGAAATGTCTGCCTGGCTTCCCCCCGCCGCTGCCCGGATCCGCCTGTGCCCGGAGGCTCAAATCTCTGTCCGTCTTTCTATGTGAAGTGACTTCCCAGCTCAGTCAAGGTTGGGGATTTCTGTGCTCTGGACAGGCAGCCTGAGCCCCCTGGGCAGGGGGACCCTGCTCAGCTTTCCGAGGCAGGAGGGGCAAAGATGCTGAACCCTCTCAGCGCCCCCGAGCTTGGCCTCGGGGCCCAGCTGGGCTCCGAGCTGCTTGGATCCGGTGCCAAAAACTCCTGCTGGCTGCGTGTGAGTCAGGCGACTTGTCAGCATCTGTCTCCTCCTGTGACTGTCCCCTTGGGCTCCGGAGGCCCGGGGCTGCCCCTCTGCCACCACCTGCCCTCTCCCTGGGGGCAACCAGGGTGCCCAGCGGCGCTGGCTGCGGGCTCGGTGCCGGAGCGACAGCCTCTCCATGCCACCTGGTAATTATCTGCTTGGATCTGTGCTCTGTGGCCGTGCGGGACACCCCGATGCACGTTCTGTTTACCTCCCTAATCGCTGCCAAGCGCCGAGCAGCCGGTTTTAAGTTTCTCCCTTCTCTCTCCTCCCCTTCTCCTGCTTCCGAGCGAGTTTAACACATGTCCAAGCATCGGCGGCCCGGCTCCGCCGTCGGGCAGCGTGAGCGGAGGCAGCAGCGGCTGCATCCAAGCCGGGAGCGGCGCCAGACTGTCTGCACAGGGCTGGGCTCGTCCCCGGAGGCTGCATCGAGCCGGGACGCTGCCACAGAGCCGGGCTGGCTGCTGGCACCTCCGCTCGCACCGCGGGAGAGGCCGAGACAGCCCCCGTCAGCCCCGTCCCACGGCCCCGCTGGGCTGGAAGCGGTGTCCTCGGGACGTGCCACGTCCCCTGGGGCGTTCCAGCCGTGCCACTGGCACCTGACTGCGCTTCTGAGCTCTTTTTTGGGTGGCTGCTCCCTCTCCGGCTGCTCCAGGGGAGCTGGATGAGGCCAGGGATGCTGTGAGGGTGGAAGGGGTGGGCTGGGGGGCAGCAGGAGATCTGGGCTGCATCCTGCTTCCAGGCTGTGTGCAGCACCCTCGGGGACCACGGAGCTTGGCCGTGAGCAGAATGCTCCTCCCTTGGTGCCCCTCCATCGGGGCTTGGCTTTCTCCATCCCAAACCAAGCAGCTATAACCATTCCCTTGCTTTAATCTTGGCTCCGGGAGGAGCTGGCGGGGCGGAAGGCCCTCAGTTCCCATCGCTGGTGGATGGATGGATGTGCCAGCCACCCCTTGGGGCTTCAGAGCTGGGTCCCTGTCCCCTGCTCTATCCACTGGAAGCTGCATTCCCGTGCTTCAGCTCCTTGTGCTCCCAGGGCTTGCCAGGACGGGCTTTTTGGCAGGGTTTGGCACGGCCCTGGCACACAGGGTGCGGGCAGGGCAGGCAGCAGCCTGGCAGGGCCCCGCGCCAGGCCCCGGCTGGGGCAGGGGGAGGGGGCTGAGCCCCCATCAATAATTCACCTCCGTATTTATAGAGGGAAATGCGTTGAATAATGGATGGCGGGCGCGGCGGGGCCCTTGGGGAGCCGGCCTTGCTGCCACTGCAATATTCATCGGCCCGGTTTGCCGGGTGCTGCCTGGCTGCCTCGAGGCTCTGCCAGGATCGGCGGCACTCCGGCTGGCACGGGCTCGCTGCTGAGTGCCTGGCTGGCACGGAGAGCACAGGCAGCTCTGCTCCTCTGCCTCCTGTCCCCTCCACAAAAATTCTCCAAGGGCTGGAGCCCCTCTGCTCTGGAGCCAGGCTGGGAGAGCTGGGGGTGCTCACCTGGAGAAGAGAAGGCTCCAGGGAGAGCTCAGAGCCCCTTCCAGGGCCTAAAGGGGCTCCAGGAGAGCTGGAGAGGGACTGGGGACAAGGGCTGGAGGGACAGGACACAGGGAATGGCTTCCCACTGCCAGAGGGCAGGGATGGATGGGATATTGGGAAGGAATTGTTCCCTGTGAGGGTGGGGAGGCCCTGGCACAGGGTGCCCAGAGCAGCTGTGGCTGCTCCTGGATCCCTGGCAGTGCCCAAGGCCAGGCTGGACGGGGCTTGGAGCAGCCTGGGATAGTGGAAGGTGTCCCTGCCCATGGCAGGGATGTGGAATGAGAGGAGCTTTGGGGTCCCTTCCAACCCAAACCAGTCTGTGGATCCTTCTCCGTCTCCCATTGGCCATGCTGGATTCTAGGCTCAGAGAGGGATGTGAATGTCCAGGGACAAATCCTCCCCCATCCCTCATCACAGGGGGATGCCAGGGGCATGCAGCTTCTGGGAGGACCATGCTGTGTGTCCCCTCTGTGGCTGTGCCCAGCAGCCCTGCACCACCTGGTCCCACGTGCCACCCTGCTGAGAGACCCCCACGATCTCCCCCCTCGCCGGTGCCACCACCTCCCCCAGGCGTGGCCACCCTCCCTGCCAGAGCCACAGCCCCTCACCCCACACCCCTGTGTTACAGAGACACCTGTGGAAGATGTCGAACCCGAGAAACGGCGACACCAAGCCCCCATGTTTGCCCCGCAATGGACTGGTGAAGATCCCCACGCAACCCAACGGCCTCGGCTCCGCCAGCATCACCAAAGGCACCCCCGCCGTGAAAAACCGCCTGTGCCAGCCTTCCTCCGTGCCTGCCATCCTCAGCCCGGCCTTAGCCCACCGCAGCGACCTGCCCATCCCCAGCCTGGCCTCCCCGCTCTCCTTGGCCACTCTGGCCAGCGTCTCCTCCCCTCCCGGCGCTTCCTTGGTGGGACTGAACTCGAGCGAAGGCTCGGAGCAGCCCTCTCCAGAGCGGCTGCCGGGCTCGCCCTCGGAAAGGCAGCTGGCGGTGGACGAGAAGATCCTCAACCGCCTGTTCTGGTACTTTTCGGCGTGCGAGAAGTGCGTGCTGGCGCAGGTGTGCAAGGCATGGCGGCGGGTGCTCTACCAGCCCAAGTTCTGGGTGGGCTTGACGCCCGTCCTGCACACCAAAGAGCTCTACAACATCCTGCCCGGTGGAGAGAAGGAGTTCGTCAGCCTGCAGGGCTTCGCCGTCCGCGGCTTCGACGGCTTCTGCCTCGTGGGCGTCTCCGACCTGGACATTTGTGAGTTCATTGACAACTACCCCCTCTCCAAGAAGGGGGTCAAGTCCATGAGCCTTAAGAGGTCGACCATCACAGATGCGGGGTTGGAGGTAGGTGACCCTGCTGCAGTGGCCGGGGTGGCTGAGATGTGCTGAGATGTGCGGGTCAGTCCTGGTGGCCCTGGGGACATGCATGTGGGCAGAGGGAAGGAGCAGGCAGGTGGCACGGCCATGCCACAGGGGCTGGTGGCACCGGGAGGCCCTGCCTGTGGTCTGGGCAGTGGGACGGGTGCAGCCTGTGCAGGCAGGGGGTCAGGAGGCTGTCGGGGGCTGCGTCCCTGCTGCCTGTGGAGGGTGCCAGGAAGGCAGAGCCAGGTGAGGTGGCTGTGCTGCTGGGCAGTGGGTGACAAGCAGGGCTCTGGGAATGGGACATTCCCGCTTGGCTGGCTGTTCCCCTACAAGGGGGTCACCCAAGCAAGGGGCTGAGGGTCAGATAGAGATGGGGCAATTCAGGGGACTAGGAAAGGTCCCCACTGAGACCCTTGCCCCGTGCCATGGCCAAACACAGCACCAGCTGCTCCGTGGACACCTCTCACCCGAGCAGCTCCTGTGCTGGGAGCGGGCATCAATCCCAACCCTGCCAGCAGCACCCGGTACAGTGCTGGGGCTGCACCCAGCGGTCCCTGCCCATCCCCTCCCATTCCCCACCGTGCTGGCGTGTCCCAAGGCAGGCATAGAATCCGTGCCAGGGGGGTCCCAGGGAGAAGACTGGACCCAGGCCAGACCAGGGGCAGTGGGAAGAACCACGGGGGGCTCAGAGGGAGCTGGGGCGGGGGCGCAGGGATGCACAAGGGTGGGCGGCAGCGCCCGGCACAGCCTGACCCGCCGGCCCTCGGCAGGTGATGCTGGAGCAGATGCAGGGCGTGGTGCGGCTGGAGCTGTCGGGCTGCAACGACTTCACGGAGGCCGGGCTGTGGTCCAGCCTCAACGCCCGCATCACGGCGCTGAGCGTCAGCGACTGCATCAACGTGGCCGACGACGCCATCGCCGCCATCTCGCAGCTCCTGCCCAACCTCACCGAGCTCAACCTGCAAGCCTACCACGTGACGGACACGGCACTCGCCTACTTCACCGCCAAGCAGGGCTACACCACCCACACCCTGCGCCTCAACTCCTGCTGGGAGATCACCAACCACGGCGTGGTCAACATGGTCCACAGCCTGCCCAACCTGAGCGTCCTCAGCCTCTCGGGCTGCTCCAAGGTGACGGACGACGGCGTGGAGCTGGTGGCCGAGAACCTGCGGAAGCTGCGCAGCCTCGACCTGTCCTGGTGCCCTCGCATCACCGACATGGCCCTGGAGTACATCGCCTGCGACCTGCACAAGCTGGAGGAGCTGGTGCTCGACAGGTAAAGGGCCGTGCTGGGCCGTGCCGAGCCATGCCATGCCGTGCCGTGTTGAGCCATGTCGGGGCGTGCCGTGCCGTGCCAAGCTATGCCAAGCCATGCCGAGTCATACCATACCATGCTGAGCCATGCCGTGCCGTGCCATGCCGAGCTGTGCTGTGCCGCGTCACCCCATGACAAACCATGCCGTGCCAAGCCGCGCCATGCTGAGCCACGCTGGAAGCAGAGGGTGCAGCATGGGGGCCATGGTTTGGGGACACCCCTGGGTGACCAGCCGGCCCTGACACCTCGTGTCCCGGCAGGTGCGTGCGGATCACCGACACCGGCCTCAGCTACCTGTCCACCATGTCGTCCCTGCGGAGCCTCTACCTGCGCTGGTGCTGCCAGGTAGGTGTGGAACTGTGCCCATCCTGGCTCGGCACGGCAGGGAGGGCATGGTGGCACCTCCCTGGGGATGGGCCATGAGCTCAGGGCGGGCTCATGAGGCTGGCTGGAGGCCCCAAGGCTTGGTGCCAGGGAGCAGAGAGCTCCTGCGAGCTCAGCAGGACTCAGCCCTTGCACCCTGACGTGGTGTCCTGCCCCAGCACCGGTATCCCCAAACCCTGCTGCAGCACCAGGCTGCCTGCCCGGGCCTCCCTGCTCCCCATCCCACAACCCAGACCCAGTACCCCGGCCCTGCACCCCAAATCCTGCCCCGGCATCCTGCTGCAACATCCCACATCCCGCTCAGGCTCCCTTCCCCAGCACCCAGCTCCCTGCACCCTGTCCCATCACAGTTCCCTGCCCCAGCAGCCAGAGCCAGCACACTGCCCCAGCATCCTGCACCCTGCTTCGAGTTCCCAGCCCTGGCACCCAGCTCCCTGCCCCAGCATCCTACACCCTGCTTCGAGAGCCCAGCCCTGCC
>VXBT01002903.1:0-10508 GCA_013400235.1 Oriolus oriolus
GTACCAAGTGGGGGTGTGGGGGGGAGACCTCTTCTGGGAGTGTGAAATGGGGCAAAATCCACCCAAAAATGGGTCCAAATTTCAGCGTGAAGTGGGTCAAAATCTACCTGAAATGGGTCAAAGTTTCGTCTTGAAATGGGTCAAAGTTTCGTCTTGAAGTGGGTCAGAAATGCATCCGAAAATGGGTCAAACTCCACCCCGAAATGGGGCAGGAATTCACTCCCAAATGGGTCAAAAATCCACCCTGAAATGGGGCAGAAATTCACTCCAGAATGGGTCAAAATCCATCCTGACACGAATCCAAATCCATCTCAAAAAGGGTCAAAATCCATCCGGAAAGGGGTCAAAATTCCAGCCTGAACCAGGTCCAAAATCCCTCCTGAAAATCCCCAAATCCACCCTGAACCGGGTCAAAATCCATCTGGGAATGAGCCAAACCCCATCTGGAAACGGCTCCAAAATCCACCCCTTTTTTCCCCCTCCAAAACCACCGGAATTTGCTCTGTGTGTTCATTTTTCCCCATATCCCCGATCCCCATCCGTCATCATCAAATCTTACCGGGATAAACCGGTTTTACTGGGATTTTAGGGGATAAAAGGGCTGGCAAGAAAATCTGGGGGGGAAGATCCGGCATTCCCGGTGTCCCTCAGGAGATCCCAACCCCATCCCGACCCATCCCAGTGGCGCTTCCCCTTTCCCCCCCCCGGTGCATCCGAGGCTCTCCAAGCTTCGGGAATGTCATTTTTGATCCACATCCCTGGTTTTTTTCCCCCCTGGAAGCCGCCGCCATGTCCCTGTGCCAGCGCGGGGCGAAGGCCGAGGCCGAAGGCTGCGGATTCCCGGCCGGCTCCGGGGTCAAGGTGTTCCTGCACTGGAGCGGGGATGAGGAACGGGAACGCTGCCGGGTTTATTCCCAAGGATCCCTCAGCGCCGAGGAAATCTGCATCGACCTCGCCCGCAGGATCGGTGAGGGACGGGGGAGGAGGAATTCCCGCTTTTCTGAGGGATTCCCGGTTTTCTGATGGCCAGGGAATGGGGAATCCCGCTGCGTTCCGGCCCCAGGCTGAGGAATTCCTGAGGAACGCTGGGTTTTTCCCGGGAAAACACCAGGAATCCCCAGGGGAAAACGCCAGGAATTCCCAAGGAAAACCAGTTTTTCCAGGGAAAACACCAGAAATTCCCAGGGAACACCAGATCCCGACTGGATTGCTTCCCAAGGCTGAGAAATTCCCAGTTTTCTGATCCCCAGGGGTTTTTTGGGAGTAAAACCTGCTGGATTTTGTGGGGATTTTTGGGAATGAAACCCACTGGATTTTGTGGGGTTTTTTGGGAATGAAACCCACTGGATTTTTGTATTTTGGAGGGGGAAAAAAGTCCCGGTGATTTTTTTGGGTATAAAACCTGCTGAGTTCGGGTTTGTTGGGAATAAAACTGGCTGGGTTTGGGTTTGTTGGGAATAAAACCAGCTGGAATTTTGCTGCTTGGGAATTAAACCAGCCGAATTTCGGTTCCTTGGCAACAAAAACCCCCCGGAATTCCAGTTTTTTTGGGAACAGCCCCTCATCCCAGCTGGCTTTCCCCATTTCAGGGATTATCCTGCCTCTGCCATTTCCTGGTGGATCCCACGTGGTTTTTTCCGAGGGTTTTCTGAGGGCTTTATGAGTGGGGGTTTTTTTTCCAAGGTTTTTTTGGGAAAACGGGGTGGGAAAGGGTAGGTGTGGTTTTTTTCCCAGAAAAGATGGGATTTCTGGCATTCCTGGCAGGAATTACCCCGCTCTGCTACAGCCTCTTCGCCCTCTACGACCCCCAGAGCCGGATCTGGCTCCCGCCCAACCACCAGTTCCACATCGGGAAGGACACCAACGTCGGCCTGATCTTCAGGATGAGGTGAGGCCCCTTCCCGTTCCCGGATTTCCCTGGAAAAGCTGGTCCAGATCCGACTTATGGGGGTTAAAAATGGGGGAAGTGGTGGATTTGGAGCTCACCCATCCGCGTGGAAAAATCCGTTTCCTCGTTCCCGACGTTCCTCGGTCTCTCCCAGCACGGGAACAATGTCCCTTCCAGAGGTTTTTGGGATCAGCAGGGATCCTAAAAAGGGATGGGAAGAGGTTTGAGTTATCCCATTCCGGAGGTGGGAAGAGGCCGCTGCCCTTCATTCCCAGTTTGGATTCGTCCCCTGTGCTCGAATCCCAGTTTTTTTAGGAACGTGGCCGATCCTCCTGTTTCCCAAGAAGTTTTATTCCTTAAAAAAAACCCCCCAAATCCAGCGATTCGAGCCCGGAATGTGACCCCCAGCACGGGGCCAGCCCCTCTCCTCCTCTCCCCTTCCCATTCCAGGTATTATTTCCGGAACTGGCATGGGATGAACGACAAGGAGCCGGCGGTTTTCCGGAATGTGCCGCGCCCGGGGGATTCTCCCGAGGAAAAACCTCCCGGAGGAGCTTTGCTGGACAGATCCTCCTTCGAGTACCTGTTCGAGCAGGTAACGGGGCTGGATTCGGGAAGAACAGGATGGTTTCCCCTCAATCCAGCTGGATTTGGGGAAAAACAGGATGATTTTCCTCAGTCCAGGCGGATTTCCCCCCCGGGGCAGCTTCAAGGATAATTCCCCTCTGATTCAGGAAAAAAATGGGATAATTTTCCTGAATCCAGCCAGATGTGAGAAAAAATCGGGGTGATTTCCCTCAATCCAGCTGGATTTGGGAAAAAACAGGATGATTTTCCTCAGTCCAGGCGGATTTGGGAAAAAATGGGATGATTTTCCTAAATCCAGCCAGATTTGGGAAAAAATCAGGGTGATTTCTCCTGAATCCAGCCAGATTTGGCTCGGGATCCCTTTTTCCATGTTTATTTCAGGATAAACACCCTCTGAGTCCTCCCTTTGGAAAGGTTTTATCCCGCTGGGATTGGGGTGGGATCCCACAGCTCCACTGAATAATTTTTTTTTACCTTTGAAGGGAATTTCATTCCTTAGAAATGAAAACCCCCACCAAGGAAAATCCCTTCCGGAAATCAACTCAGGGCTGAGTTTTCTTCCCGATTTTTGGCTTTCAGGGAAAGTTCGAGTTCATCAACGACGTCGCGTCCCTGAAGGATTTCCGGAGCGAGCCCGAAATCCAGAAGTTCAAGAACGAGAGCCTGGGAATGGCCGTGCTCCACCTGTCCCACATCGCCCTCCGGAAGGGCATTTCCCTGGAGGAAGTGGCCAGGAAGTACAGGTGGAATTCCCACTTTTCCAGAGGCGGTTTTCCCGCTTTTTTTCGATTTTTCTTCCTCGTTTTCTCCGTCGCCACCGGCGCGTCCCGACCTCTTCTCAGCCAGGGGTTTCCCATGGGTTTTCCAAGGGTTTTTTGAGAGTTTTCCAAGGGTTTTCCAAGGGTTTTCTGAGTGTTCTGTTCCAAGGGTTTTCTCAGAGTTTTCCAAGGGTTTTCCAAGTGTTGTATTCCAAGGGTTTTCTGAGAGTTTTTTGAGGCTTTTCCAAGGGTTTTCTGAGAGTTTTTTGAGGCTTTTCCAAAGGTTTTCTGAGTGCTTTATTCCAAGAGTTTTCTTCAAGTTTTCTGAGGGTTTTCCAAGGTTTTTTTGAGAGTTTTCCATGGGTTTTCTAAGGGTTTTCTGGGTGGTTTACTCCAAGGGTCTTCTGAGAGTTTTCTGAGAATTTTCTGAAGGTTTTCCAAGGGGGTTTTTGAGTGCTTTCTTCCAAGGATTTTCCAAGCGTTTTCCAAGCATTTTCCAAGCGTTTTCCAAGAGTTTTCCCGAGCTGTTTTTCAACATTTTCCCTCCCTCTCTTTTTTTTTTTTTTCCCCCCCGGGGCAGCTTCAAGGACTGCATCCCGCGCTCCTTCCGCCGCCAGATCCAGCAGAACAACTTCCTGACGCGCTTCCGCATGAAGAACGTCTTCCGCCGCTTCCTGCGGCGCTTCCAGCGGCACACGGTGGCCGCCGGGAAGCTGTCGGAGCGCGACGTGATGTACAAGTACCTGGCCACCCTGGAGCACCTGGCTCCCGGCTTCGGGAGCGAGCTTTTCCCGGCGTTTTCCCTGGGAACGGCGTCCGAGGGCGAGGAGGGGCCGCCCTGCGCCAACGGGAGCCGGGAGCGGCCGCCCGTCCCGAGGGATTTCCCGGTCACTCACCACGTCCTGGTCACCGGCACCGGAGGGATCCAGTGGCGGCCGGTGGCCGGAGAGGTGGGTTGGGATGGGGTGGTTTTGGGATGAGTTGTTCCTGCCCCAAATTCCCAACCCAAATCCCGTTTGGTTTTTTTTTTTTTTTTTCCCCTCGGTTTGTGGCTCTCTGAGCGTTCCTCGAGTTCTTTTTCCGGTTTGTCCCAGTTTGCCTGGAGCCTTTCCCGGCATTCCCATCCAAATCCATCTCGCACCGTCTCCTTCTCCTCGGCTTGTGCATCCGGACATCCCAAAAATCCCCAATCCCACCCCAAAAATCTCCAACCCCACCCCAAAACCCTCAAATCCATGTGGGATCACCCCAAAATCCCACCTGATCCCAAAATCCCCAATCCATCCCATCCCAACTTTGCGCTCCCACGCTTCTCCACGGCCTCCAGCCCATCCCAGCTTCCCCAGTTTCCTTCCCAGCCGTAGGAAAAACCTGGAATTCTCCCCGCAGAGCGCAGAAAGCTTCTCCCAGCGCGGATATTCCAGGAGGAAAAGCGGGAACGCGGAGCCGGAGGCGCCGGCGGCCGAGCCCCAGTGGCGCCGTTTCTGCGATTTCCGGGAAATCACGCACGTGGTGGTCAAGGATTCCAGGATCTGCATCCACCGGCAGGACAACGAGTGCCTGGTGGGTGGGGACGGATCCCTCCCAGGGCTGTTGGGATGGCGGAATTTTCCTTCCCGGATCGGGAAGAGGCAGCGCTGGGAAGAGCGAGGGGTTTTATGGGGTTTTTTGAAGGGGTTTTAGAGGTTTTTTGAGGGTTTTCCAAGGGTTTTTTGGGTGGTTTATTCCAAGGGTTTTTATGTGGGTTTTCCAAAGGTTTTCTTTGTTTTTTGTAGGTTTTCCAAGGGTTTTATGGATGTTTTGTTCCAAGGGTTTTCTGCAAGTTTTCCAAGGGTTTTCCAAGGGTTTTCTGAGTGTTTTATTCCAAGGGTTTTCTGAGTTTTCCATGGGTTTCCTGAGGGTTTTCCATGGGTTCTCCGAGGCCTTTATGAGTGGGTTTTTCCGAGGGTTTTCCAGGGGTTTTCTGAGAGTTTTCCAAAGGTTTTCCACGGCTTTCCCGAGGGTTTCCCAAGAACGCTCTGAGGGTTTCCTGACGATTTTCCGAGCGTTTCCCGAGGGGTTTCACACGGAATTCCCTCTGTCCGTCCCCAGGAGGTGCAGCTGCCGTGCCCCCGGAGCGCGCTGGCCCTGGTGTCGCTGGTGGACGGATATTTCCGGCTGACGGCCGACTCCAGCCACTACCTGTGCCACGACGTGGCCCCGCCGCGGCTGCTGCTGAGCCTGCGCCACGGCATCCACGGGCCCATGCAGTGAGTGCCATCCCAGGGGTCATCCCGGATCCCAGGGGTCATCCCGGATCCCAGGGGTCATCCCGGAGCCGTTCCGTGTCCTCTGGGTTCATCCCGATCCATTCCCTTTCCCCATCCCAATCCTGCCCCTGAGCCTCCTCCACGGCATCCATGGGCTCATGCAGTGAGTGCCATCCCAGGGATTGTCCTGGATCCCAGGGGTCATCCCGGATCCAAGGGCATCGTCCTGTATCCCAGGGGTCGTCCCAGATCCCAGGGGTCATCCCTGATCCCACGAATCATCCCAGATCCCAGGGCCTCATCCCAGATCCCAGGGCATCATCCCAGATCCCAGGGGTCATCCCAAATCCCGGGGTCATCCCAGATCCCACAGATCATCCCGGATCCCAGGGGTCACCCCAGATCCCAGAGATCATCTCTGATCCCAGGGCATCATCCCAGAGTCGTTCTGTGTCCTCTGGGTTCATCCCAATCCATCCCCTTTCCTCAGGGATCCCCATCTGTCCCCTTTCCTCAGGACTCATCCCAATCCATTCCCCACCCTCAGGAGCTCATCCCAATCCCTGCCCTCCCTCCCTTTTCCAGGGAGGAGTTCGTTTTCGCCAAGCTCCGCCGGGAGGAGCCGGAGGAAGGGCTCTACATCCTCCGCTGGAGCGTCCTGGATTTCAACCGGATGATCCTCTCCGTGCTCAAGAGGGGCCACCAGCAGGTAGGGACACAATTCCCAGCTCGGAATTCCCGGGAATTGCCAGCTTTGGAACGACCTGGGAGCTTCGTGCCTTCGCCTCCCGCCTCGATCCCGCTTTTCCAGGCTCCTGGAACGCCGGGAGCCTTCAAGTACCGTCAGTTCCGGATCCAGAAGAAAGGGGATTCCTTCGTGCTGGAAGGCTGGGATCGGGAATTCCCGACCCTGCGGGAGCTCCTGGACGTGCTCAAGGGCTGCACCCTCAGGTCCGGCGAGGAAAACTTCACGGTGAAGAGGTGCTGCCCGCCCAAGCCGGGAGGTGAGCGCACGGATCATCCCTCGGGATCGGGAATGGCCGGAATTTCTGGGATTTTCGCTGCTCTGATTCCTGGGATTCCCAGTGGGAATGAAGGGATCAGCTGTGCTTTCCTGGGATTCTTGGGGAGCTCACGGGGCAACCCTTCCCTCCTTTCCCAGAGATCTCGGACCTGCTGATCGCCAGGAAGGCGAAGGATAACGGGAAGCAGATCCTGAACCTCACCCAGCTCAGCTTCCACCAGATCCGCAAGAACGAGATCGTGCAGGTGCTGCTTTCCCGGGAGTTTCGCTGCTCTCATTTCCTGGATTCGCTGGGGGAGGTGGAGGGAATCCACTCTGCTTTCCTGGGATTTTTGCTGCTCTGATTTCCCGGGATTCATTGGGGGAGGTGGAGGAATCCGCTCTGCTTTCCTGGGATTCTTGGGGATAGAAGGATTCCTTCTGCTTTCCCGGGATTCCCTCCAAACCCCACACTCCCAGCCCAGCCAGCGGGATGGATTTGCTGTTTCACCCCTTCCATTTCCAAGGAAAAATGAGGGAAAAACCCCCATGGAAGCGGCTTTTTCCCACACTGGGACGCAGAGGGAAGTTCCAGATGAGAATTCCCACATCCCCAGGATCCAACAGCTCCCGTTTTTCCCCGTTTTCCCAGCGGGCCCACCTGGGCCAGGGCACCCGGACCAACATCTACGACGGGGTCCTGAGCGTCTGCGGGAATTCCGGGAACGACGACGAGGCCGAGTATTTTTCCACGGAGCAGAACAACAACAGCCGGGAGCTGCACGTGGTGCTCAAAGTGCTGGATCCCAGCCACAGGGACATCGCCCTGGTGAGCCCTGCCCGGGCTCGGAGAGACGGGATCGGGGCGGGAAACCGGGATCCGGGGGTGGGATGGGGATCCAAAAGGGCTGGAATATGGCCTGGAAGGCTGGAATGTGGATCCAAGGGCTGGGATGTGGTTCCAGGGGCTGGAATTTGGCTCCCGGGGCTGGAATGTGGCTCCGAAATGGCTGGAAAGTGACCCCAAAAGGGGCTGGGGTGTGACCCCAAAAGGGGTTGGAATGTGACCCCAAAAGGGGCTGGGATGTGACCCCAAAAGGGCTGGGATGGGGCTCCAGAAGGGCTGGGATATGACCCCAAAAGGGGCTGGAATTTGGCCCCAAAAGGGGGGGGGATGNGGTTGGAATGTGACCCCAAGAGGGGCTGGGATGTGACCCCAAAAGTGGCTGGGATGTGACCCCAAAGGGCTGGAATTTGGCCCCAAAAGGGGCTGGAATTTGGCTCCAAAAGGGGCTGGAATTTGGCCCCAAAAGGGGCTGGAATTTGGCTCCAAGAGGGGCTGGGATGTGACCCCAAAAGTGGCTGGGATGTGACCCCCAAAGGGCTGGAATTTGGCCCCAAAAGGGGCTGGAATTTGGCTCCAAAAGGGGCTGGAATTTGGCCCCAAAAGGGGCTGGAATTTGGCTCCAGAGGGCTGGGATGGGCTCCCAGGAGCTCTGCGGCCCCTCGGGAAGGCCGGGATGTCCCTGCCATTCCCGCTGTCCCCGCAGGCGTTCTTCGAGAGCGCCAGCCTGATGTCGCAGGTGTCCCACGTGCACCTGGCCTTCGTGCACGGCGTCTGCGTCCGCGGCTCCGAGAGTGAGTCCGCCACATTCCCGGCCCCTTCCCCCGCCCCGATCCCGCGGGATCATCCCGGATTTTCCCCCGCAGACATCATGGTGGAGGAGTTTGTGGAGCACGGGCCCCTGGACGTGCTGCTCCGGAAGGAGAAAGGCCGGATCTCCGTGGGGTGGAAAATCACCGTGGCCAAGCAGCTGGGAAGCGCCTTGAGCTACCTGGTAATTCCAGCTGGGAACTCTCAGGGATGTCCTGCAGCTCTTCCCATCCGTTTTCCAGGGAAAATAATCCCGTTTTGGGGGTTATTCCGCCCTTTCCGGCAGCCCGTGCTCGCTCTTTCTTCCCCGTTCTGGGAATTCCGATCCTCCTCGGATTCGTTTTGGAGCTGGGAAAAGCGAGGGATGAGGATGGGATTCTGAGCAGGGGGTTGGGAACAGGGCTGGAAAATGCCCTTTTATCCTTTTATTCCCTGTTTTGGGTTGATTTCGGAGCGAAATCCCAAGGCTGGGAGGTGAAATTCCAGCCAGGAATTCCAGTTTTTCGTTTTATCCGGGATTTCGGATGCCCTGCGGCATTGCTGGGATTTTTCCCAATATTTTTTGTTCCAATATTCACTTATTATCAGGGAACTGTTGGAATTTTTCATTGGAAAAATGAATACTGGAACATTTATTAATACTGGAACATTTATTATGGGAAAATTAGCATTATTATAACTGTTGGAATTCATTATTGGAGAAATTAATACTGGAAGAATTATTGTGGGAAAATTATTATGGGAACCTTTTAATCAGGAAAATTTATTATTGGGAGATATATTATGGGAAAATTATTAAGGGAAAATGTTTTAATGGGGAAATTTATTATTGGGAATTTTATTATCAGAAAAACGGAAAATATTCACGATAAATGAAAAATAATTTATTTTTTGTAGCGGGGGGAAGAAAAAATTCCCAATTTTTCCCCTTTCCCTCTGCTTTTCCCAGGAGGATAAGAACCTGGTGCACGGGAATGTGTGTGCCAAGAACATCCTGCTGGCCAGGAAAGGGCTGGAGGACGGATCCGTGCCCTTCGTGAAGCTCAGCGATCCCGGGGTCAGCTTCACGGTGCTCTCCCGGGAAGGTACGGGATCATCCCAGCCTGGAACGGGGCTGGGATGGATTTCCAGGGGGAAAATCCAGAATCCCATAGCTTTATATTAAATATGCCATATTTTATACGTTTAATAGCCCATTTTTAAATATTTGATACGCTATATGTTATTCCTTTAATATCCCATATTTTATTCCTTTAATAGCCCATATTTTATTCCTTTAATATCCCATATTTCATAATTCTAAAATCCCATATTTTATACTCTCATTATTCCATATTTTTATATTTAATATTCTGTATTTTACACTTTTTATGTCTCATATTTTACACCTTTAAAATCCCGTATTTTATACCTTTAATGTCCCGTATTTTACACTTTGAATATCCTGCATTTTATAACTCTAAAATCCCACATTTTATTCCTTTAATATCCCACATTTTACAGCCTTAACACCCCTGTTCTTCTGTTTAATATCCCCTATTTTATACTTCGAATATCCCACATTTTATACCCTTAATAGCTCATCTTTTTCTATTTAATATCCCACATTTTACACCTTAAACATGCCATATTTTTTATCTTCAATATAAACACATAGAAATATTTCATTCCCACCCTATCCCAACGCTTTTCCCATGGGATTCCCCCCCTCAGAACGCGTGGACAGAATTCCCTGGATCGCCCCGGAATGCGTCCGGGATATCGGGAACCTCACCACGGCCGCGGACAAGTGGAGTTTCGGGACAACACTCCTGGAAATCTGCTTCGACGCCGACGTCCCACTGAAGGAGCGGACGCCCTCCGAGGTGATTCCCGCTGTTTTTCCCATTCCTGGCCGGATTTTAAGGCTGGAGAGTGAGTTTTTTTTCCCGGTTTTCCCTCAGAAGGAGCGTTTTTATGAGAAGAGGCACCGGCTGCCGGAGCCTTCCTGCCGGGAATTGGCCTCGCTGATCTCGCAGTGCCTCAACTACACCCCTGTGGAGCGTCCGTCCTTCCGGACCGTCCTGAGGGATCTCACCCGGCTGCAGCCGCACAGTGAGGGGAAAATCCCGGGGTTTTGTGGGGAAAAGGGGTGTGAGGGATCTCACCCGGCTGCAGCTGCACAGTGAGGGGAAAATCCCGGGGTTTTGTGGGGAAAAGGGGCGTGAGGGATCTCACCCGGCTGCAGCTGCACAGTGAGGGAAAAATCCCGGGGTTTTGTGGGGAAAAGGGGTGTGAGGGATCTCACCCGGCTGCAGCCATGCTGTGAGGGAAAAATCCTCGGGTTTTGTGGGGAAAAGGGGTGTGAGGGATCTCACCCGGCTGCAGC
>VXBT01002904.1:1243-16007 GCA_013400235.1 Oriolus oriolus
GGAGGGGACAGCGTCACACAGGTCCCTGCCGGTCCCCACCGTGCCAAGGGCAGGAGAGGGATCGGGCTGTGCTCGGAGCGGCAGCGGGGCAGAGGCGCAGGAAGGGTTGGGAGGCACTCGGGGTGAACACCCGGGATGAACACCCGGGATACAGAGGAGATCTCCTGCCGGGAACAGTCGCTGCCCTGTGCGGCCGAGCCCCTGCGAGCCGAGCGGGGAGGGGAGAGGAGGGTAAAGCTCAGCCCTGGAACCAGAGCGGAGGAGCCGGGGCTCGCGGGGCCGGGTGGGCGCGGGGCTCGCGGGGGTGGCCGAGCAGCGCTCAGCTCCGAGCACGGCGGGGATGCGGCTCCTGCCACAGAACCCAACAAGCCCAGCAGCCGCCGAGGCCGGGGGTGCCGCAAATGAGGCGAAATCCGGTGTTTCCTTTGTGGAGGAGCCGCGGGGGATTTGGTGCGGGGGAAGAGGGGTTTAGCGATGGCTCTGTCACAAAGCACTGCATCTATTTTCTGTTTTTTTAACCGCTGTTTTACGCTGCTGCTGCTCAATTAAAGCCCTTCTCGGATGTGTTGGGTCCTGCTTGCCTTTTCCAGCAGCACATCCTTGGATCCCTCATCCATTTAATCTGCACTGTGCCAGTGCAGGGCTGTGCAAAGCACCTTTAACTCAAAGCCCGGTTTCCCTTCCCTCATCCAGAGTCTCCTCCAAAAGCTCTTCGGCAGCCCGGGAGCTCCTGGGGAGAAAGGCTCTTTGATGAGGGGAAAAAAGGACCTGTCCTCGCTGAAGCTGCCAGGCTCCTCTTAACTCTTTAACATGAAAAATGTTAATTAAAATACCCAAATCTGGCAATGTTCTCATGCAAAACCAGCGCGGATTTGTCCCACTGTCTTCCCACAGCAGCAATCCCAGGCTTTCAGCCAGCTCTGGAGCCAACAGCTCAGGGATTTTTCAGCCAGGAGGAGGAGGAAATGCTCCAGGTGAGGGAGGGAGCAGCTCTGCCGTGAGGAAACGGGGGCAGGATTGGGATTGTTCAGCCTGGAGAGGAGAAGCTTTGGGGTGACCTGACTGAGGCCTTGCAGTGCCTGGAGGAACTGCAGGAAAGATGGAGAAAGACTTTGGACAAGGGATGGAGGGACAGGACACAGGGAATGGCTTCAAACTGAAAAAGGATGGAGTTGGATGGGATATGGGGAAAGAATTGTTCCCTGGGAGGGTGGGGAGGGGCTGGGATGGAATTCCCAGAGCAGCTGTGGCTGCCCCTGGATCCCTGGCAGTGCCCAAGGCCAGGCTGGCCAGGGCTGGGAGCAGCCTGGGACAGGGGGAGGTGTCCCTGCCATGGCAGGGGTGGGATGGGATGGGATCGATGGGATGGGATGGGATGGGATGGGATGGGATGGGATGGGATGGGATGGGATGGGATTTAAGGTCTCTCCAACCCCTTCCCTTCCTCTGTGGATGCTTTCATGGATACATTTATGGAATCACGGCTTTGGGGGAGTGAGTCCCGAGTTTAGGGTGGTGCAAACACACCAGTGCCTCCTCCCCAATCCCCTCCCGTGTTCACACACAGAGTTGGCTCCCCAAATACACCAAACTGCCCCCATCCATTTATGACCATCAGCGCCCAGAGTGAAATAAAAGACTGAAATTTGGGAGATTTTGCCCTGGACCCGTCCAGGCTGGGGTTCCTCCTGTTCCCCTGCCCTGCACACAAGGATCCCTTGGTGCAGACAGCGCTTCCTCGCCATGAATGGGGATCATTCAGGGCCCTCCGTAAATGCAGCCTCTATGGCAGCTCTTGCGGGGGAAATATAAAGTTGCTCTGTGTCATTCCACTGCTAATTAGCAAAGATAAACACGGTTCAGGTGGATATTTTCACCGGCAGAGCTCGCGGCACACAAGCAGCATTAAAGCCTCGAGGAGAGGGCGCGAGGCAGGGCCGTGCTGGGAGCTCTGGGGCTGCACTGACGCCTCTGGAAAAGCCGTGTTTATTTTTAAAATATGGAACATCATTTCTGCCCGGGCCCCTGAGCGGGAAAACACTGGAGTCAATATTTCGGGAGGAAAATGTGCATTTGGAGCTGTTGCCCAGCCTGGCTGCAAGGTAAACACGCAGCCCACGCACGGCCCGTGCTGGCCCCGGCGTGGCCCTGCCACTGCTGTGGCCTTCACATGGTCCTGGCACGGGGAGGCTCTGCCTCTGCTCCAACAGCCTCAAATCCATGGATCCTGACCCCAAAAGTGCTGCTGTAAAACACCAAATCCCCACTGATGGAGAAGCAGGAGATCCTGGGCCCACCTTGCTCCTGCTGAAGGCAAAAGGTTCAGAGTCCCCCGTGCTGGGCGCTGGTGAGGCCACACGTCCAGTTTTGGGGGCAGTTTTGGAAAAGAAGGACCTGGAGGGGCTGGAGCGTGTCCAGGGCAGGGAACGGAGCTGGGAAGGGGCTGGAGAATTCCTGAGGGAGCTGGGAAAGGGGCTCAGCCTGGAGCAAAGGAGGCTCAGGGGGGCCCTTGTGGCTCTGCACAACTCCCTGACAGGAGGGGGCAGCCGGGGGGGGTCGGGCTCTGCTCGCAGGGAACAGGGACAGGAGGAGAGGGAACGGCCTCAGGCTGGGCCAGGGGAGGGGCAGGGGGGATATTTGGGAACATTTCCTTGGGGAAAGGTCTGTGAGGCATCGGCTCAGGTGGAACCAAGGAAGTGGTGGAGCCCCGTCCCTGGGATGTGCTGAGAGGGGGTGCAGGTGGCCCTTGGGGACCCGGGCAGTGGTGGCTGTGGCAGTGCTGGGTGATGGAAGGACTTGGTGATCCCAGAAGGTCCAACCCCAAGGATTCTGAGATTCCAGCCTCCACCATGAGCTCGGGAGCTGCAGTTTGTCCTCCTCAGCATGGACAACTGGGAATCATCCTCTGCACCCAGGCAGGAGAGAGCTTTGGTTTTTCCTTCACTTCCAAAGCTCTGCAAGGTTCCCCAAATTCCTCACGGTTTCCTCGTTGTTCTCCTTCAGATGCTCCGTTGTTTTCTGGACAAATTCCCTGGTTTGCAAACCCCTGGTTTGCCAATTCCCCGTGACAAAATTTCGCTCTGCCGGACGCCTCCGCCTTTGAAGTGCCCAATCTGCCAGAGCTGGGGCAGGAAAAGCAAAGCCCAGCTTAAGGATGAGTCCTGAAAAGACTGAAATTAAAACATTAAAGCAAAATTAAAGCTGGGAGAGGTGGCAGCTCCGCATTTGTCAGCAGCCGAACAACTCTGACGGAATAAACGATGTAAATACAGATTTCTCCATCACAGCCCTTCCCAGGAATGCTGATGGGCTGGGAAAAGCCAGGAAAAACAATGTTTTACTTTCCGTGGTGCTGACAATTTTTGTTTAGAGGTGGCAGCTCCCTCATTCTGCTGGAGTTTCAGTTCAAAACTGCATTTTAGCTTTGGATTTCCACATTCCCAATGAACACCCCCTGACTGCATTTAATATCTCGGTGTAAATTCCACCCTGCAGCAAACCCAAGGGTTAAAATCAAACTGCAGCAGCCCTGGAGGCACCGCCATGGAAATGACTCAGAAAAATGGGAAGGTTTTCTGGGGGGAAGAAAGGAAATCAGGGAGCTCAAGGTGTTCCCAAAGTCCCAGTGGGGCTCCAGCAGGAGGCAGGATGAGGGAATCACCTCAGGCTGCGCCGGGAGAGGTTCTGAATGGAGATTAAGAAAAATTTCATCATGGAAAGCGGGGTCAGGAATTGGCACAGGCTGTCTGAATGGAGTCAAATCCCTGGAATTGCTCAAAAAATGTGTGGATTGGGCACTTCAGGACGTGCTTTAGTGGTGACCATGGTTAAAGGCTTTTTCCAACCCTAACGATGCCATGGGTTAAATACTGGGTTTTCCTTTTGTTTTTTGGAGCCCTGGACCAGAAATTCTCCTCCAAAGGGATCTGGAAGGTGCCTGGATCCCTCTGACGAGGCAGAATGAAGAGGCTGGGAAGGGAGCAGCAGCCAGACTCGGAGCTGTTTGCTGTTGGTTCCTATTTCTCTCTAAACAAACGCGGGAGCTGTAGTAAACACAGTTCTGCTGCCCTCCCGCCTCCAGCAAACCCCACAAGCTCCGTGGCTCCGGCCTGCCTCCGGCTCCCTTTGATGCTCCAGGTGAGCGTTCCCAGCTGGATTCCCAGCTCCACCTTTCACCCCTCGCAGAAATGACGACAAAAGCTCCAAGTTTTGTGTTTTACACAGATAATAATAACGTGTATTATTATTAATAATGTTCCTGTTTCGGTTTGGGGGATGGAGGGACCCCTCCCCACCCCAGCATCCCCACCGCCTGCCCCGGCAACGCGGAACTACAGCAGCAGGGGTGGGGCAAAGCCTCCGACAAAGGATGCACAGGAAGGGCTGGGGAGGCAGGGAGGGCTTTAAAAATAACCCCAGCACCGAGCCGGGATCAAAGGAATTGCTGTTTGTCCTCCCAGCTGGCAAACACCACCACGCTGCCCTGCAAGGAGGAGATGCTGCTGGTGGCCGGGCCTCGCTGGTGTTTTGTGGGTCACGCTCATCTCACGGGGATCACTTTCTGTTTGCTCTCCGGGCCCGAGCTGCCTCCCGAGCACTGTTCCTGCCCCTCCCTGCCCGCCTGCAGGGCTCTGCTCCTCCTTCCCTGCCCGGGTTTCTGCCCCTGTGCAACTCCTCCATCCCAGCCTGGCCTGGGAGTCCCCAAGGTCGTTTCTGTGCTGGAAATGGCCGCGATGGCTCAAAAAGGTTTGGGTGTCACGATAGAAAAAAGGTCTGAAGGGGTCAGAGAGCAGCCAAGGAGGGACACGGAGATGGGGAAGGGTCTGGAGGAGCAGCCGGGGGCACTTGTAATGTCCGGCTGGAGCAGAGAGCTCCGGGAGCATCTTTTGCTCACCAATTCTTTTAGAAATCAAATCATTTCTTCCTTGGCTCGGCCGTCAGACAGCCCCCCCAGAGAGCAGACACACGCTTTGGGAGCCATGAACATCTACTTTTAATGGAAACTCGCCTGTCGGGTGGCACGGAAAGCACAGAGGACGCACCCGCCCGGGTGGGAAGCGGCAGAGCAGCGCTGGGCTGGAGATGCTGGGTCGCTGTCGATCATCACGAGCAGGGTGAGAGCTGCAGTCCCTGGGGCATTCCTGGCTGATCCCTTTGCTGTAGGAATTCTGGCTGCAGGGCTGGGTTATCCCAGAGGAAATCCCTTCCCCGTTCACCGCCCGGTTCCACTGCTCAAGGCCTCGCTGCTGGGGCGCAGGAGGAGCGGCGCCGCGGCGGCAAAGCTGGCAGGGCCCAGGCCGGCCCTGCCCCCCTCGGCGGCCGAATCCCGGATTCCAGGGCTGGGAACCGGGGCCAGGGTCAGGGAACCGAGGTGCCAGAGCGGGACAAGACTCCAGCAGTTCCCGTCAGGATCCGGCTGGGATAAGCTGGGAATGGCTCTGGGGCGAGCGCTGGGACTCGGTTGGGGGGGCAGCAGCAGCCCTCGGTGCCACCTCCCCCCGGCTGGGCTCAGACGGCTGCGTAGGGAGGGGGGCAGTCCTTGGAAGGCAGTTCCAGGGCTTCCTCGTAGGACGGCAGCGCGGCCTGGAAGGGAGGATCAGAGGCTGTGGGATCGCAGGGATTCCATCCCGGAGGGGCCCCGGGCCCGGATCGGAGCAGGGACCAGGAACCTCGAGGGTTTCAGGGCACCAAGGGCAGGAGCCCGGCAGGGCTGGGGCAGCAGGGCTGGGATCCACCCGGTGCCCGTCCCACCCCATTCCCTGGGCAACAAAGGGCCCAAAGCTCCCGAATGTGCGGAATCCCAGCCTCATTCCCAGGGAACGCTGGGGAATTTCACAGAGGGGCACAGCTGGGCACCACTGCTGGCAAGACAGGGCTCAGCAGATGGGCCAGGACAAAAGCCAACCCTCAGCATTCCCTGTCCCTCAGCATTCCCCGTCCCTCAGCATTCCCCGTCCCTCAGCATTCCCCATCCCTCAGCATTCCCCGTCCCTCAGCATTCCCCATCCCTCAGCATTCCCCATCCCTCAGCATTCCCCGTCCCTCAGCATTCCCCGTCCCTCAGCATTCCCTGTCCCTCAGCATTCCCTGTCCCTCAGCATTCCCTATCCCTCATCCATTTTTCCTCACCTTTTCCACCGCTTGTGGATCCACTTTCACCTCCTCCCTCCTGCTGGCTTTGATGTACTTGAAGCAGCTCAGGACACACTTGAACATGTAGGCCTGGAAAAGAGGGAAAAGGGGAGGAAAAGAGGGAAAAAGGGAGGAAAAGAGGGAAAAGGGGAGGAAAAGAGGGAACAGGGAAGGAAAAGTGGGAAAAGGGGAGGAAAAGAGGGAAAAGGGGAGGAAAAGAGGGAACAGGGAAGGAAAAGGGCGTTTTCCCAATCCACTGCAGGGCAAAAAGGGCATCTCCACTTTTGCCACCAGCCTGGGATTTTCCTGCTCTTTTCCCTGGAGGGAGAAGCTCAGGACCATGATCCCAGGGCCTTAAACCAGAGTCCATCCTTCCCTAGGAATGTGATGATTCCATGAATTCAGAACGCTGGGGTGGGACTGGGATCAATAATCCAGTAAATAAAAAAGTGATTAAACATAAAACCCTAAAACACAACATTGGGACCTATGAGATCACAATATCCCGAGGTAGGAAAGGAAATCCACATTTTTCAGAGCAGTTAACAAAGTCTGGATTCCATGAATTCAGAGCCACAGTGGGGTGGGACTGGGACCAGAAACCCAGTGAATATGAAGTGATTAAGCATAAAACCCTAAACCACAACATTGGGACCTTTGAGATCCCGATATCCCGAGGCAGGGAAGGAAATCCACATTTTTCAGAGCAGTTAACAAAGTCTGGATTCCATGAATTCAGAGCCACAGTGGGGTGGGACTGGGACCAGAAACCCAGTGAATATGAAGTGATTAAGCATAAAACCCTAAACCACAACATTGGGACCTTTGAGATCCCGATATCCCGAGGCAGGGAAGGAAATCCACATTTTTCAGAGCAGGTTACGAAGCCTGGAGGCCTCAGGAAAGCACCAAAGGCCCCACAGGGATCCAAGGCCTGCCCCAAAAATCCCTTTGTTCCAAAAATCCCATTTTGGCAGCAGCCCTACCTCCCTGACAGGAGCTCCCGGCACCCCATGGATTTACCGGGGCAATCAATGGAGCTTTTTTGAGCAAACAGGACCGACCGAGGGGTTGTGGCCCGGGGAAAGAAGCGGGGCCTGTGGAACTGGCCCCATTAAATCAATATTTTGCCTGCCCCAAGCGCGGCGGAGCCGCGTGCCCGGTGTTTGTGTTGGCCTGGGAGCGCGCTCGGGAGCAGCCGGGGTTTTCAGGGAGCGCTCCGAGTCCCAGACCCCACAGCCCAGGTGGCGGCCGAGCGCTCCCGGGACAGCGAGGGCTGCTTGTGCTGGCACGGGGCAGAGGGAAAAAGGGAACGGAATATCCGAGCTGAAAAAATCCATCTCAGAATGCCGAGGATTGGAGGTAAATCCAAACTCTGGGCATCTTCTGGGAATAGTGCAAAACCCTCCCTGCTTCCAAAGCCTCTTCATCCGGAGAGCAAATCTGGAGCTGCCGTAGAAAGTGGCTGAAAACTCCACTGATCCGTGAAAAAACCCAGAGAAAATAAAAAAGAAATAAACATCACACAGCAAAGGAATGCATTCCCCGATTTTGGTTCTAAAATAAATTAAATTCACACAAGAAAGCAGTGCATTCCCTGATTCTGATATAAATTAAATTCACACAAGAAGGCAGTGCATTCCGTGATTCTGATATAAATTAAATTCATACAAGAAAGCAGTGCATTCCCTGATTCTGATATAAATTAAATTCACACAAGAAAGCAGTGCATTCCGTGATTCGGATATAAATTAAATTCATACAAGAAAGCAGTGCATTCCGTGATTCGGATATAAATTAAATTCATACAAGAAAGCAGTGCATCCCCTGATTTTGGTTTTAAATTAAAATCACATAACAAAGCAATGCATTCCCTGATTTCGGTTTAGAAATAAATAAAAATCATGCGACAAAGCAATGCATTCCCCACTTCTGGTTTTGAAATAAATAAAAGTCACACAGCAAAGGAATGCATGCCCTGATTTTGATATAAATTAAAATCATACAAGGCAGCAATGTATTCCTGGATTTTGGTTTTGAAACAATTAAAATCACAGGGAATGTTTTATTCCCCCTAATTCCTGCTTCCTTATCCCTGCGGTGCTGGAGGACTTTGTGATTCCGCAGTCAGATAAGGATTATTGGAATATTTGCCCACCTCGCACCCCTGGCAGTGCCCAAGGCCGGGCTGGAGCAGCCTGGGACAGTGGGAGGTGTCCCTGCCAGGGCAGGGATGAGATGAACCTAAAGCTCCCTCCAACCCCAAGCATTCCATGGATTTAGGATCACTCGTGGATGCACAGACCAGCACAGGGAATTGCCTTCAGGGAGCAATGGCAGAATCCCCTGCCCTTGGAGTCTTTACTCCAAGGATTTCTGAACAACCGATCCTGCCGCCACTGGAGCCTCACAGCCCCACAGCCCCACGCTGCCCTTGGAATATTTTTTCCAAGGAATTTTGAGCTGATCCCACCACCATAGGTAACACAGCCCAGCCCCACCCTGACCGGAGCTGGGAGGCTGCAGGGAGAGAATTCCATGGGATTTTTACCCATGGAAGGGGTGAGGTATTGGCACTGGGATTAAAGGACTGGGGTCCTGATGGCTTTTTGGGGTGTTCAGTGGAACCTGGGGTTTTTATGATCCCATCCCGTCCCGTCCCGTCCCGTCCCGTCCTGTCCCTTCTTTTACAAACCCCAGCACAAAAACTCATTGCATCTCCAGCATTTTGTGGGTAAGGCTGTGGAAAATTCTGATTAATCCATTTGCCAGGTCAGGGGGATTCCTGCCAGCTGGGGCTCAGGGTTGTCTCTGCTCCTGCTGCGCATTCCATGCAAATATTAAAGGAGATTTTAAAGGGCATCCACACAAAACTCCCCACTCCTCACTGGCCCACCTGGAAGTCTCAGAATTTAAATGTTTTCGAAATCACAAGCAGCACTTTCTGCCCAAGTACCTGGAAAAATCTGGGTTTTTTCAGTGAAAAATCCATTCTCAGAGCCACTGAACAATAAAAGAACAGAAACCCTCTCCCAGTGGAGCTTCCCAAGGCACCAGCAGGGTTTAGCAGCTCCTGGTTTTAATGAACTTTGGGAATATCGGAGTGGAGAATATCAGTGAGTATCTGCTCCCCTCAGAGCGGCCACGGCCACTGCCCAGTGACAGACCTCACCTGCTGCTCAATAACCTCATTTATTCTGGCACATTCCAGCAGAGAACTTTGCCATGTTTGTTTTCCACCTTTTTGTCCTTCTGGAGAGGATGGGCAGCGATAATTTGGGGATTTAAGAGGGATTTTGCTTTGTAACTCACACAGACGTGTAAGGGCAGGGATTTGGATGGTTTTTGGATAAACCACAGGGAGGCACAGCTCCCACCGTGCCCAAGGAGAGCCCAGCAAGGCAGATTCAGGAATTAAAGCTGAATTTTCCAGGGAGAGCCTCATTCCAGAGCCTTTTACCTTGAGGAAGAGCACGGCCAGGAAGGCGATGGTGAAGGTGATCATCACTTTGGCGTATTCCTCCGCTGGCAGCTTCTGCAGGGCTGGCAGGGAGCCCTGAGGGGACAAGGGACAAGGTCTCAGCCCCAAACTCTCGCTCCCTGTGCCAGGGGCACCACGGGGAGGGGGCTCGAGGCTCAGGCAGGACAAGGAACGAACGGTTTTCACCACGGCGGGATCCCTGGGATATTGTTTCCCTCCTGCTGCTTCCGCTCCTTGGGCAATTGCTGTTTAAATTTCTATTTAAAATGAGAACTTTTAAAATTTCAATTTCCACTTTCGCCACCAGCCCAGCAGGGATTTTCCTGCTCTTCTCTCTGGAGGGAGAAATTTGGGACCGTGATCCCAGGGCCTTAAATCGGTGTCTCCGTCCTTCCCTAGGAATGTGATGATTCCATCAATTCAGAGCAGCGCTGGGGTGGGACTCATTAAGCGTAACTGTTTAATAAAGATGAAATCTGAGGCATTTCCCATGCAGGCAGCTCCCGCTGAATCACTCTGCCCTGCAATTTGCATTCGTCAGATCCTCACAAGGAGAAACACGGCGTGTTTTTAAGGAACACGGGAGCTGTCAGTCGGGAGCAGCGCTGGGGAGAACGCGGGAAATCCTCTTTGCTGTCAAACTGAGCAGTTCTGGGCATCCCAGTGGGGTCAGAGAAGCTGCACAGCCATGGAAAGGGAATTTATCGGAATTCCCAGCGTGGAAAAGGAGCGGAGCTGGGCCCTGACCTACCCGGCTGTCCGCAGGCTGGAGGCTGAGGTAGGTGGGCACCTCCATGTAGGAGCTGCACAGGGTGAGGATGCTCAGGCAGAAATCCAGGAGCTGCAGCGCCAGCAGAGGGATCCTGGAGTGGCCGTGCTGGGGGGGACAGGAACTGGGTTACAGGGGCAGCACTGGGGCACTGCCGTCCATTACTCACACTTCACACAGGGCCCGCGATTGGTCACACCAAGTCTAAGCCACTAAATTCCCTTAAATTCAACCCAAACTTTCACCTCTGGCCCAAAGAGTGAGCAAACCGTCTGTGGGGCTTCATCCGAGCTGCCCGGAACCCACGGAGCAGTGACCATCCCAGCTCATCTCCAGCAAACTCCTCCCGCCAGGGGATACCCAGGGCCACCTCCCCCACAGGCAGGAGGAAATCCACACTCCCAGACACGGGAAAATAAATGGGAAAATAACTGGCCCAGCTGCCACTGGTTTCCTCCAGCCTCCGAGGACTGCAGCCTGTCTCCAGCCAGGAGAAACCACATCACCTCTGGATCCAGGACCCTAAAGGTCTTTTCCATCCTAAAGGATTCCATGAAGAACCACAGCCCAAGATAATGACCCTTTATTCCAACCTAAATGATTCTATGAAGAACTGCAGCCCCAGGTAATGATCCTTCATCCCAACCTAAAGGATTCCATGAAGAACTGCAGCCCAAGGTAGTGATCCTTCCTTCCATCCTAAATGATTCCGTGAAGAGCCCCAGCCCAAGGTCATGACCCTTTATTCCAGACTAAAGGATTCCATGAAGAACTGAAGCCCCAGGTAATGATCCTTCATTCCAACCTTCCAGGATCCTCAAGGTCTTTTCCATCCTAAAGGATTCCATGAAGAACCCCAGCCCAAAGTAACAATCCTTTATTCCAGCCTTCCAGGATCCTCAAGGTCTTTTCCAACCTAGATGATTCCATGGAGAACCACAGCCCAAGGTCATGACCCTTTATTCCAGCCTAGAGGATTCCATGGAGAACCCCAGCCCAAGATAACGATCCTTCATTCCACCCTAAATTATTCCACGACAAACCACAGCCCCAGGGAACGATCCCTCGTTCCAAGGATCCCCCACCTCCCGGCAAGGCAGGAGCCCCGGGGAGGAGCTGTCACCCACCGCGTGGCCCAGGGAGGACATGGACAGGATCGCCGGGACCTGGATGTAGGAGCTGAACATGGTCAGGAGGCTGAGCAGGAAATCGATGACTTGCAGGGCCAGGAAGGGGATCAGGAACCGCTCCCTCTTCTGAGGAGGAAAAGCAGTGCTGGTTATTCCCATTCCATGGGAAGTGAGGAGCTGGCAGCACCTGTGAGGACTCACATGGTGCTCCAGGAATTAACACTTCCCTGCAATTGCTGATTCCAGCGACAGCTGATCCAGAGAAAAAGGGGCATCAGTGCTGATTTTTTTCACCCCTTTGGAAAATTCCTGAGAATCGCCACTGTTCCCATCAGTGTTCATCCCACTATCCCTCATGTTTCCCTCCACAGAGGAGAGCTGGGTTGTGTGGGTGGTGTTCAGTGCTTACAGCTCCACCACCAGCAGATCCCTGAGCTTTCCACCCCAAGGCCTGGCCATTCCTCCTCCTGAACCGGGAAATGAGTCCCCGGTGCAACAGGGCAGTGACAGCTCTCTCACAGGGCCTGACTTGCAACAGAGCGAGGAAATGAGGCAAGAAAACCTTTCTAAATCACGAAATCTCCTTTATTTAACACCCAGAACAGGCTGGATGGAAATGCTGCCCAGATTTGGGAAATCTGCGTGGTTGAAGCTTTTCACAAGAACCTGAGGCTTCAAACCAGTCCCTCTCCCCCTCTGGAACCAGGAGAGATTTTTATCTGCCTTTTCCCTGTGTGATTCTGGGATTCTGGGGGTTTTGTCTGCCTTTTTTCCTGTGTGATTCTCAGATTTTTATCTTCCTTTTTCCTGTATGATTCTCTGATTTTGGGGTTTTAATCTGCCTTTTCCCTTTGTGATTCTTGGATTTTTCTACCTTTTTCCTGTGTGATTCTGGGGTTTTATCTGCTCTTTTCCTGTGTGATTCTGGGGTTTTATCTGCTCTTTTCCTGTGTGATTCTGGGATTTTTATCTGCCTTTTTCCTGTGTGATTCTGGGATTTTTTCTACCTTTTCCCTGTGTGATTCTGGGGTTTTTACCTGCCTTTTCCCTGTATGATTCTCTGATTCTGTGGTTTTTTTCTGCTTTCTTTGACCATAATCCCAGTGAGCACCATCCAAACCCTGAGCCCCTACATGCCATTTGTGGGGAACGTACCTTGAGCACCCCGAGCAGGAGGTGGAAGCTGATGATGAACAGCACGAGGATCAGCAGGAAACTGGTGGTGACATCAGCTGGAAAGGGTAAAAATGATAAAAGGAATCACCACACCACCAAAAGATGTCCCAGCTCCATCACACTCCTACGGGAGAGTTAAACCTGGCAGCAGTAATTGTGTCTGTGGAGGAATTAATGCCGTGCAGCTGGAATGAACCCTCTCTGCCCTTTTTCCACCCATTTTTCTCCTCTCTTGAAGTCTCTGTATCCACCAGGCCATGCAGGGTGTGAGCTCACGCATGAGGAAGCCGAGGAGTGAAATGCTGAATATCCCAGGCTCCAAAATGAAGTATAACACAAAATGAATTTACCTTCTTTGCCCTTTTTACACCCATTTTTCAGTGTCTCTAAGTCTCTGTGTCCACCGGGCCGTGCAGGGTGTGAGCCCAAGGGAGCCAAGGAGTGAAATGTTGAATATCCCAGGCTCCGAAATGAAGGATAAACCAAAAAAAGCAGAGGGCTTTTGGCTCACAGCTCTGAGCTGGAAATTCTTTAGACACACAAAGGCAGATAAAGGAACCAGCAGGGAGACGCTGAAGGATCTTCGGGGTCTCTCACGGAAGAGCAGGAATTTTAACCCCCCCCACCACTGGTAAGGCCAGGGAGCGTTAGGGGGGATCTCTCCCCCAACTCCGCAGCTGTGGGATGCAAGGGACACCCCAAAAACCAAAGTCAGGGAGTTGAGGGTGATTTTTGGCAGCTGCTGGGGTGCAGGGGGTGTTGTTTTATAGCCATGGAGTCCCTGCTCGACCTTTGCCGGGAAGGAATTTTCCCTCCTGGAGAAAATCAGGAACACAAAGGGCAGCTCATTCCAAAGGCAGCCACTGCTGCTTTCCCTCTGCTCCCAGGCATGTGGAAAAGCCGGAATTCCAAGGCAGAATAACAACCCCACCTTTGAGGGGCAGGGGAGCAGAACCAAGGCTGGGATGTGGCGCACAAAGAGCCAGAGATTGACAGGGAACAGCCTAAACCCAAAATAGAGTTTAACAAAGGAGCCCCACTCAGCCTTTGTGGGACCAGCCCTAAAGGAGCCAATCCCATTAAAGCCCAAACTCCCCAAGCCTTTTCCCTAAAGGAGCCAATCCCAATCCCATTAAAGACCAAACTCCCCAAGCCTTTTCCCTAAAGGAGCCAATCCCAATCCCATTAAAGCCCAAACTCCCCAAGCCTTCTCCCTAAAGGAGCCAATCCCAATCCCATTAAAGCCCAAGCTCCCAAAGCCTTTTCCCCTGGGTTTCTCCCAGCACCAGCGCTCAGGAGTTTGCCCAGAGAGGATTTCTCTCCTTATCCCAGGATTTTCTGGGGTCCAGCCCAGCCATGTTTTCCTGCCCCTCCATGGGCTCCTGCTCCAGCTCTCTGGCAGGATCCTTAATTAATTGGGAAGTGGCCATTGCCAGCTAATTGCCCGGCTGGATTTTCCAAGCAGAACCTGGATCAAAACCCCCTAAACAAAACAGCAAAGAAACAAAAAACCCACAAACACAAAGGGATGGAAGGAAAAGGAAAAGCAAGGGAACACAACTTCCCACGAGCTGTTTTTTCCCAGAAAACAGAGGAATCCTCCCTGCTGGCAGCGGGGACGGGTTGGTGCCATGAACAAAACACCAAAAAAATTACAACCAAAAAAAACCCCCAACCCCCCCAAACAAACAAAAAAACCCAAAAACCCCAAACAAGCAAACCAAAACCCCAAACAAAAAAATCCCCAAACAAACAAAATCCCCAAACAAGCAAAATCCCCAAACAAACAAAATCCCCAAACAAGCAAAATCCCCAAACAAACAAAATCCCCAAACAAGCAAAATCCCCAAACAAACAAAATCCCCAAACAAACAAAACCCCCAAACCAACAAACAAAAAACCAACCCAAAAACCAAACCAAAAAACAACCCCAAAACCCCCCCACAAAACAGCAAAACAACCACACCCTGAAAGAGGAAGGAAGCGCTCGAGGTCACACTTGCATCAACTTCTTCAATTCCCATGAGAAATGGAAAGTGGGAACGCGTTTTACAGGAATGGAGGGATGGATGGATG
>VXBT01002907.1:8035-35099 GCA_013400235.1 Oriolus oriolus
AAAAAAAAACCAAAAAAAAAAAAAAAAACAAAAAAAAAAAAAAAAAAAAAAACCCAAAAAATGTCTACCTAAAAACTCCAGGCTTAGGACATACAAATAATTTATTTGCATTAGTGCAAAACAGTGCATTAGCCCTGACAATGACCAGAGAACAGCTGTAAGCACCTGGTAGTGTTGGGATATGTTCCAGCATCTGTCAGTTACCAGATATTAAGTAGACATGAGGATTACATCACAGAAAGCACAAGGCAACTGTTAATGATTATATGAAGTTATTATATAAAATGTATTGTCATGATCCAGAAAACTGAAATTAAAATGGCTAGGAAAGAGCGACTCAATTAAATATTGGAAATACTTTGGACTGTATGATATTGTTGGCCTATTCAAAGCTACAGATGGGAGGAAGCTTGATACTCTGCTTCTCTTCTTGTGTAGACACAATGCATTTCTCAAGAAAACACATCCCATTGTTCCCAAACAGTAATCACTTAATCACATGTGATACCTCGCTGTTGTCTCTCCTCTTTCTACTCTTTCTTCCATAAAGAACTTTGAAACTCTGACAGTTTTCAGAAACAAACAAAACAAAACCAAATAACTACATATACTAGAATGACTAAATTGCTCAAAGGCTTCAAAATGTTATACCAATACAGATTTATAGTCCCATCACACTCCAGAGGGATTAGGTAACCATGTAAAAGCTAGCATCTGGAGACCTATGCTGCTTTGTGTTTTGGTTTGGTTTTTTTCCAGACAAAGTCATACATTTTGGGTGAAGAAATTGAGATAACTCTAAAAGAGCATGATGTATGTGAAACAAGCCAGAAAATGAAGTTATTTTAAACCTGAAGCTTATTTGCATTATCAACTGAGAGCCAATGTGCTGCAAGCTAATGTAATAGCTCAAAGAGCAGCTACTGTGTAATCACTCGGGTAAACATTGCACTCCCAAGGAACTGTGCATCACAACCTAGAGTAAAAGCAAACCAAATAAACAAAGAAGAAAAACCCCAAAACCAATCCAAAACTCACCACAAACACCATGTCCTCCCCAAAAGGATGGTGTGAGTAGCTTGTTATACTTGACCACAATGTATTGTCAGTTTTGCATTCAGGTTCCCAGAAGACAGTGGAAACCGTATCTTCCAACCCATTCCCACTGACAATTTAACATAAAGAATCATGTGTGAACTTTAATGAAACATAATGTTGTGGTTTTTATTTTGAGATGACAGCAATTGACCATTATGACATGGAAAATAACATATTTATTTCCAGATAACAAACCATATTGAAAGGTTGTTTTCCTGAATTTTTAGAGAAATGTCATCATCTTTAACAAACTACTATGTAATCTTTCCTAAACAAACATTTTGGGTACAGAAAGTGGCTGAATTTCATGCTACAAGTCAATACAAAATTCAAAAACTTATAAGCAAAGAAGGGGTAAATAATGAGAGATGATGACAGACAGGAGGAACTCAGTTATGGAATGGATAACACTGCTAGCTTTCTAAAAGGCACAGCTACTCCTATACATTTTTATGAAGTGTAAAATGCTCAGAAAATTTCCATTCAACTTCCAAAAAGGTAGACTTGAGTCTTCAACTAATTTCACACAGATCAGCCGAAGTTCCAGTTCATTTGACACATCAAGCTTTTAGGTTCCTTAGTGCCACCACTGGAATATCACTGGTTTTTTGACCAGAACTTGACTGGTCTGTTTAACACAAACTTATGAAGCTTTTTTAATCCAAGCCTGAGCTCTCAACTGAAGAAAAAAACAGTAATCTCTCTGAAAAGAACATTAGTGTGCAAGCTCCACGACTGTACCAGCTGTCCACTGAGAAAACTGAGGAAGAAGTGCTCTGAAGATAAAAAGAGCTAAATAACGCAACAACTCATGCTAGGTGTGATAGCAGCAATCTGGTGGCAATTTGTTGCCGTATAATGAATGCCCAGAATATACTGCAGGCAATGAATCAGACAGTGAATTTATCAGTTGCTGTTCTAGAAAACAAAATTAAAACCTCAAATTTTAATTTTAAAAATCGTAAAAGAAATATTTAAAAATGACATTCATAAGTCTATAATTTCGTCTTGAAATAATTGGATCTGTTGATTATCCTAAGTCACAAAACTTGTTTTGCTTTGCCACATAAAAAACCCCAAACTTACGAAAAGTAATTCTTAATTGTTTTAGTTACAATCCAAGCACCTAAGCACTGTACTTATGAAAAATTTTTTAACAAAGTGGGGTCCATAGAGATCATAACTCCTTCCAAAAAATGTGATAGCTTAGCAGTATTTTTGTTGATTTCTGTTTAAATTTTAAACTACCACTTCTACATTTTTATTGTCCTGATGCCAGAAATTGTCTTACTGTGCCAATAAGCATTTATTTGTGACAAGAAAGTGATGAAAAAAACCTCCAATGTTAAACAAAAAATAATAATCAGCAGCCCACCTTATTAGTCCCTGGTGCCTTGAAATTATGTTCAACAAAGTACTTCTAACACTATGAGACTATGAACACCATTCTCAAAAGATTATTTCTTTTTTCTTTGTCACTCTAACAACCTGTTTTAATGAAAGAACATGCAAACAGGTTTTCCTTTTGAAAACCATTTTTCTCTTGATGGTTACCTTTAATTATTCACAGAAACACTAAAAATCCACTAAAAACTGGGCTTGATAATATGCAAAAAGAATTCTCTCCAAAGTGAGCATGGATCTGACTTATCTTTCTAATCAATGGCATTACTCTCCTGATTGTTGTACTCACAGCAATGGGACTTACAGTAAACACTATGTATTCTCATGGCATCAAAAGATGCAAAAAAACCCCACGTAAGTAGAGAAGAATGGCATCTGTTCTCTGTCACTGTTAAGGCACAAATGTAGCAGCATTATTTTGACAGGAATGATTTTGTTATTTTATCACACTGAAGACCAAAATTTACCCCAATTTTCCAGGGATGAACACTTGTCATTAAATCATTCCACATGAATGTACTGCTATTCACTTTAATTTGTCCCTCAAAATATGAAATCTATTTGGCAAGGTTAAACACCTCACCCGTAAACATAGCCCTGAGTGTAAGGCAAGACAGATTCCCCAGACAGTGTCAAATGCAGCATTCAATGTGCCTCTTTCAAAAGAATCCATTTAAATATACACAGAATTCAGTTCTGTCCTTTATAACCTGGCAGTGCCAAACCCAGATCAATTGCTTCTTTAAAAAGCAAGCAGTTATTTTTCAGTTATTGTTTAGCATATCAGTTACCCATCTGCAAAGCAAGCCTTAGCAGATTAATAAGCCTGTACTAAATCAAGAGCATGTAATGTCAAAACTGTAAAAAATATAGCACTTAATGCTACTAAATTATTTACACAATGGAAATATGCATTATAAATCTGATTATTATTTTGAGGACAAATATAAGATGAAACTTGATGGAGAAATGGTGCATGAAATTTAATCTACAAAATAAAATTGTTACTTGAAACACATTTAGATGACTAGCAAAACGTGGATACTTTGAATACTCCTTGTACATTTAAAAGTGATCTGAAATACTATAGGTTTGACATTTCCAAACAAACTAACTCTGCATCATCTGGCAGAATTCGACTGGCCTTGTTCTCAGGCCAATTTGCCTCACTGACAAATTCAGGCACATAGAATAAAAACACAGAAACACAGAATATCCTAGTTGGAAGGAACCCATCAGGATTATCAAGTCCAGGTCTTAGCCTTGCCCAGGATGTCCCCAAGAGTGAAAGCATGTGCCTGAGAGCTTTGTCCAAATGCTTCTTGAGCTCTGTCTGGCTTGGTGCTGTGACCACTTCCCTGGGGAGCCTGTTCCAGTGCCTAGTCACCCTCTGCATGAAGAACCTTTTCCTGATATCCAATCTAAACCTCCCCTGACACAACTTCAGGCCATTCCCTTGGGTCCTGTCACTGTCACCACAGAGGAGATCAGTGCCTGCCCCTCTTCCCCTCACGAGGAAGCTGTAACTGCAATGAGGTCTCCCCTCAGTCTCCTTCAGGCTGAACAGACCCAGTGACCTCAGCCACTCCTCACATGGCTTCCCCTCTGTACTCTTCTCCCTTATTTTCTTTCACTGGTCCTTTGGTGATGAGAATTCCTGTAACATATGCCTCAGGCACAGGGACAAAATTCCAGTTTTCCTTACACTGGTTCATTGTCCAGTGTTTCCGAATAAATTTATGCATCTGTATATTTCAAGCCCACTATACAGTTACGTATATTGAACTACATTTCTCACTGAACTTTATGCAAGCTATTTCCTCACTGATTCTCAAATTTCCTCAGCAGCATCTTGTCTCATAAGTTAATACTCTTGGTGGCCCTCCTCTGGACTTGTTCCAACAGGAGGAACAAGTCCTTCTTATGCTGGGGACCCCAGAGTGGGGAGAGCAGAGGGGCAGAATCCCCTCCATCACCCTGCTGTCCATGCTGCTTTGGATGCAGCCCAGGATACACAGTGGAAGGGACTTTCCTACCTCTACCCTCATCTCCCAGTCCATACATTTGAGGCATGTGGGAAGATAATGTGGTTTGTCATTGAAAATTCAGGCAAAATATTTGTGTTCAGTTTTTTCTCAAATATTAATGCTGACACTGGACTATTCTATTTTTTTCACAGTTTGAGTCTGGCTCCTCATAAGTGAGTTCACATAAACTTTTTCTTACTTGGCTATTGCCAGCTTTCACAGAGGAGGGTTTCTGTTGCTGATACCAGCTAAGAACACGAGGTATTTTTCAGTGAAAAATGCTTTTCTGTTCCTTATGACAAGATATCTGCAAGGACTAATATTACTTTTCCCAGATATGACATGCTCAAAAAGAAGGTTATGGCAAAATATAAAAAGTCACAAGAGGAAAGTAGAAACCAGCAATATGAATAAAAAGTCTGAGACTGATGAGGGAATTGTAATTCACCACAAAACTGAGCATATGAAGAGGGTGCTCCAAATGCATAAAATGGGATTAGAGGGATGTAGCATCTCCCCTGTGAGGAAAGGTTAAGAGAATTGGGATTGCTACCCTGGAAGACAGAAGGCTTCAGGGTGATCGAATTGCAGCCTTCTGGTACTTGAAGGGCGCCTACAAGACAGGTAGAGAGGGACTTTCTACAAGAGCGTGCAGTGATAGAAAAAGGGGAAATGGCATCAAATTGACATACTGTAGGTTTAGATTAGATATTATGAAGAAATTAATTACTGTGAGGGTGGTGAAGCACTGGAACAAGTTGCCCAAAGCAGTGGGTGCCCCAACCCTGCGAGTGTTCCAGGCCAGGCTGAATGGAGCCCTGAACAACCTTCCCTAGTGAAGGATGCCCCTGTACACGGCAGGGGGATTGGAACTGTATGGTCTTTAAGGTCCCTTCCAACCAAGTCCATTCTACATTCTGTGATTAATGTGCTAACTATTATACAGTAAGTGCTTCTAATTGTCAGCATTGGTTATACTGTCAAAAACTAAAAAAAATTAAAACTGTTCTAAAATGAAAATGAAGTAAAATCTTTTCCTGTTATCAGTGCCTTCTGACTCCTGGTGTGTAGACAAGTGTGTCATCATATTAGATGTGTCAGCAAATGTTAAAAGTAGTATGAGAGATCTGATCTGCATTACAAGATTAAGAGTGATTCTGAAAAGGAACTTTTCAAGACAGGGAGAAGAAAAATTTTTCAGTATTCCTTCTAGAATACTGCTCCTGCCATACCTAATATTTATTCTAAAGACCCACTTTTACTACTCACAGGAATGACAAAATATCACCTGAAACCAAAAATTACCAGAACTAAATTTGATTTTCCTGCATTATCAGCAGCAGCTAGCAGGGTCTTGTTAGCACATAATTTATTGTATTAAGTTATGTGTTACTTTGGGGATTTTGCTGGCACTTAAGCTGTAAATGTGTAAATTATTTATTCCAACACTTTGTTTCTAGTAACTGGAAAAAAATTATTATAAGGCATATTTGTAAATTCTGTGAAATTCTCATACAGTGAGAGGCGGAGATATTTCACAGGATGCGTGGGAAGCTACCAGGTGAAGAAAATGAAAAACATTTTTGTGAAGATTTATTTATAGCCAAATTGCTTTTTAAATGAGAAAAGTACAAAAGTATAATACTTAGAAGCTCAAATAAAAATGAATTGTTTCTTGACAGAATATATGCTACTGATAGCTCATTTTACTACTAGAAAGCTGTAACAAAGATATATATGGTATTATAAGATAAATTGAAAGCTGGCAGCTGCTCTGAGCAACCCTCATTAGCTAATATATTAATAGATTAGATTATTATTTTTATAAAGGCCTTGCAAAAAAACCTCCAAACCAATCAAAAACTTGACCAAAACTCAAATCTGTCGGCATCTTATACAAGAGATGGGACCATCAGGGTTATCCACGATTTACTACTTGAAATTCAAACAAGGCATCAGTCTCAGAGATAGTAGATTTAGTAACAAGTCGCCATAACTAAGATAGTCACGAGCTTCAAAGTTACATGGCAATTTATAACTTTTTGGTCCAATAAGCAATCAGTACAAAAACTTTATAACCTCTCACCTTTGGTATATTTTACTGCATTGCGTCTGTTTTTAACCAGTAACTTGCTAGCACATGTACACACATATACTTCTATTATAACATCTAAATTCTTAACTTAAACTATAAAATCACATTACTATACTTCAAAACCCTTCACCATATCACCCAATACATATTCTTACTTATAACTATAGAAACATGAGTTTATAATTCTTCTGCTTAAGATCTATATATCTTTATCATTACATCAACACAGCTCTTTCCAGGGCTGTAAACTAAACTCATTAGTGCCTGTGGAAGTTTCTACTCCTCTGTTTCCCACAAAATCCCCCAAAAAACCAAAACCAACCAAAAAGCCACCCCAAAAGCTACAAAAAAACCCCAACTAAACAACCAACTATGCAAAACAGATCAAACTCCAAATCTATTTTTTTTTACCTATCTGGACATTATGTCTTCTTCACACTGAATAAACCCACAGTTTACTTCAAAGATATTCCAAGAGATTATTGACAAGTGTGGACTAACACCTCTAGATTCTACCTGTTCCAAGCACCAGTTAAGTTCTAGGTTCACTGTCACTGTCTAGTAATTTTTCACTTCTTTGACTTTGCTTTTTCTACTGTAGAATTTTTCTTCTCCTAACTATACTGGAAGCTTCTCTGCTCCGTTACTGTGGTGCTGCCATGCTGCTGGCAGCATCTGACATTGTTTTCTACTACAGGGACAATGAAAAAAATGGCATTGAGGAGCTCATATTCTTCCTCTCTGCTTGGAATGCTGTTCCTGGAATGCTTTCCTAGCATTACACTAGACATTGCAGTTTTGCAGACTTCCTTTCTGCTGCAAGGGAGCCAAAAACAATGGCATGCAAAGATGCCATTCCTAGGAAGAGGATGAGTATATGCCAGCCTCGTGGGCAGCTTTATAGTGAGTGTATTGGGCAGCAGCACAGTCAGACCAGCAGAAGCGATAGGAGATGTGCCAGAAAGCCAGATGTCACTGATGGGAAAAAAAAAACCAAACACCAAAACACCACCACCAAAATATTTCCCACATTTCTGAGCTTTGTCTCTGGATGACAGAATTGCCAATTTATCACTTTAGCTGTAAAACTGGTTTGAAATGTCAGATCATTCACAACAGATTGGTAAAGCTTAGTTCTCTGATAAACATTAATAAAACATGGCAGAGGACTGCAAATTAAACTGAAAAAAGAGACAACATTGATCTACATTATGCAAATCAGATTTTTGTCATTCTCTGTCTGAATACATTAGTATCAGACTAGAATGTTTATAAAACATATACACCTCTTCATTCATAGCAACTTTTAAAAGTCAGTGCTTTGATGAGAGTATTTCTCAAACAATATCTGAAACGGGTTATTTTGGTTTTACTCTACACTGCAATGTATACTGCAAACACAATAGGACTGGTGGAACATTCTTTGAAATCTCACTGACCTCCCAAACAGTCAGATTATGTCTGAAAATGTACATTTCAAAATACACAAATAAAAGCTCACCTTAAATTTTCAACAGTAGTGTTGTAGTGTCAAAAAACCCTTTGAAAATATGAACTGCCCAAATTAACACTTCTGTCAGAAATATTTTACTTTTTCCACATCAAAACTAGCACTCTCTCTCAACATGGCACCTGCCTTGAATAACTTAACTAAAAGTTTTATTTGTTCTAAATCCACTTCAAATATCAACAAAACTCAGTGAAGACTGCCTTTTTTTATGCCATATTATCAAGCCTTCTCTTGAGCCAGTGGTAGTGATACTTGGATAACCAGTGACTTAAATATATTTTTTCCCTAATACCATTATATTATTCCATATATATTTTCAAATAAGATTCCATACATGCTGCTGAAAGGCTCAATTTTCTTCTGCCCTCACTTCAATACATTGAATGTAACTTTTTTCTTTATAAACTGTCTTCTGTAATGTCAAACTGAGACAGCAATGTAAGCTTAGAACAAAAAAACCAGCAAATATGCACATGCTACATGTATACACGTATCTAGATTACTGCAAGGGTCCTTTCATGTAAGATAAGAAGGTATTTTTTATCAAAGATGATGGCAATCCAATGTTTGAGTCATTACTATAATTACAAAATAGCTCTTTCTGGTTTAGAGCTGCACAGTGCCAAAAACAACCACTGATATTCAGGATTTTCAATGAAAATTTGATAGCAAAGTCATATTTTTTTAAGCAAGTAAATAAAATTACTAGAAATTTTACATCTGCTTCTAGCAGTCTCTTACTGGGATTGAACTTTGCTGATGTGAATCCACTTCGATTGGAGGGTAGAGGATTAGCAGCTGATCTAAAAAAAGTCCTTCTGTAATGATCCAAGACTCTTCTGATCCAGGTGGGTCAACCTCCAGTTTCATGTACAACTTCAGTAAGGTCAGTTAATTTCCTCAGAAGACTATGAGTTCATACCTACAGATTAAGCTCTAAAAGTCTGTGGTGATTCAAAAAGTAGTATCTTCATTACAGCCAACAAAATATATCTTGAGCACAGCCATTCACAACTACAGATGCCAAAACCTACAGATAAGGGATACACCATACAAGCGGTGCCAAAACCTGGTTGTTTTGCAGACAATAATCACATTAATAAACTTTTATGTGTAATATATTCACCAATAATTCTTCTACTAATAAGCACATATTTTCTGGAAAAAAAATCTTAACTTCATAGTCTATTTTCTCTTTTTTTGTTTTAGAGTAAATGTTCCCATTTCTAATTGAATTCAGATGTGCAAAACTAATTATCTTAACACTACACTATATCATTACGGCATTTCTTGGTAGTCTGTGTCTGCATCATAAATTTTTATGATTTTTCTCTTCTCTTAAGGCAGTGTTTTTCACTTTGAAAATTACGTTCATTTAGGTGTTACTTTAGGTTCATTTTGGTGTGTTCATTTTGATGTTTAACACTATACTGACCTGCTTCCCCAGGAAAAAACCTTTCCCATTTTTTTAAAAAGGGAGGAAAAAAAATAATGTCTGACCCTTGCATTTAAACTGTCCCAATTAAGCTTCAAAATTTGCACCTGCAAAGCTAAGTGGATTGAGGAACAAAGGGTTGCCCAGTTCAGTTATTGCAAGATTAGGTTAAGACATCGCCTGCATGCTGATTAGTTTATAGCAATAACACACTCGAACTTCAGAAAAATTAAACAGAAAGCTCAAACTACCACAAGTTGCCTTCACACGGCAAAAGGCATTCCTCTCTTTGCTCATACTGGTACATTTATCTTATGGTCATGCAATCAAACCTCAGGTTGAACACGGAACTTCTAAGTACTGCAATGAAGTAAATCAGCTTTCTCTCTCACTTTAAATTCTCATTTGGATCCTAGATGTTTTGCTGTATAGGATTCTGGAGGATCTGAATCTTCTAGAAGATCCTACCTGCATTTTGAGGGCTGCAGCTTTCAATACATCTGCTTCCCCGCTCCCCGCCCCCCCCCAACCACCACAATGTCTATGCCATTCTTCCTACTTGAAATCAAAGAAATAAATATGAGAGAAAGTTTATTAGCTCTAATGCCTTCCAAATAACGTATCCCCTGTTTCCATCATGACAGTTTTATAAGTTCATTAGGGTGCACACTATCCTCTTCTTCATCTTCCTCATTAATTCTCTGAAAGGACTTAAAAGGCAGAAAAGTTTCAAACATATTTAGGTCAGGCCTGTACTATGTCACCACATTACATAGAATGCGCATAATATATGAACTATACAAGTATAGACACATGTTAAGGTAGAGAGAGAACAAAATATCTCAAATGTGAATGATCCCACTCAAAACATGTTTAAACAAAATCTCCTATTTTGTAACCTATAGGTTACACAACACACTGTATAAGAAACTTTATAAATTAACAATTATTAGTGGGATTTCATCTTGGATTTTAAAATGAAATTTTTTTTAGTCATGTGTTTTCTGTGGATTAATTAGCACTGATTAAGGATCAATAGAAAACTATTTTCCTTCTTAACTGCATCAAAAAAAATTTTCATCAATAAAAAGAGGACAAAGAAACATGAGGGATCTCTGTTGCAAAAAACTTTTGCACACACACTGTATGCCAGACAAATACCTTAATTTTTTTTTATTATAAAGTTATCCAAAGAGAAAACAGAATGTTAAAATATTTATGGTATGAGCACAAAAGGCTAGAGTTCTTCCATACTCTCTCCAACATGTTTTAAGCACAGAACTAATCCAGATTGTTTTGTTTAATCTCCAGAATGGGGAGACTGAGGGTTTTAGCTCTAAAGCAATAGTCATCATATTCTGGTCCAGAGGAAATAAGCATAACAATATGCCCAAATTATTCACTGTAAGAAAGGTAGAAGACTCACTGAAACAAAACAAGTATTTCCACATATGTAGGAAGCACATTAATGGAAAAATATTAAAATCATAAAGGATCCTGCTAAGTTCAGTGTATTCTGCTTAAGTTAGTCACACAGAACAAAACTTTGCAAGGAAGGTTGTGGGTCTGATTTTAATTTGCCTTCAGTTTATTTGGTTAAAGACATTTATGGGAAGGCTCGAAACTAAGAGGGTAAACTTTTATATAAACACAGATGGCCTGATTTTCACAAAGCTTTCCTTACACTGAATAAAGAAGACTTTTCCTAAATGAACATAGCTGCTTATGCAGCTACACATGCAAACAGACCTGCTACAAACACATTGAACTGGAATATAAATCTTAGTTCTGAGGCCAGACCAACCTTTCCCATAGGATTTTACATTTAGTTATTTCTTCTGCTACTTAATATTCTTAGAAGAATGGAAACTGCTGCAACAGATATGTTGACTGCCACTCAACAAAAATCATCATAATTGTAACTGTACAAACAAAAGCTGATGATGACACTAATTAACAATTGCCATTAGACAATTAAGTGACTAGGAATATAAAACACTAATGCATTATGTTCATACTGGTGTGCCTGAAAATGCATACATTTAACAGATGGCAAAAAGTAGAAACATTATCTTTCAAAAAAATATTATTTTTTCATAATGTATCAACACAAGGATTTGCTAGGACTAAACCAAGCTAGATGCATGGATTTCATTCAACAGCAAGATACTAAGATATTCTGTATTCAAATGTCACAATGTTTTGAAGGCTTTCTAAAAGTGTATCACACTTGCAATTCAAGCTTAACTAGGTAAAATGCATAATGACACTCCTATCAGTCATTATCCACAAGATTCAGCTGATACCACCTATGCACTTGGAATTCTTGTGACAAATACTGAAATTATCAATTTTAAAATTCCATTCTTTCTCTCAAATTCAATGTGAAAGGAAAGGGAGTTCAGTCTAATATCAAGCATTTCCTAAAAACACCATTGGAATTTACAGGGCAGGGATATACCCTGGAAATAAGTTCCTTATGATTGAAGGAAACAAACTTCTTCGTTAAAACTAAATACTTAAATAAATGTGTAATTGAAAATACGCAAGATTAAATGACTGTCTCAGGAAGAATATAAGGGGGTCTCAAACCCCTTATGTTAACATGAGTAGCCATTTTTTATGACATAACTTTTTCTCTTTTTTTTTTTATTTTTTGAAACGTGGATTCATAGAATTTTGCAATTAAAAGTTATATCAAATCCTCAAATCTGAAAAGCATCCTAAGTCTTCAAATTAATTATAATTTTATTTGTCTATTCCAGGAAATAAAGGAAATTAAAACCAACAGAACATAACTGAAATCTAAAAAAATACCTAAATTAAGCCTACAAGCATGAATTTCTCACCACTTGCTAAGACTAAAATGATGATTCCCTTCTAATAATTAGTATACTCCTGACTGACTTATGAAAACCTCTACATTCAATAAAACCTTAAAATGCCTTAAACATGTAATCTGATCCTGATCTGATGGCCTGCCCTAAGCACTGACTCAGATTTCAAAGGTTTCTGAAGTGGTAGAGGTATCTAGTGCAAATAAAAGACCTGTCAGCATTTGACACCTGTATTATCAAACTATAGGCTGACAAGGGACAAGGTGAATTTTTAAAGTGAGAATAAGCCACAATAGTGAAAATAACAAAGCCTAAACTAAGCACAATCAACATGCAAAAGACCAGCTTTAATATTCCAAAAGAAGACATTCATAACAAAATAAGTGTAGGAGCAAAGCACCTTAGATCTCTCAAGCAGGAGACGAATTCACTCTAATGCACTACAGTTTTCCCTTCACTTGTGCATTTTTCTTATAACATGATCATCTACATGCTATATGTGTCTTGGACTTTAGCAATATAAGATAATGTCATAAGGCTCATTTTCGCATTTGCTCATCCTTAACACGTGAATTAGACCCTCTGCCAGTAAGCTAGTTAAAATAAATATTTTAAAATAACTTAAGAATTGGTTGCAAAGAGTACTTTATGAAGAAATGACAATTGCTACGTCGTCCCACACCATAAAAAAGCATTTTTTTTTTATTCTGAGTACTTCTGTATCCTTTTACAAACAATTTTTAAAAATGCACCATAATAGACTTTTAAAATATATGATCAATAAGGTAACTGAAGATACTGTACAAATTAATTAGTAGAAACTGCAAGAGAATAACACCCTTCGCGAATGTAAGTGTCTTCCTGAAAAAATAATCATAAGGATTTGCTCTTTGGAATAGAAGAATGGGATTATGCTCCACTGTGTAGTAAAGATTTTAACTAGAGTTTATGTGGTCTTCTGAGTTTATTTTGTAATCATAATCCAACCAGGGAAAGGGAAAAAAAAAGTATCTGCTACTGTTGGTGGCCTAGACTGTGTTAGAGAATATTTGAGTGGTTTTTGATCAGAAATTTCACTGTATTTCAATTCTGAGCTGAAGATGCCATACTGTCATAATTTTAACTAAAAAAGAGACCTTGTAAAGTCACAGAAACAACTGTTACTCCAAAATGTTAAAAAAGTAAGTAGTCCAATTATATGAACAGAAAATTTCTATTAAGCTCTTGCTTTTTCAGTGGGAGAAAGAAAGCAAATATACCTTTCAGCCTTAACACAAACCATGTTGACTGTCACCAATTCTTATCCACTTCACTGAAAATGCACTTCTGAAAGAGTAGCAGGTGTACAGAACAACCCATAATCAGTCTGCAGAGTCCTTATTTTGGTCAGAACTGAAAATGAATAAGAGTATGATTCATCATTCAAAAACTATGAGAACCCACCTGTGTCCGACTCAAAAACCAGTAATCTGTGTGTGTCCCAGCAGACTCAATGGGTTTGGCTACACTTAACATTTTTCATAATGCTCAAATGGATCATAAAGAGATATTTTGGCATTCATACTGAAAACAAGACAATTAAATTCTCTGGATTTCCTCATATTCATAAATATGTAATTGAGTTTTCCTAATGCTTTACCAAAGTTGGTTCAAATTATCCTAGGATGCAATGTGTTCAACCCCATGCATCACTGGAGAAAGAGTGGCTGGAAAGCAAAACAGCAGAAAAGGATCAGGGAGTGCTGGTTGACATACAGCTGAACACGAGGCAGCAGTGTGCCCACGTGGCCAAGAAGGCCAGCGGCATCCTGGCCTGATTCAGCAGTGGTGTGACCGGCAGGACCAGGGGACTGATTGTCCCCCTGTACTCGGCACTGGTGAGGCCACACCTCGAGTGCTGTGTCCTGTTCTGGGCCCCTCAGTTCAGGAAGGAAATTGAGGTGGTGGAGCAAGTCCAGAGAAGGGCAATAGAGATAGCAAAGAGTCCAGAGAATAAGACCTATGAGTAGCAACTGAGGGAGCTGGGGTTCTTTAGCCTGGCAAAAAGGATACTCAGCGGGGGCTTTACTGCTCTCTGCAACNCGGCGACTTTATCACTCTACAATTCCGTGAAAGGAGGCTGTAGCCAGGTGGGGATTAGCCTCTCCTCCCAGGCAACCAGTGGCAGGATGAGAGGACACAGTCTCAAGCTGCACCAGGGGATGTTCAGATCAGACATCAGGAAGATTTCTTTACAGAAGTGGTGATTAGACATTGGAAAGGGCTGCCCAGGGAGGTGGTGGAGTCACTGTCCCTGGAGGTGTTTAAGGAAAGACTGGATGTGGCTCTTAGTGCCATGGTCTGGTGGACAAGGTGGTGTTCAGTCATTGGTTGGACTCAATGATCTCAGAGGTTTTTTCCAACCTAATTGATTCTGTGATTCCACCCGCTGTCTTTAACTCGTAGGGATCTCAGAAGATTCCCTGTGGTGACACAGACATGTCAGGCATTCTGGCAAGGACACACAACAGTTCCTTGGCCACTTGCACGTGCAGGTTTGCAGGTACAAGTCCAGGGTGTCACTTGCAGTCTGCATGCCTTAGAAAGCCACTGTGAGCTCTGCATCTCAAGAGTGTGGTCACATATGAAAGAATGACAGTGCACAAAGCAATATTAGTAGGGAAATTAATAGCACGTCTTGGTTGCTTTAATTATGGACTAAGAATTGGAAAAATGCTGCTCTACTGGGCAGAACCCTCCAGTGGTGCCTGGATGAGCATGAGAAGACAGCTCTCCTTACAATGCACTTAAGGTGGCTCTGGCAGTCTATCCGTCCTGCTTGGACTCTGACTGAGGCCAGAAGTCTTTTAGCCCTGGTTAGTGCTGCAAGATGAGTAAAACTGACGGTGACCCTCCTGGCTGCACATACGGTTATCTGGCCTTGTCAGGAAGAGAGGCTCCTTCTTCCCTGGGCAGCACTGAGGTCTGCTCCTCATGCCTCTCTGCCATGCACCACTTCTCACCTGCATCCAGTGATCCAGTGATACCACCCAGCCTGAAACCAGTGCTAGACTGACAGTACCTGGGGATGTAGAATCCATGGTACTCGGCCCCTCTTGGATGGACTTTTCCTTGCTGTTTTTTCAGGCGTGTGCACTTCGCTAGATGAGCCATGGAAAATAGAGCCGTGTGTGAGAAACTGCCTCCCTCTGCCAAGGAAAGCTGTTCTTTGCTGTCTCTGTCACCAGAGTACTTAAGAAAGTAATCCAATAGCTTGAAGTTGAAAAAACAGTGAGCGAGGCACACAGCTAACATTCTGCGTTCTGCTGTTTCCTCTCTGTGAGCCCAACTAATTCTTTAACTGCTTTTACAGAGGTGCAGGGATTACTTCAGGGAAGTATTGTTTAATTGTTCCAGGCATATTCGTTTTCAATGACAGGTATATTTATGTTGTTAGAAGGTTGTTTTGAAAACAAGTCTGATCCAGACTCTAACAAAGAAAAGCCATAAAATCTAAAGATGGCAGCTATTTTTGTGCTGGCAGCACATAGAAATCTGGCTCAATTCCTCCGTAAACTCAACTGGTGCTCTCTTGCTGTTCTCCCTCCACTGTTAATGGCCTCTAACAGGAAAAACCCAACAGGCAGGCTCCCTGGTCCCAGTGCTCAGGCTGGCATTTTTCTGAGAGGTGAATTCAGCACAGGAACGTGCTAATAGACTGGACGCATGCTGCTTTATATAGGCCTTCCTTCTGGCCCTCCTTCCCTGACAGATGCAGAGGGAGGTGGACACCCCAGGTAAACCTTCTTGTGCTCTCCATGAACTCCATCTGAGAAAAGGGTCCCAATGCTCCAAGCGCTATGCAAGCACATGAGAATCAGACTTTGACTTTGTGGCTAGACACAGCTACGGCCAATCTGATCTGGTGCTGGCAGCACTCCAGTGTCTGGAGACCTCCAGAGATCCTTCCAGCCAACACTCACAGGATGCCAGCTCTGGCAGTGCATTACATAAGGGAATTAAAGGTTTCTATTTTATATTTTGGCTCCATAGGGAAGTGGATGCAAAGGGAAATAAATAGTCTTGATGCAGTTAGGCAGCACAGATATCTGCAGTACACTGGAGCTGAACCCAGTCCTCCGTCGGTTCCACGCCCATTCTTTAAATGGAAGCTGAGCAAGCACCTTGGAATCAAAAATTTTAAGGCAAGATGACCTTTCTTTCTGGCAGAAAATTTGATAAAATATTTTTTTGATTGCTCCTGATTCAAAAGAAGTCAGGTTCCTTCTTTCCCCTCCTGCATGCATCCTGCTCTCGCTTCTCTGGGAGAGCAGCATAAGCACCCAGCCAGGAGTGAGGTGTGCCTTATGCTGACCAGGTCACCAGTCTGCAGTGGCTGTGGAGCAGGATCCATGAAGCAGATGGGGCGCAGAACCACAGCCCATCCCACATCCATGAGGACGTCACATTCCCCGCCAGTCAGACATCTGACTTGATGTGCAACTGTCTGCTGCCTCACAAGCTGCAAGGCGTGTTTCCTTTGCACTAGAGCTGTGCTATGGCACCAGGAAGCCACGTAAGCTTACAGTGACAAGGATGTCCTTTCCCTGCTCTCTTAATTACTCTAGTGATCTACAGTGAAGTTTGGCTTTTCTCAGCTTTCAGACCGCAAGGCCGGAAATTAGTCCTTCCGTCGAAGTGCACCTACTGTAGTCTCAAAATAAGCTGCACTCCTCTGAGGCCAGCCTCTTGAGAGAGGCTGCGCAGGGGAAACAGCCCGTGTGGTTTCCGTTTCTCGGTTCTTGAGAATGCTTTTTGTGGGTCTCTAAAGAAAAACGCCACCCCAAGGCCAGTGTGTCTCGCAGGGGGAGACCTGTGAATTGAGACTGATGTGTGGTTCCAGAGAGCTGTTAAACCTGTGCAAAACCAAGCTTTGTTTGCCATTACTGGTGAGGCAGACCACGTGCTGGGCCATGTGAGGATACACAAATAAAGGGACATTGTTATCCCTTCTTCTAAGTACCCATTAGGGAAGGACGTGGAGAAACTGGAGGGGGACCAGCAAACAGCTGCAGGGCAGGAAGTGGAGCAGCACATGGTCTGCTGGCAGGAGCTGGGCTAGGCTTGCCTGGATGAGGTGAGGCAGGAGGGAGGTTTAACATCAGCCTGTAACTGCTGGAGGGGTAATTCCAGATGGCTGAAGGCTCTTTGATAGCCTCAGCTGACCCAAGGAGGGGCAGCAGCCACCTAGCTCTGGGGCTGTTAGTCAGCTGTAGTCACCAGCAGCTCTGGGACAAGCACTATGGAGGTAGGGGCATTGGAGAGGAGGGGTTTAGTTGTGGAGACATTACCTGTCCTGGATAGGGGATTTTAGTTGTGGCCACAGAAAGCCTGGAGGAGGCTGGGAAAGTTTTGTCATCAGTGGGGCTTAGACTGAGACCTTTCCCCCTCCCCCGAAGAGCTCTGGAGATGCTGGGGCCCTGCAAACTGCGGGCCACACGGTGGCTTTATCTGACCCTCAGCAGCACAGCAGGGAAGATTGGTAATTTAGGCCAGGCTCTGAAAGATACCCAATGAAATGTATCTTGGACTAATTAGGCCTCAGGGCTCCGGAACTCAGTTCCAGTTGCCTGGCCTCTGTTTTGACCCCTCTTTCCTTTGAAGTTCATGGAGGAGAGGGGAAAGGAAATGAGAGGAGAGGCCCTGCTTTTCCTGTAAAATGCCTCATTCCTTATAAAATCGTTTGGCAAGAATCTTTCAGCTGGACAAGCTGAATACTTTAATACATGCCTGCAGTCATTTTTCATCCTTGTCTCATTCCCCTGGCTGCTCCGTCACTGCTCTGCATCAGTAAAACTGTGAATGCATAGACACAAATACTTCTCAAAGAGGTAGCAGAGAAGATCTCCAAAAGCATGTTAGAGGGCTCTGAGTTGCAGCATTGTGTTATTTCCTGGGCCAGCTGGAAGTGCACAGCACTATGCAGTACACTGGTGCCTGCTCCAGCTCAGCTCTGGGTTTTGAGACCTTTCTTCCAGGCCAGCCTGCTGGGACACACAGCTTCCAGCCTTTGCCAGGCCGTGAAGAAACCTGAAACACTGAAAATCCTTGCTTCCATGTTAACATTGCACAAGGAGGAAAGCAGCCCAGGGATGGTGAGGGAGAGGCACACAGTGTCTCAGATCTGTCCTAAGCACTAGGGATGTTTCAGAGCAGGGAGAAGCCCAATGCTTCTCTGTAATACCAAATTTCCAGGAGGTCTTGGTAGGAAGGCATCTCTGGACATCTGCAGTTCAACTCCCCAGTTCAAAGCCAGATCAGGTTGTGTTCAGCCATATTGAGTTCTGCATACCTCCAAGGACAGAGACCTGATCTCCGAGTTGTAGCACCCTCAGTGGAGGAATTTTTTCATGCACACTTGGAATGTCCCATCCTGCAGCATGTTACCTGTTCCCCCATGTCCTGTCCTTGTCTGCCTCTGGAAGAGTCTATGTCTGTTTTTTCCATGACCACCTTTCAGGAAGTGCATGACCCCTGTGAGAAGTCCCCAGTAGTCTCTTCTCCAGGCTGGAGAAGCCCGGTTCCCTCAATGTCTCTTCATACACCCTGTGCTGCAGCCTCATCACCACTCTGGTGGTCACTGCTGGATTCTCTCCAGTTAGTCAGTGTTTTCCTTGCACTGGGTAGGCCCAAACTGCAGGATGCAGTAGTGAGATGAGTCTTCAGCAGCAATAAGTGGTGAGGAAGAATCACCTGTCCTGTGTGGAAATTGACAAGGCTGCTTCTGGCCCATTCCTCCAGCCTGCTGAGATCTCATCAGGTGACCGGCCTTCCTCCCGAAACACAGCAACCAGTTAGTATTAGTTATGGGCTTTTTCTTATCTCTCCTTGGTATGGGTTGAAATCCCCTTTTCACCAGATGTGTGTGCAGTGGGTTGGCAAGGGTCCTGACAGGTGCCCAGGGTTTCTTCCTCTCTTGGCCAGGGATCCAGAAAGAGCAGTAGGAACTACTATTTCCCTGGAAAGTGGCTTTGCCGCAAAAGGTGACTGGTAGAGAGTGTATTTAGAGCTGGAGTCATTCTTACTTCTCCTTTTGAGAGGTGAAAGGATGGCCCAAGTGTGGTCAGAGATTTCCTACATCTACATTTAGTGCCCACCTGCAGTCCTTAGGCCAGAGGTTTCATATCCTGTTTCATACCAAGCCTCCTCCACAGCTGCAGGGAAGAGGACCGAATCTGGCTGCAGCAGTTCTGGTTTGGGTAAACAGCTGGTGATAGGGAGTCTCCAGCTTGCCTCATGATCCTCACATGTGCCTACATGGGGGTCTGCAGCAGCATGTAAAGGGCCCATGCTCAGACTGCCCGCTGGCTTCATCTCAGTCCATCTGCCCAGCTCACTCCTGGCTTGGACATCTGGGAGGCACTGGCACCTTGCCCAGGCTGCGAGGAGCAGCTGACCTGAGGCCGGTTAGGCACTGCTTTGTGCAGGTTGGTTTTCTGCTGTTTGCAGTGAGGGGCAAGGGGAGATCCAGCACAGCTTGCAGATGGCAGGCAGTTGCTGGGGTTCCCAGACAGGACAGCTTCCAGGTAGTGTTTCCACATGCAGCTAGCAGAAAATGTCTACAGAAGCCACATGTGCAGCTATGCAGGGGCACCGGATGCATTAAAGCAAATAAAGCCACAAGCACCCCTGCAGTTTTCACAGAGGTGGCTGCTGTGGTTCTAATCTGCATGGTTTTGAAGTCCTCAACCAGCTTGTGATGCGAGGACAGACAGGCATGGATTTGGGTGCATACAGGGCAGAGGAGGTCTCATGAAAGCAAAATGTGGCATGGATGTGCTTCGGTAGTATCATCTTGGAGGGGGAGGCCATGTTACAGACTTACTTTAGAAGCTGGATTTTCCAAGCCTTTTGAGTGATTTTATTGTGTGAGTCATTTCAAAACTGCTTCAAGGTTAGAAGTGAAATTAAAAATTAGGCTGAAGAACTGTTATTCACTGGCAAAAATTGATTCAAGACATTTATCTTTCATTTTTAAGGACTATAGACAAGGGAGAACTGTGAGAAGACTAATTTCTGTGTAAGTGTAGACTAATCAGGAGTAACGACACTCCCTGGCAATGTTTGATAGGATTGAGTATATTTAACTTGCAGGCTGTGTTATACTTCCAAGCTGTAATCTTGGGCAGGGCCCTTGGATGCTTTTACAAATGAGGCAAGAGGCAATAAAATGAGCAGTAGAAGTAAGGAAGGGACAGGAAATGGTGTTTGTGGCTTGGCAGGCGGCAACCTTTCTTCAGTGTTAGCCCCAGTCCCTGCCTGGAGATCACCAGCACTAGCAAGAAACAGTCTGCTCTCCAGGACTGTTCTGTCAACAGTGTGAAATGCCTTTGCCCATGCTGGAGCTTGGCTTTGGAGAAAACCAAACCGTCTGACAGCATGACGAGGCCGAATCTGCGCCCCGTTTGCAGACTTGGAGGGCTGGGGTTTGATAGCACACACCGGCCACCACAATGCCCTGTGCACCGTGGCAACAAAGCATCCAGGTAGCTGGAATTTCTTGTTCTTGCGGGAACAAGAGCTCTCCCTTCAGGCCATTCCTTCCTGGTACTCCACATAAAAGCAGCCTCGGTGCCTCAGAATGTCCAAGCAGCTTGTCCTTCATTTGGCCATGTCTCTGCCCCTGGGTGTTTCTCGTGGGGTTCAGCGCAGGAGACCAGCTGCTGTCCCTTAGGATGGGCAGTGTCCAGCTAGGGAAGGGTGCTTTCTCCCAGATTAAGAGAGTGCACAACAACCACAGCTCCTCTCACCCATTTGTGTAGAAGCCTGGCCATGGGGGAAACTCACCAGGCATTTTTCCCCAGACGGCAAGAGAGGGACAGGCTGACAGGAGGGACTGCCACCGGGACAGAGACACTCCAACAGCCTGTACTGCTGCTTGGCTCTGGAGGCAGCACGGGAGCTGGTGTCCCCCTGCTGCTTTGTGTGTAGCCTGGCCATAACAAACCTCAGAGTGGACAAGGCACAACTGGTTGACTAGCACAACCCTTCAGCTACAAGTGGTTTGCTTGGTTTTTAATCAATACCTGTAATATCATCATGCAGCAGGGTGGCTGGATGAGATTCCCGAGTATCCTGCCCCTGTCATTGGGAAGCACACACACACCTCACAAGGGGCTGAAGTCAAAGCTTGAGAGTCTTGGGAATATCTGCTGTCACCCTCCTCTTACTATTTTCATAGTCAGAACCCCAAGCCGACTGCGGAAGCCCAGCTCCTCCTGTAAAAGGGAGGAAAGCCAGCTATTTGACTGGAGAAAAAACAAAGCAGTTGCCTGCAGGATACCTTCTAAGCCAAGGTGGGAACATACAGCTGCTAGAGTGGGTCAGTTTGCACCCATCTCAGAAGAGCGACAAACTTTGCAGGCATTTGCACCTAGGTAGGATTTTCTTTTATCTGTGTAATGTGAGAAGCTGTAGGCAATACCAAGTGATTTAATTTCAGTTGCGTACCACAGACCGTGTTTTACACTTCACTGAGTAACTTAGTAAAGCACGTTCACCACTGCTTTTATGACCAATTTGTCTCACCGACTGGTTTCAGACCCCCAGCAGTGCTGCTGCTGCTGAAGCCTCTGGGGGTCTCCAGTTCACACCCCTCCATTCAAACCAGGGATGAGTAATCTGAAGCAGCTCAGCTCAGAGGTGACAGGGCCTAGAAACGTCCCTGGGGTAGTGAACACCCGCGGCAGCCCCCGGTGCACCTCTGTGTGCACACAACTCCCCCTGCTCTCACCTGCAGAGAATGGGCGGGGGCTGCAGCTCAGCCCAGGGTGACATGTAAGGTCGTATGGGCCCCAGCAGCACAAACACCATCCCTGGCATACGGCACGTCTCTCCCCAGAATGAGGTCAGGACAGCTGTGGCTTTGTGCAGCCATGTCCACGAACCACTCCCTGGGGTGGAGACCTCCTCCCTCCCTGCTGCACTGTACCTTTGCCTATCCAAGTTAGCAGCTTGGGTGGTGGATTCCTGTGCTTGCAACAGTGGCAATGAGCACACTCACAATGCCTGCCTGTGCTGAGGGTGTCTGAGGAGGCGCACCACGCAGTGAGTGTTGGCTATGAGTCTGATGTTTGCACTACAAGGAAAGGAGACCTACTGGAGACCTTTGACACTTCCCAGCTTGGCTGTGCAAGCCCTTGAAGCTGTCCTTGCAATGAGCAGGGCTTTGGAGCTGGGCCCCTCCAGATGTTCCCTTCCAACCTAAATTTTCACAGGATTCTGCTGAAATGGCAGGCGTACTTAGGTTTTGTTCATTTCCCTCTAAACAAAAATTTATTGAGAACAAATTTGCCATAGCTGGAGTACTGTTGGGGTGGGAAGGCTGTACAGACACTTTTTCATTACCTGCTGCCCCAGAAGAGCTTTACCAAAAGGGCAGGTTGCCACCCAGTATCACTCCTTTGAGCCCCTGGGGCCTTTTGTGCTTGTTGGCCAAGTCACAGCACCACTCTGACACACAGAGGCCATGGAGTTGGCAGAGGATCCAGTAAAGGTCCCAGATGGTTACTGGCATCTACAGGTATGAACCTCAAGAAAACTTTGGCTCCTGTTTTGTACTCTTTTTGTTCGTTGAGTATTTTTATATTTATTGCTTTTAGTGGAAGTATTTCTTTGCCAGGAAACATAAAAAACCAGAAGTGCAACAGCACATGTCTGCAGACAAAAGATTAAGTTCTAGAAGACAGGAATGTTATACGTCTCTCTCTCTCTCACCACACATACATATATATGCAGATATGTCCTTACATATTCTTTTTCTGGTTTTTACAGTGCTGGAAATAATCAGTATGAGGGAGAGGCTGACATGGTGAAAGGCAGAGCCTTGGTCTAGAGGCTCTAAACAGGAGGACTGGACCACCAGGACTTTTACAAAGCTCAGCAAGCAGAAGTGTCAGTGGTGTCTGGTACACAGGGGTGAGGGAGAAATAACCCTGAGCATTGGTCCGGGCTGAGAAGTGACTGGTGGATAGGACTTCGAGGTAACTGTGCAAGGAGCTTGAACATGGGCCAAAAGTAATTCTCATTGTGTATCATGCAAACTGCTTACTAAGCTGTACAAGGAGGACCACAGCCAGCCCAGTGGAGGAGTGTTGGAGACTCTTGTATAGCTGCATCTCCAAAAGCTTTTCAAGATGATACATTTCAGTAAGGAGAAATGGATAATGATGGCAGTGAAGTTCGAGAGAGATTCTTTCGCAGCCCTCTGCAAAACTACTGAGGTTACAGGTAGTCAGACCGGTGGAAACCCAAGTGTTTAAGCAGGGAGACTGAAGGCAGGCATGCTAACAGAAAACAGGAGGCAAGATGTCTTGCTGTATGTTAGGCACTGGAATGAACAATGCACAGCCTGCTGGCATGGCCTAAATAACTCATTGCCTGGATGGGGCAGCTGTGAGAGCTGTGTCAGGGTGCAGGGTACCAGCAGCACCGTCCTTTTTGCTTCCTCCCAGGGCCATCACTTCCAGTATGCTGGTGAGGTAAAGGTTAGGTTGAGTCTTGCAACACAGCCTGTTTTTTTCTCAGTCAAAATGGCACTTTTTTGGCCCTGTCTACTGGCCCTCAGCTTCTTCTTATGTTTTGCTGCTGCTGAGTGGCATTTTCTCTGAAGGTCTGGGGTCCTTGGCCACAATGTGTTTCCAATATTGCTCTTTCCAAACCCACTGTGGTTCCTGCTGGGTGGGTTTCTTACTATCGTACCATCTCATGTTGCATGAAGCAGGGCTTGCTGAAACAGCGGGAACAGTCTCTGCCCTGAGCTGTTGGTGCAGCAGCAGCCACGGCGTTAAACACTAGCAGAAGTTGCTTATTTCCCCTAAAGGGGGATCTTTATAGCTCTGCCCTTATTTTCTATTGTAGTCCCAGAAATACTGTAACTCTGACGGCAGGGGTTAGAAATTTGATTTGTTAAGACATTGCAATGGCATTATGTCTTGGGCTTTTTCAGAGTTTCCTGGATGTTACTGAAACAGGATAATCACTTACTCATGTGCAACCAATGACCACATGGAAGCTGCTCACAAAAGAAGCAGCAGTTTCTTTGCTAACAAAGGAACTCCTTAATGCTTTATTTTTCCAACAAAAATCCCCCAAACATAGTAATTAAATTTATCCCTTTGTCCTGGTTTTTGTGTTTATTCTCACTTACAAGCAAGCCCAGTGAGGGGATGGAAGATAGGGTTCCTTGGTATTATAATAAGAGCCTTGGTCAGAAGTTTTTTTCTGTGGGTAATTATTCTTAGCCCAAAAATACCAGAATGGTGAAGATTTTTTTCTTTGGACTCTTTTGTCTAGTGCGTTCACATTACCATAGATGGAATACTTTGGAGAAGCTATAAGATTTCAGTTTAATCAGGTGCAGGCACAAATTTTGGACCAAAAGCTAATACAGCAGAGCATTAGCTACATCTGTCTCCTCTCTGCACGCAGATACAAGAGGACTCAGCAGCTAACCAGGCATTTTATGACAGAAAGATTTGCTTATACAAGAACCATCTCCCTGTTGCTCTTCTTCAGTCTTCCTCTTGTTCTCCCAAATGCAAATCAGTAACTTTTAACACCAGGTCTGAAAAACGTGTCTATGTTTGAATGTGAAGACAGATGGGTGTTTGGTTTGGGGGATATTAGTCAACCAGGAATGCATAATCAGCATGAGTAGTTAATTACCCTCAACATATCCAACGGCTTGGGCATCCCTGGGTCAGGATTCCGAGGACTGAGACCTAAGAAGGAGTAGATCTGGGAGGACTCAGCTTCCCGAGGGGAATGAAGCTCTGGTGAGCTGGGGTAGAGCAGTTTGCCCATGGGCATGGCTGGAACTGAAGAGATGTGGCAGGAAGAAATGCTGGTGCAGAGAGACATTACACGGTAGCTACATCACATGGTAGCTAAGCAGGTCTGGAGGATGGGTGGAGGAGCTGGGTTGGGTCTCTGTCCCCAGGTGGGTCTGGTGCATGAGCTGGAGCTGTGGTGGGGTACAGGGGTGGAGAATGCTGCCCAGGGATGGCTCAGCTTGGGTCACACCCATGGCAGACCCCACCCAAAGTGANNCCCCCCCAAAGTGAAGGGCCAGACCCTCCTGGGGCCAGGCCGCTTTCCTCTTACTGTCATTCTGGAAATGGAGCAGAAAAACACGTGTGGGGCTTCACCCAGAGTCACCTCTGCCCGTCTCCTGTGTTTTCAGGCAGGACGCAGCGCCTCCAGAAGCCAACGGGAAGTGGAGAGAGTGGGGGCAGGGGCGGGATGCGTTCAGTCTTCCCTAAAGGCTGCACCTGAGGTCAATTGTACTGGGAAGTGCCCAGGTTACTTTTTCACAGCCTCAACCCTTGGAGTGATGTTTATGTGGCCTTTTCTTCCTGCACCCATCATTTTCAGATGATTCACGGGCCCCTTGCCAGAGGCAGCCAAATCAATTAGGTGTTTATGATCCACCTGCAGGCTGGGCTTTTGCAGCTGCTGTGAACTAATTCTCTTTCTTGGTCACATCCCCAAAGGGTGAAACGTTGTGTCATCTGACAACAGCTGCTGCCCTCTTTTGTCTCTCTGGGGAAGGCACCAGGCTAAATCATGAGACCCTCTCTCCTGGTGGGTTTGCTGTGGCTGGTACCTTCAGCAGCCACCAGAGAACAGTCACCCTGTAGGACTGTTAGTCCTGCATCTTTGTAGTGTTAGAGTAGCATGAGTGACTGATGCTGGAACATCACAGAATAATAGAATGGTTTGAGTTGGAAGCAAACTTACAGATCAGTCCTGCCACCCTTCCCCCCATCCCAGCCCCACCTAGGCAGGAACATCTTCCCCTAGACCCGGTTGCTCAGAGCTCCATCCAATCTGACCCTGAATGCTTCCAGGACTGGGGCATCCACAGCCTCTCTGGGCAGCCTGTTCCAATACCTCACCACCCTCACAGTAAATAAATTGTTTCTAATATCTAATCTGAACCTGCCCTCTTTCAGTTTAAAGCCGTTTCCCCTTGACCTGTCACTATGTGCTCTTGTAAAAGTCCCTCTCGTAGCCCCTTTGGGTACTGCAAGGCTGCTACAAGGTCACCTCAGAACCTTCTCCTCTTCAGGCGCAACACCCAAACTCACTTGGACTGTCTTCAAAGCAGAGGTGTCCCTCTGATCATCTTGGTGGCCTGTTCTGGAGTCGGTTCAATAGGTCCATGTCCTTTTTATGTTGGGCATACAGGGACAGCAGTGAGATGTGAGACCACAAAGCACTGTGTGCCCACTGGGAAGGAGTCTTGGGGCAGGGAGGCATCTGTGACTCAGACTGCGTGGGGAAGTAGCAAGGAAACTCAGTACTGGAGTCTGTGGTGGGGCTGGAGCTGAAACAGAAAAAGCTCTTCTGGAAGTTGAGACCAGCCTCGTTTGCCCTCTTGCTATGCCTGCCCACAGAGGGCTGGTAGGAGAGATGGTGGCAAGTATAGGGCTTTCTCACTGTCTCCCACAGGCAGCAGTGCCAGGGTGAGTCTCTCCCTGCCGTTTCAGCTGCTGCTAGTGGGTTGGAGCTGTGCCTTCCAGTCAGGGGTTTGGCCCACAGCTGACTTTTACCCTGGGTTTTAAGGGGTTGGTTTGCAAAGGGCGTATGATAGCATTTCAGGCATGATGACTGTGG
>VXBT01002907.1:35114-50690 GCA_013400235.1 Oriolus oriolus
GACTGTGGTTTCCATAGCAGCCTGCAGGCCTGAGTCAGCATCTCCCTGCTGCTGTGGCTGGGAGATTTGTTCCGGGCATGGCACATGAAAACACAACATTGGGGCGGGGAAGGGTAGTGTGTATAAGATCTGAGCTACCCTGAGGGCAGGAAATATATTGAAGAGAGGATCAAATCAGTTTTTCTTACAGTTAAATGTGGGGATCCCTTTTGAAGAGTGGGGGTTGCCCATGCCTACCTGAAGGATGAGTGCTCTCCTTAGCATGAAGCTCCTTTCAGCTTCTTCCAAGCACATCTTGTGCTCTTGCCATGTTCTGGCTGGGGCTGTGCAAGTGTGCAAAATGGTGTGTCCGGATACATGCTGGCTCAAACTTCTTGACTGGCAGGAGAGCTGAAGCATGGTTCTCCCTTAGGAACAGAGACAACTGTGTTTGTCTTTGCAGCTGCAATTTGAGAGCAAACACAGTGAGAAGAAGAGATTCAGTGTCTCTGCACAGGATGGCCAAAACCAAGCCAATTAGAAATGGAGAGGCAATTCCCCCTCCCTGGACTGAGGAAAAACATAACTAGTCATTTGAGCACTGTCAACCTTTCTGGCATTCAAGATAAGGTTCAATCTTACATGTGCAGCAAAATATGTTTTCTTCTGATGAGGCGTTCTTCTGATGAATGTGTGAACAGATTCAAATTGCCAGCTCACTGTGTCCCTGTGTACGACACAACCAGTGTCTAATGGTACCATAAGGATGTGGGAAAGCCCCCCAGTGTTTCTCTAAGTGCTCTATTTTGAGACCAGTAAGGCTGCGTAAATACTGGTGTGCTGGGAGCAAGCTGTGCTTGAAACATGAAACTCCTCTGAGAAAGGTCATTTGCTTCCTCTGGATACATCACAGGATTGCTAGCAGGAACCAGCTCAAATTAAGCACAATGTTGAAAAACCTGTCCCATGTCCATTCCTCAGGGCTCACGTCCATCCCCACCCCCCTGCCGCCCTTCTTGTCTGTGCGTATGCATTGACGCACAGGATTGCCACTCCTGTAATGGGGTTTTCACCTCCAAAACTACCCAGATTTGCGTGGAGCCAGGGCACCTCCCTAGCCCAGCACCCTTATTCTTTGTCCCGTGTTCCAGTGCAAGATGTCCCTGCTGCCTTTTTATGTACAAGGACCTTGCAGAACCGCAGGTATGAACAGAGACATACAGGACACTCAGGATGATGTTTTGCCAGGTACGGTAGGCCCAGGGTAAGAGGCACAGAAATGTTGCTCCATATGCATGTGGACCCACAGCACAATGCAGTGTTTGGGCAGGTGGGAGTGTGGGCGTGGCCAAAGGTGTTCAGCCTCTGATCCAAATCCTTGCTGCCTGGCTTTCTGGGTGCTCTGCAGGCTGTTTCCCATCTCTTTTTGCTCACCCATTTGGGTCAGTCTGCAGTTCAAAGGACTTGCTCTCTTACTTTAAGGATCTTCCATGTGGATGAAATGCCTCTTTCTGGCCGAAGCAGAAGTCCACAGCCTGCTGGCAGCAGTACAGCTTTGTAGCAGGCAGATTTTGGGGGTCCCGACAGCAGTGCCTCCAGGCAGTCTGGCCTGTAGACATCTGCATAGTCTTTGCTGGCATGAGGTGTGCACTCATTGCGTGTGCATAGCGATGGACCTGGGTGTCCCTCCTTCAGCCTGTCCAGGGTCTCAGAGGTGGGGATGAGTTCTGTATATGCTGCAGCGTGTTTCTGTCCTGTGCATCAGCACATTCTGTGTCTTCTGCTCCCCAGAAACATGTCAGACAAGCCCCTGATCTGTGACACTGATCCGCTTTCTAGTCATGCAAGCTATTGCTGGCATCAGGCTAAGGTTAAGAGCACATCTGCTCAGTTCAGTGCCAGAACCCTTTTTCCCTATTGAGTCCTGCTTGGGTCAGGATGTTCCCTGTGTACTTGGTTTGCAACTGTCTCTTGAGGGGACCAGGGCAGCAAGCATACAACTATGCCACAGCCCCTTTCCCTCCCTTGATATTTGACTTCCCAGAATGCAGTTTTCAGCCCAAAGACTACTCTTCCTGCCAGCATATTCAAATGCAGGCGAGGAGCCCCCCTCATCACTGTCTGTTTTCCAAAGCACCCGTGCTCACAGACTCACCTGTGTCTGTCTCCTCTCAACCGGTACAGATATTAACATTTTAGCGGGCAAAACATGAAATACCATATGGTGGCCACCAGAGAGAGCAAAACATGCCACAGGGCTTGGCAGCTCTACTGCCAGATCCCTTCTGCTGAGCTGCAGTACTTTGGAGGTAGTTTCTCCTTTGGTTTGCACAGTCCTGAGGCCAAGGCAGAGGTTGGGAGCTAGAGCAGCAGGGTTGGAAGGAGTGAGCTGCTTTGCTGTGCCACCGCTGCTGCGCAGCAAGGTGCTGAATCATAGAGGGGCTGTAAGTAATGGGACAACAGAAACAAAACCGACATCCTCAGCAGCTGCCAGACTGGGGCATTGCTTCCCCCAGGCACCCCCGTGGGTCCACATGGGCAGGGCAGCCTATCACACAGATCCAGGGCAAGTGCAACTTCTGACACCAGACTGCTCCTGCATCCTCAAAGATTTCCAGCCTGAAACTGCTGGGGAGGGGAATTTCCAAAACAAGTATTGCTATTCAAGGAATGCAGCAGGGGGAGGAAATAATCACAGCAGAGATAAGGAGAAGTTGGTTGATTTGACAACTGTGCAAGTTCCTCTGGCTCCTGGCTTGTTCAGGGTGAGACTTCAGCCCATCTGCTTCTGCCCCAGGTAACACAGTGCTGCCTTAACATCAGCTCTGCTGGTGGGGCTGGGGAGGCAGCTCTGAGGCAGATACAAGGGAAGATGAAATACAGCTAGAGGGGTCAGGGCAGTAGAGGGGCATCTGTTCCCACTCCCCTCTGCAAATGAGCCAGCCAAGCTCCTGTCCTTTGGAGCCATCCACTGGGCTTCCTCTGGCTTTTTGGTCCCAAGGCTCTTTCACTAAGAGTATGGACAGGTTTCAGGCATTTCTGTGGAAAGCCAAGTAGCTGTACTGGACTCTTGCAGGGATTTTGGGGGCTTATCTGCTTTTCTCCCTGTCCTGGGCTGTGTTGCTCTCAGCTGCCAAGATTCCCCATCTCACCACCAATCCCCTCAGGGACCAGCTCTGTTTAACATCTATCTGACCACGTGGCACTCCCCTGGCAGACTTCTGAAGGCTTTGTATAAGTGTTCTGCTGGAAAACATCTGGGGTCCAGGGTCTTGTCCCCACCTCCCAGGGACAAAGAAAAAGCTGCATTGCTCTTGGCTTGGAGTTCAGGAAGAATTTGTTTGCTAAAACCAGATGTCTGCATCCACTTTTGCTGACCCCACACTGGGGCTTTTGCACCTGACACTTGCAGAGGGGCTGTTCTCTCACTGACAGGCAGCAAGGGATTTGTCAGAGCCAAGGCTGATATCCCAGGACTGTGCACATCTGTAGCTTGGAAAATAAGTGATATGAAAATATAAGTTCACTGGCTGGACAACCTGCAGAAGGAAAGATGGACAGACAGTGCTTGGCCAGGTGGATGCAAGGCATTCACTTGGCTGTACTCAACACAATCAAGTGGTGGGGCTCATACTGTGCACACAGAAAGTAAGGAAATGCGCTGAGTATTGAGACATCACTAGGAAGTAATAATTTCAGCCCTTTAAAGTGAAATTATCCTCTGGAAGGAGTGGCTTCAGATCTGCAGTTCCATCTTGGCTCATAGGTATGCTCAACTTTGCTTGTCCACCCTGTGCCATTCAAGCATACTGCTCACACTCGTTATTTTAACTCACCGCTTTTCCAAACTTGCTCAGCACTTTTATCTCCGACAAAACACTTGTGAGGATCTAAAATATGAAATGCAGCTGGCCAGGGGTCATTCTTCCTGACTCCTTCTAGCATCCAGCTCTGTAGCTTACAGTCTTGTTGCAACATAGAGACGAGAAGTTTCCTGCAGAGTTGTCAGTGCCTCCTCCCCAGACACAGACCCAGTGTGAGGGAGGAGCACAGCAGAGACTCTATTGACCTAAGGCTAGAAGGAGCTATTACAGCCATCTCCCTTTTACTGCGCTGTACCTCTGAACAGGGCTCAGAGACACTCTTTCCCTCTTGCATGTGCAGCACAAGGTTAATTTTTGTAGCACTTCTTGCTCATTTCTGCAGTTATTTGGATATGCACGTGTCCTTGTTCCTCTGGAGATACAGACAGCAACCGAGTGCTTTTCCTACGGGGGCTGTGCACAGAAGCAAAAGCTGTCTGTTTCTAATGCTGTTACTCCCTTTCTTACAGCTGGAGGTTACATTATCCTTATTAACTGCAACAAAAAGAGCTCATGTTGTTACCCACAGATACACTTCAATCTCTCTGCAACACTGCTTTCCAAGGCAGATCTCATGTATGACACTATTTGTCTCCAAGTTACATTTCTGTAATTTATTAAAGTTTATTTCACCAAACTGTAATGATTTGGTTAGATCCAGAGCCTCCCAGAACAGAGACATTATTTGCCATGCCACCATATTTCTGCCGTCTGCAACCTTCTTAAAGGTTTTGTAACAGCTACTTTTTGAAAGGTCACCAGACCATTTTTAAACTCTTATTTCTTTTTTATAAGACATGGGTCTTACCGAAGCATCATGTGACATTAAGTGAAAAAATGCTTTGAGGAAATCCAATTATATAACAGAAACACCGTTCCCTTTATTGGATTGAAGCAGTAATCCTGTACTGCTTACTTTTTATTATTTTGTGCTGGTTTTTTGGTTTGGTTTGTTTTTTGGGGTTTGTTTGTTTGTTTGTTTTAAGGAACTGAAATAGAAGAAAACAAGTTTATTTGCCAGTACTGTGCCTCATGGGTGACTGTGGAAGCAATCTTCAGCCTCTTTGTTGATCCTGAGTGTCAAACTGACATTTGTATAAGGGGCCAACTGTTCCCTTGCCCTTATTTCTTTTATCTTCATGGAAATCCTATCCTGGTTTTCTTTATTCTTCAAGGAAAACATTGACCAGTGTGAATGGAGAGCATGTGGGTGCAGGAGCACCTGCAGGAACAAGTGGCAGGAGCAGCCACAGGGTGGGCAGTCATGGATGGCATCTGCATTAGCTGACTGTGAGTTCCAACTGCTTTCCAGACCGCTTCAAAACCAGGGATGGTCTCAAATATGTGACAGCCTAAAGCAGTATATACTGAAGCCATTAAAAATAGTGTTTGGAAGATGAGACATAAAGCATCCTGATAAGGAAACAAAGAGCAGCGAGTATTTCTTAATGGTTCCCAGAAGAGGAGCAGAGATGAAGAAACTGGAGACACAAGAGACCACAATCATCATCAGCTCCTAACAGGTACCAAAAGTCAAGGCTCAAAAGCAGAACACGTTTCCTGAGGTAACAACACAGGAGCCATCATAAGACCTCAGTAGTGAGTGTCCCTTTTACTCTGCATCACCATTCAGTGTCCTTGGACAGGCTGCTTGCATTCTGGTGCTTGCATTCTGGACAGACCACTCAGATGCTCTCATCCTGAATATCCTTGTGAATAAGAGGAAACTGGCTTAGTTTCAAAATACGTATGCCCTCTTCCCGTAGGGTCCCACGGTGAGCTTTGCTATGTTGTTGCAAGATGAGCTTCTGCTCTGAGGTTTCTGATTTGCTTTTTTGCCATCTGCTGCTGTCACTTGGGGCTTCTCGAGGAAGGACATTGCTTCTGCTGGTAACAGTCCCAGCCTTTACACTAAAACAGTGGATGCTCAGCATACCAAGACCCTGTTGTGGCCTGTTACACGTGTTGCCAGCTCCTCATGAGTGCCTGGTGTGTGAACTGGCCTCTGGTGCCAGGTATCTCTTGTTATTAATGTGTGATGTAAGCACGATAGCAGCAGGGGCCTTGAGAGTTTTGGAACAGGCCAGAAGCAGAGGCTCCAGGACTATAAATAATCCACTGGCAGCAGGTTAGGTGTGCAGCCTCAAAAGCTGGGCAAAGTCTGTGTTAAGTGTTCCAAAAATAATCAGCAGCAGCTGAGCAATGAGAAACACATCTGAGCAAGAGGGTCAGGCACCTGCTGCAGTGTGGGAAAGCAACACACGCCAGTGCTGCGCAGGAAAGGGGGTGGAAGAAAAGGGCTAAGAGCTGTCTAGAAACTCAGACACCTTGAAGAAGTGCCAGGATGCCGAATGTGGTGTGATTCTGCGGGGTTCTGTGCCCCAGCTGTGGGCTGTGGGCACCTCTGCTTCACACAGCTCTGCTCTTCTGGGGACCACATGCAGCTGAGGTTGGAAGGAAAGTTTGGAGGTCATCTGGTCTGAGCCCTCTGCTCAAGCAAGGCTGCACAGAGCCAATCACCCAGGACATGTCCAGGTGGCATTTGAACATCTCTAAGTATGGATATTCTCATCGTCTGCCTGGTTGCAAAACCCTTTTGAGCTGGCAATAGTGGGTGCATGATGCCATGAGTCTGTCTGAGCATGGCTTTTTGAGCCCATCTAATGCTCCAGTTCTCAGTGAAGCTTTAATACTTATGAGTCAATGTGTCTAATCATGATTTTGGGCATATTATAATTAGCGCACGTGGGACAGAGCACTCCCTAGCAAAATGCTTCAAAGGTGGGCCAGTGGCAGTGGTTTAGACATGCTGATTTAAAAAGCAGCAATTTTGCAGAGAGCAGATTCTCAGGCAGACAGCCACATCAGCCAGTCACAGCCCTGCTGCTTGCAGTAGCCAACACTGACTCTGATACTCAGCAGCCCTTTACATGTTAAAGGCCCTCACCACCTCTGCAATTGGATGGCATCTTGTCCACCAAAAACTCTCTTGCAGTGAGATCACATCTTCGAGAACTGCTAAGTAGATCTCTCTGAGAAGTCCCAATTTCCACTCCTGTTCTCTATGTTGTCTGGGCAATCCTTGTTACATCAACAAGGTGTGTTGAGACCTTGTTTCTACAGGATTCTTGTTGGGAAGTACCACAATGTTCATGTAAGTGAGAGGTAACCAAAACACAGTCAATTGCTGCCTCTGTAATTGTGTTTTCTAAGGATATGATGGTGATTTAGAATGATTATGGCAGGGAAGGATCTCTCAAGGGCTCTCGCTCAATCCCTTTACTCAAAGCTAGTGTAAATCTGAATTCACACTCTATCATCACTCAGGGATTTGCCCAGTTGAAGTGGAAGCTGTAGTCTTCCTCCTCCTATTGCTTCAGAGACATCCAACTCGTCCCCTTAGCTTTGTGCTCCCTTTTAAGACTCCTGCTTAAGCCAAAGTTTGGAAAATGACCCAGGCCTGGTAAATATGTGAGGCAAATTTCTAGCAGCTGGGTGAGAAAGCAAGTTTTAGAGACACAGGAAGAAAGTCATTGTTTTCCACCCGCAATGAGCAAAACTTGGCTATTCTGCAGAGCACCAGGTATTATCTACCTGAACTTGTACAGTTTGACACTGTTTCACGTGACGCCTCTAAAAACTGGAGACACATGGGTGCCCCAGTCCTGTAAGTATTCACAGTCAAGTTGGAAGGGGCTTTGAGCTGTCTGGTCTAGGGGAAGGTGTCCCTGCCCACGGCAGGGAAGTTAGAACTAGATGGTCTTTAAAGGTCCCTTTCAACCCCAGCCATTCTATGCTTCTGTGACATTCTGAGGCTGCATCTGTGGACTTGTTTCACCAGCACACCCCACTCACCTGTGCCATTGATGTCCTTACTGAGCCTTTGCACTTCCTTGTGTCAAGCACATCCCCAGGCATTGATGATTAGTGAGTAGATGTATTAAATTCATAAAGACCCCAGTGCCAGGGCTGACCATACCACTGCCTCCTCTGTAAGAACACATCAGCCCTGGTCGTACTACAGTCAGAAAGACAAAGAAATTCGGACCATGAACAGAAGAAAAATCTCTTTTCCCTTCAGTGCAGATTTTCTCCAGTCCTGGTCTCATCTCCGACACATCTCAGTCTCCCTTGGGCCCATGTATCTCTGACAGTATTTCTGGAAGTGGGGAGAACGGTTACGCTGCAGAGACATCTCCCACATTGCTGGAACACATGCTGCTCTGGAGTGCTGTGCCCTCTGACCCCAGACCCCCTTCATCAGTGCTGCTCTTCCCTGTGGAGACTCGTCAGCACATTTCCCTTAAAGGGGCCACTAGATCCCATGGGAAAGAGAAACGGTAGCTATGCCTTCTTTTCTTTTTCTTTTTTAATTTTGTTTCTGTTCCAGACTGTGGTTTGGTAAAAGAAAACTGAGGTGTTTGCTAGGTGGGGTGCTGCTGGAAAGATGACTTTTCAGCCTCTTCTTCACATAGGAGTCTAGCAATGTTTTGCATTTTTTGACTAAGTTGTTTCTCTCTCTCTTGAGAGAAAGTTGGAGGATGTCAAAAAAAAAGCCCTGGTCAGTGAGCTCTTAATGTGATGTCCTACGTGCCAACAGTCAGCTGCACCTCCACATGCTCCTAGACATGGGCTTGGCATCTGTTTGCCAGCTCTGAATGAGTTGGATACAACCTTGGAAAGCTTCACAGCTCCTCCCTTTCTCTCTTGCAGCACAGCAGATGGTCACAGTGTAAACACCATGCCAAGTTCTGGTTATTGAAATGTAGTGTAAAGCAGGTTTGGAAGGCACAGGCAACCATGCGACTCCCTCCTCTTTCCCTGGAAGTGCCCTGCAGGCTTCTCCAGGCTTGTTGGCATTGTCCTGACCCTAGTGCAGCAATGTCCCTTCAGGGACTGCACTCCTGCTGCTCCACTGGCTCTGGCTTGGAGCTCCTGAGGGGCTGGTTTATTGCTGTGTCAGTCACACAGCCCAGGAACCACTGATCAACCCTTGAAACCTCCCAAGGTGTCAAGAGCCCCAGCATGTCAGTATGCTGTCCCAGGGCTGCATCACCCTCCTTGGGAAGGGGTTTTTCACAGTGTTGATCTGGAATACCCTAAGCCTTCCCTTCTGCAGGAAGATTGGGAATTTCACTAGAAGTCCTGCTTGACTAAAAAGGGCACTTCTTATAGCAAAAAAACCAAAACCAAAACCAACAACAAAAAAAAGCAGCATGCAAGAATGGGAAATACAATAGAAAGCAAAAGAATGTAGTAAACATTGCTTGCTTGGGTACTTAGAAGTGGTATTGGGTATGCCCAAGTTCCACCTACAACTCAGACTAGAAAGGATCAGCAAAGGTAGTACAACAGGACCCTACAGGCTTTTTAGAAGTTGGGGAAAATGCACATCCACTGACAGATGGAGGAAACACTGTGGTACTGGACAAGATGGAAAAAAAATACAATGATAAATGGATTTTTGTAGCATCTTCAGAGGCAAAGCCTGCTCCCAGATCTCTGCATTCACCAGCTTGGTTTTGGAAGTAGGTGGGAAGACCAGATGTGGGGTTTAAGGACTGCTTGGAGAATGACTAATCCAGATGAGTTATCAGTTCATGTCAATAAAGCTGCTATCAGCCATAGTGGAATATCATGGCAACCAGGAAAAGGCTGAATGAAAAATGTAATATGATGCCCACCTTTAGGGAGGGCAAGGAGAGAGATGTGTGAAATAGCAGTAGAACCTCTGTCCTTGTATAGTAATTACAAAATTATTATAAGCAGCACCTCCATCCTTAGAAAAATCATGGAGCAAGAATTCTTGGAAATAATTTTTATGCATGTGAAAGGCAGGAGGGTAATCAGGAAAAAGTCCACCTTTGGACTTAACCCAAACCCCTTCTTTTCCCCACTTAGCTCATCACTGCAAGATCCAGTCCAGACTCGGGAAGTCAGTCACCTCTGACTATACAGAGATATTTGTGCACTCCTCTGTGTTGCTGGTAGTTGAATTTGGAGCAGTGGATGGAAAAGGAAAATGGGCTCCAGGAGTGAGGTTGCTGCCTTGGGTAGACAGAAAACAGAGGTCTCATGTGAGTGCGTTGTCCCTGAGTATATAGACATCCTGCACGTGGGTTGTAGTCAAGTAAGAACAGATCCAGCATCAACACTGCTGTGCTAAGACACAAAGCAAGAACAAAGGACAAGCACACCCACTTCAGACTCCTTCCAAGAGGGTGAAAAGGTTTAGCAAACTCCAGCTTAGAACTTTTCTTCCTTCTAACAACAGCTCCTTTTTTGTTGTGGGTTTTTGGCTCTTTTTTCCCCCTGTGGGCTGGAGAACAGGAAAGTGTAGCAGGGTAAACATGTGGGATAAATAAAAGAAACCTCTGCTCCCACATCCTGGCTCTTGGCAGGCAGGTGGAGAACGATGAGGAAAAAGCTCTGTTAGAGCAAATATGGTCTCACAGCAAGAGTCAAGTGATCATTTACCAGCCACATGCTGATCTGGTCCAGGGAAGCCTTGGTAACTAGTGGGGAGAAGGGTGAAATCCTGCTGACACTTCTCAGCTGCTGCTTTCAGCAAGGGACAAAATTTCCATACAGTTTATTCCAGCCACTGAGCACTCCTCACCCTCTCAGGCAGTGGAGAGGAGGAACAGCTCTGAGGGCAGAAGTATTCTGCTCACAGAATACTCCTCCGTAGGAGGAAGTGGAAGGTCGCTCTCAGACTATTTTTCTGCCTGTAGATGTCAAACTTGGAAGCATGAGACAGTAACACCTACGATTCCTGTGCAACATTTCAGGGTTCGAGAGTCAACAGAAGATGCAACAAGGACCACCAAGCCTGCTGCAGCACCCCAGTTTGCTGGCACCTTCTGTGCATTGATGGTCCTGCATTGTCCCCAAAGCCCTTGGAAGCAGTTGTGGAGGGACAAAGCAGGCAGAGGCCACTGCCCTCTTCCAGAGCAAAGCAGAGCAGAGCAGAGCATTCTGTCAATACAGTCTTGAGAGCATGCCCGCAAGCAACTGCAGGGGCTTGGGGATGTCCTGCCCACTGTGCCACCCTGGGCCCAGAGGCTGGTGGTTGGTCTCAGCTGGAAACAAGCCCACTGTTCCTTGGAGAGCACTGGGGAGCTCATGCCTAGCCTTAGCCACAGTCTGGCCAGAAAGATTTCTTCCACAGAAACTGTTTTTGTGAGAAATTGCCAAGGAACACAGGCAAATGTTTACATCAGTTTCCCAGGAATTACTTCTCCATTTCCACACTCTAGCCAAACCCACAAGCACTCAGGGAGCAAGCAGCGGCCTGTTCCCCCAAGCAGTCACAGCCTGAGTGAGAGTTTGCATCCCCTGCCTGGTTTCAGGATGGATTGCATGCTGTGTCCCCCCACCAAAGGTAAAGGAACTACCCTACAATTTTCTGCTGTCACCTGGGGACTCTTAGGTCTGTTTCTCTAATGGGGAAAAATTGTGCAGCACAGAGAAGTTAATTCAGGGGGCAGCCAGAGGGAGGAGAAGCTGGAGAAAGTTAATGCAAGGAGGTTAAGCCACAGCCTAGTCCACCCCAGGAGCCAGAAACCCACCCAGACAGAGGGGTAATCCAGAGAAATTCTGCCAAACATTGTAACTGAAAATACTTTTATTTGACATCAATAGAAGGAACAAAAGAAGGAACACTGGATTACACATCTCTTGATATATAAATGATAAGAATGCAAAAGCAAAACCATCTACAGGAAACCCTGCCCACTGTGCCAGCCTGGGCCCAGAAGCAGTCCAGTATACAAGTAGCGTTCCAGGGAAAAGCAGCATATCAGGACCCTCCCTCATGCCAACAAGCAGACAGCCATCCCAAAGAATCCACGCATTAGCGTTTCCTTTGCAGCTGTTCTTTCTGGGTTCCAACTGTTAGTTAGATCAGTATCACTTTGAGTGTTTCCATCAGTAGGGAAGAGGAAAAAACACCACCCACCATAGGACACAGTCAGAACTGGCTTCCGTGCAACGTGTTTGTAGATGTGGCCCCTGAAAATCCCAGGGAGAGAAATTTCATGGCCAGGTTGAGTCAAGAGCATTTAATGAGTTTGACTGATACAGTTTACACAGAGACAATGAGATCTAGTAATCACAGGTCAGCACCAAAGGGCAACACGAGCTACAAAAGGTGGCTTCAGTTCTTTACATGGCTTGTGGCTTTAGCAGTGGAAGAGAAACTATGCAGCAGCTTCTTGCACTGCTAGTATCTCTCTGCTGAAAAGGGTTTTCAGGTATCCTGATTTTCCAGTTTCTACTTCTTGCCTCTTTCAAGGCACATGTTGTAGAAACCTTTGATTGCAGCAGCCAGAACAAGTGCTCACCCCACCTCCGTAACATTGAATAATTTCGGCATACAGCCAAACGACAAGTTGTTGCACTAACTTTTTTCTAAACGTCAAAGAATCCCACTGCAAGGAATGCTCCCAGCATCTCCCCCACCTGCCTGGTAGCAGACAGACACCACTATAGCTGAAGGTCCCAACTCCTCAGCTTACAAAAGACTCAGCACAAAATTGAGGTGCTCTTGGCAAAGACATGGCATTTTCAAGTGCAGCTTTGATAAATTTTTGGGGGTGATCTGCTGCTATCTGTGGGAGTAGGGCCCTCCTTCTAACGCAGCTTTGAAAAAAAAAAAAATGGTCCTCTCCTGTGTCTTTATTACTGATACAGACTACACCCTTGGCATTGTTTTACAGGTAGACATTTTACCTAATTTCTGTAAAACACATCTTCTCGTACTCCCTTGCATCTTTAAGACCTGGAGCCTGATCTGCCAAAAGGACTATTGTATTGTGTTTTGGTTTTTTTAATGCAATGATAAGCACAAAGGATAAGCTCTTAACCACAAGCCTCCTTCCTTGCGCTTTGCTCCTGCTCCATGCAAGCCCATCTTTGCTCAGCTCCCAGCATGACTGGAGCAGCAAGGCTAGCCAGAAAGAGCTTTGAACCAAAAGAGGTGAAGACCTTTCCAAAGTGAGACTGAAAAGGCATCTAGTATTTAAAGTCTCTATGCATCCTGTGAGCCACTGCTGGCCCAAGAAGAAATGCACTGTTCCCTGGTCCCTGCAGGATCCCACCCCTGCAGTGCAAGGGTTCAGCAAAACCTTCAGGTCTCAAAAAATGCAACAAAAAACCAAACTAAACCAAACAAAGGGGAAAAAGAAAAAAAAAAAGGCAGTGCTGAAGATGATCCCCAATACAACAAATATCCCTGATTTTAACAGCCTTCAGCACAGGCCAAGGAAGTGCAAATTGCTGTGGTCAGAGCTGGTGGCAAAGTACTCACCAGAAAGAATTCAGTTCTCAGTTCTGGCTGACAGCTTTAAATCACTTAAACCAGCTCCCTGGGGGTCAGCGCTTGAGGCGTTCATACACAGTCAAGGGGAGGAAAAGCAGGGTCTGTGCAGGTGGTGCCCTGGTGCACTGACACAAAATAGTACTGCAGAATGTGCATGCCCCTCAAGCCTGAGACAATTGGAAGGGAGGTTCCAGACAGAAGACACACATTGCAAACAGGTTTTAGGCAAAGAAAAATCATTTGGATGTCAGCCCTGCTGTATCTCAGCACCGCAGGAGATTTAATAGACAAATACGCAGAGCAAACAAAATACATGGCTTATATAAAATGACGCACATAAAAAGCCTACTAGTCTAAAGATAAAGGAGGCTTTGAATCAAATCCTATTACTGCACCCTAGCTTAATCTGGTATTAAATATACTGCTTATGATATACAAATTACTTTTAAAAGTTATTAAAATGTTACAACAACAACAAAAGTAACAAAAGATTTCAAGTTTTATGCACAACCTCGCAAGAGAAAATTTTGGTTTTAGGAAGCTGCAGACAACGCTTAAATAACATGGTAACTTCCTACTACTGCTAACAAATGTTAGCAAATTTTAAGGCCATAATTTAATTGTGCAATTAAATTAATCTTTATTTCAGGAAAAAAAACCCCAACACCACAAACCCACCCCTCTCTAAACTCCCCCACCTCCCCAGAAAAATCCCAGGTGGTGGTGTGCTGAAGCAAATAATCTTTATCATATCCAGAAGTAAGGTTATCTGAAGCCAGTGGTTTTTAGAGAGGCCATCTGTATAGCTCCCACCCTATGCAGGGAGCTCACCAACAAATTCTGGCAAACTGTCTCAACTCACTCAAAGCCTCCTTTGAGACTAAAACAAATAATAACATTCATTGAATTCAGACTTGATTGTTCAACACCTGCTCTGCACATAGAGGAGATGTTTGTTTTGGTCACTATGAAAAAAAAGTTGTATTATGCTGTCTCCATTAAAAAAATCTAATGCAAAGCGTAAACTTGGACAATTTTAGCAGCATTTTACAGTCCTTCATAAAGTAAAACCAAGAATGAATTAAAAAGAATGCTTGCATGCACCTCCTTTAAAATACAAAATGTGATGGGCAGTAACTGTTGATACATCACAGTTGTAATCAGTAAAATTTGAGTCCAGCAATTAACTCAACATGGGGAGTACTGCAGCAAATAGATCAGATTCAGCATTTTCTGGCAAAGTAACTATTTACAACTCGTATGTACAGCTTCTGGACTTACAAAACAACGGAGAGCTAGAAAGTTGTGTAAAGTCAAGTTTGAAATTTAAAAAAAAATTTTAAAAAGCACTTGTCCAACCAATTTGGAGACACTTTGGCATGCCAAAAGAGGGCTTTTTTTTTGGTTCATTGCAACTGTTATAAAACCAGCAAATATAATGCATCACTGAGGCCAGATATCCTGGGCAATATAGGCAAGTCTCTGTTGTGTCTCTGATGTTAGCTATTGGGGGAGCCAATATCCACTGTGATCTTTGTATACAGAGGGTACTTGTCAGTTCTTAACACCTTGTAGGATAGTGTATTTAAGCCATCAGAATTCATCGTCTCCCTTGTGTGAGCAATTCGGTCAAACCTGCAGGAGGGGAGGGAAAAAAAAGTCGGGGAGAGGGTGGAAACAACAAAGAAAGGAAGGAAAAAATGTTTAAACAATCTGATCTTTGCATGCCTCTCAGGCAGCATTGCAGATGTTTCAAGAACAACCTGAGTATCAGTGCCATAAATATCCCAAGATGTGGCCAGCCTGAGCAGTGGGCCAAGGCATCCCTATGGGGTCAAATTTTAGCCAGGAAGAAGCAGCCAAGCTTTTAAATCACACAGGTCCTTTTCTGGCTCTGCACTAGGGCAGAGGTTTATACCCCAAAGGCAAGCTGGAAACAATTGCTCAGAATCTAATTTCCTGCGTTTAAGAAATAAAAACAAGAGGAGAGGCCTTCATGCCATAGTGCAATGTTGGGGAAAATATCTATAATCAACATTGGGGGAAATACCTGTAATCAGATAATAAACTGGCAAGGGGAAGGTTATGGAGCAGGAGCAGAGAGCTCAGTCAGGGAGGAGACGGCTGCAGCCTTTCCACATGCCACCTTTATGCATGGCAAAGAGAAAGCCAAGCAGCTGGAGCAGCAAGGGCAGGAAGCACCCCTAAACCTGGCGTGGGATAGGGTGAGACACACCTCTCAGGGTTGGGTTCATTCTTCCTGTCCCGGGAATGCCGGATCATTCTGCACTTCCCAATGACTGCGTCTGGACGTGATATCCCCATGCCTTTGAACACCAGCCTGTGGAAAGCAAGTACATTAAACACCCAGCGGATGTGGGATGCTCTGCCGCACCTTCCACAAATCACCAT
>VXBT01002907.1:58990-70425 GCA_013400235.1 Oriolus oriolus
AAGGAGGGCAGATGCAAAGGGAAGGACAGACAAGAAAAAGAGAAAAGCAATTGTCAAGACAGCAGAGAAATAAGACTGTTTTCCTACTGTACTTCTGGAAGAATTAATACATTTTCTGCATCTCACTCTATCCAGCGTTCCCACGCACCCTTGGGAGATGCATCCAGCGAGTTTACTACCACTGACCACTCCACTCCTCCTACACACAGCTTATTACAGGCATGCAGAAGGAGAATGTTTATTTTACAAATCAAGTAGTCTTACTTGCTAACCTAGATCTGCTGGATGTGGCCCGGGCATACATACCCTGTGTACTGCATTTCATTCTCACTCAAACTATGCCCAAGGGATGCACCTGAGGAAGAGCATTTGCTTCAAAAACTTCTGTGAGAGTTAACTGTAAAGCAGACAGCCCTAGTGCTGGAGAACAGGACCACAGAAGAGGAGTAGCCAGCAACACAGGGCAATGCAAGCCAGCATGCACCTTCATAGCAGCAGCGGGGACTCCAACCGGGCTTTGGACACTGCCTGCCTTTATGGGCACCAGTGCTGCTTTCCTCACCCTGGAACACCGCCCGTGGGGAAACACCACCTCCAGCTGCACCGCCAGCTCTTCGCAACGGAGATGGCTGCTCTCCCACAAGCGATGCCCCAGACCACAGGCAGGCAGCTCTCACAGCTGGCGGGTGAGCTACACCCACCTGGGAAAGCAGCGGCCCCCACCGCGGGACCACTGCTGGAAGCCACGCCACACCTTCACTTCCGAGCCGTGCTCAGAGCAGGGAGGCACCGTCCTGCTGCCGGCACCACCTGCACCCCGCTGCGCCGTGGCACCTCGGCCAGCCCCGTGGCACCCGCAACTCGCACGGGCAAACGCTGCACGTGCAAGGAAACGCAGCTTGAGGGATGGAGGGCTGTGGCTGGCCCTCCGCTGCTGCCCTGCAGTGGCACCAGCTGCTCCTTGTGTTACACAGGAAGGGTTTCCTTACAGGGCTCAATTCTAGGGCACAGCGTGCCAGCCCACATACTGAAGAAATGCCTTGTGTCCTCACCAGTGTGGCTGCCAGGCCACAGGCACAGTCAGATGCAGACACCGAACCATTTTGGCTGCTGTGCTTGGGAACTATTGCTAATTCCCCAGAAATCTCTTTTGTGCCAATCTCTGGCACCCTGAAAATGAGCAAAGTAAGAGAAATTGTAGTAATGGAGTATCGGTTTTCTCTCTCAGGATAGGCCTCCCCCTACTTTCAAGTCTGACGAAATTCATCGCTTGGGTGACCATTTTAAATATTCATGGTGTTTGATATGCCCAAACACACTAGCTGATCCAAGGAGAAGTTTAAGGAGTTAATGCTTAAAGAAGCATGTTATTTCATCTCAGTTCTTACTGAGCTGAGAAAACAGGGTATAAATACATATCCAAGAGAGAAACTGCAGTGGGATTGTCCAGAAGGTGCTCTCTGCTGGGGCTCTCAGAACTGCATCTGCCCTTTCACCCTGCAGCTTGTACAAATGCCTGCACATTTTAAACCTTTCCAAGGGTGAACGACACTCACTTATTTAAACACCATTATGCTATAAATTAAGACAGCTTGTCTTGAGTGAAATGTGCATTTTTATGCCTTTTTTTAAAGGCAGATTGAAGGCCACCAGATATCAAGAAAAAAAACCCAAAACCAAAAACCCCAAGAACCTCCCCTTGACTGCTTGTTTCTTCCCTGTTCTGTTCACCTGAAGACAACCCCTCACCTGCCCCACTGCCACAACTTTGCTGTCTCCATCCTGACTTTGTGCACTAACATGAACAGAAGGTGCTTGATAAAGTGAAATCCTACACATTTATGGCACATCCACGACCAAACTAGGCATTAATGCCAACTTGTCACCTTAAAAACCTCTGCACGCCATTCGTGCAGCAGTTGGGAAAAAAGGACATTTGGAAAAAGATATTAAATTGAGTTGTGCTATTAGGAATTTCTTTTCCCCCCTCACCAAGTAGTTTCTTTATGCAGAAGCTCTTAAGAGTGAATTGTACCTGAGCAGAAGAGGGGATCTCAGGTTTTCCATTTGAAGCAAAACTTTTCTTCTTCTTTTTTTTTTTTTTTTTTGAGCAACCTTATCCCTGCCTGCCAACCTACTGCTGTTCAAAGAAAAGCAACCATTCCTCTATTTTAAGGGGCATGGGCACTGTTGTGACAGCTGTATAAAAGCTTGTCTCTAGCATCTTACCTGGTTGATAACGTACACTCCATAATCTAGTTGCTGCCTTTGGAGAATTGGGTGCAGGTAGTAGAGCCAGTACTTCAGGTGCTCCTCTCGGTTCCTGAATGGTATGATTATTGCTACTTTCTGAAGTGCTATACAGTCCTTCGGAGCAAAACGACCTCCTGCTTTGACCTCTGGGTTTACTCTTGCCACTTCTTCCAGGTTTACAGGCTGGGAAAACTCCACACGTAGTGCACCAACTGGAAGAGAGGCACAACACAAAGCAAATTAGCACACACACAATCTATTTCTCAGAGCATACATCCTTTACACCCATTTGGGGTTTGCTTGGGTTTGGTTTTTAAGAAAAAGAGCTTTTGGTCCCAACACAACCCCAGCAGTGCGTGGAGGCGTTGGAGCTTGGACCATCCGAAGCGACCTCACACCACCATTCAGAGCAAACCCACAAACACTGTGACCTCTTGGTATCAGAACCTGGTGGACTCACTGACACTGAGTCCTGCAAACCCTGAAATCTGTGTGGCCAACCAAGAGCTGTGCTCCCACTGGCACATGTACCACAAAACCAGCCTGAAGTGTTGCCTTCTGGGCTCTCACCCACCTCAGGCAGCCCAAGAGTCAAGTACTTCAAAAATAGTTCTGCTCTGCTGCCAACAAAATCACCTGTGGCTAATCACAAGCAAAGTGAATAAAATCCCCTTCCTGGCTTTTTTTTCCTCAGAGATATTTTCAGTGTTCTGTAGACATGCCCCTTATTTATTAGAAGTTCTGTAGTAGAAATGCCATATCCAGATTTGCACTCATGCTGGCAATTCCTGCACATGGTTTCAAAAGTGGCAGATTTTGAAATGGCTGAAGCAATCTGTGCCAAAACCTGTGGTTAAAATTGAGAAGGCCAGGTGGCACCAGAGAGAACCCTCTCAGAATATCCAGGCTGACCCTTCTATTTGCTTCCAGCTGCTCCAGCAGGACGCAGCGACTCACCACAAAAGCCTAAGGAAGGGCCCCTCCTGCTGCCATGTCCTGCCCCCAGCACCAGCCAGTTAACAAACTGCACTTGGCACAGGCACTCATCTCCTGCTAAAGCCTCCAGAGCCGGGGACAGCTGCTGAGGACCCCCTGTGTAAGGCATAAAGTATTGACCATAAATACCAGTCTGGGGATCGCCCCTTAAGGATCTGGCTGCTGTATCCTCCCTCTCTCCTCCATTTGAGTGTGCTTGAGTGTCCTACACTACCGCCTCACACTTGTTGCAGAGACCCCCAGGTCCCCAAGGGGGGTGCACCACCCTGGGGGAGCCCCTTGAGAAGGGGCACAAGTGATTTACGGAGCTCAAAAAGGCAGCGGCTGTCACAATCAACCTTGTGCATTCTGCAACACGTGACTACTGAAAAAAGCAGAAATAATGCTCCAGACTCGCGGCTCATTCCCTGGTTATTTAGAAGAAGCAACTTTAGTTTGGTTGTGCTGCTCCACAGTGTGCTCACTCACGCTGGAGAGGACAAGGAGGAGACTGGCCAAGCTGGCAGCGGTGCTCAGTGTACCTCCAGAGGCAGCAGGGAAGCTTTGCTGCATGGTACCTGCATAGTGGCAGGGTACAAAGGGATCTCCTCATCTCTGCATTTTGCACTGGCTAAACGGGCAAGTTTCCCTCTCACACGAGGAGAAGGCAGTGATTTCTCAGACTCCATGGGCACTGGGATCAGTCTGCCCATGCTCTCAGCACTCCAGCAATTCCCAGCTGTACCACTGACATGTCTGCCCGGTTCTGCACCCTCTCTGCCCCACAGCACAAGCTGGGCCCTGTGTACGCCTGCCTGGCAGCTGCAGGGCCAGGGCCAAACCCTCTCTCCTCTAAAGTCTAAATGTGGCTTGCAGGGAGAGCTCAGAAGGTGCTCTGCAGCAGGAGGAAGAGGCAAAAATTGGAGGAACTGGGGCAGGAAGGAACACACAGTGGAATGACCGGGACTGGGGCTCAGTGGTGACAGGATCAGGGGCCAGGCACAGCCACCCTCGTGCCTGTGGGACAGGCATCATATCAATGAGGCCGGAGGTGGCAGGAGGGGGAGACGCTGCATCGCTTCCTCTGAATTTGGGGACTGCTTCCACGCCATGGTGGTGAGCCTTTTCCCAAAACAGCCTCTGGCCCCAACCCACTTCCTTGCCCACTTCCCCCACCTATCCCTGTGCCTATCAGTGTCACCTCCATTAGGAGACTAATATTAGGACGATGCTACACTTTTGTGATTTTAAAACAGGAGAGCATTGCACTGGGCATGGTTCACCTAGCCAGTCACAGCCAGCAAACAGGACAATGTTTGGCACCTGTGCCCAGGGACTTTATTTTCCTATCCTGCTCGCACCTGGTTGCCAGCAGCAGGGCCAACCCAGTGGGATGCTGCAGGAAGCAGAGGGGCAGAAACAACACATCCCTCCGTGGGGCCCTGCCACCTGGGTGGCTGCTGTCCCACCAAGCAAGCCCCTTCCTGTGGGGACAGGCTGTGCTCTGTGTTCCCAGTTGCTGGACTCTTCTCCCAGTTGCTGCTCCCAAGAAGCAACTGCGAGCCCCATCAGACTGGAGAATACTTTCTGGTTTAACAAACAAAGGTTCTTTTAATGTCTCGAACCCACTCAGTGTAAGGCGGGAGGAAATGAAAGTCTGCCATTTAGGTGAATTTACAGAGGAAATCTCCCACTGGTGACTTGTGAGCTCCAGCTGGGCAAGGACAGCCCACAAGCGTTTGGAACTGCAAACGGCATTTTGCAGGCTGGCATCCACCAGCCCCCCAAAGCGAAACGTGGACCACTCATCCTGCCAGCACTCACTCTTGCTTGCCTTACGGAGACTGGAACATTGGCAAGGAAAAGACGGGAGCAGAAAACATATTCATTGTAAAAAACAGCTGCAGAAGGCAGAGACTTAACAGTTTCGTAGTCTTGAAGGGCACTGGTAGATCATAGAGAAATCACCTCTGTGGGATCATAGAGAAATTATCTTTACTGCTCCAACCTCCTGCTTAAAAGTTTTAAGGGCAGCACACCTTGCAAATACTGCCCTAAGGGATGCAGCCAACATGTAGGTCAGTGAGAAGTCCCCAGGCACCAGTGCCATCCATGTGCAGCAAGGCAGCCACTTCTGAGACAGGCTGGACACAAATCACTCAGTTAATACATTCACTGAATACAAAACCAGAAAAAAAGCTGAATAGGCTGTTTTGAAATACAGAATGACTAAAACAAACTAGACTTCGTAAAGCCATGTGGCTGACACAGAGAGCAGCAACATACCACCCACTGCAAATTGACACTTTCAGTTCACTTCCCAAGCAGGACAAAGCTAAAGCCAAATCCACAAACACACAGGCTTTCCAACCGCTGAACAGAGTCACAGTTCCAGTTACTAATTTTAAATCATTTTCACTGAAATTTGACTACCTGGATGGCAAGCAGCCCTAGGGCTGTTGTTTCCCAAGGATGCTGACTCAGGATGTAATCTGCAATGCCAAGAAAATGTGCAAAGTCTGCTGCAAGTGCTGTCCCGCCTGTCAAAACTGTGTCCCTATCTATGTTTACTAGGTAAACTTTCCAGCTTGATTCACTCCATCTGAATCTTTTCTGCTTCTGTTCAAGCTGACAGCCTGACATAGGAGTCAGTGTATATGGAGTCCCTTCTGAAAACAGACAGGCACGACAGCCCTGTGCGGACTTGTAACTCTGGTCACCCATACAGCCCGGCATCTGTAGGCAGATGCCTCCTGGGTTCAGCCCCACAAAGCTCCAACAGAGCAGCTTCAAGAGCCTCTACTGTGTATTTTTAGCAAAAGAAAACCTCGGAAACATAAATAAGCAACTGCAGGAAGCTTGAAAAAGAACACAAAAGCACAGCATCACATCAAAACATTTCAGAGTTTGTAAAAGGAGGCTTTAGCTGGCAGTGGCAGGGTAAGAGAGATACATACACCAAAAAAAAGCCAGCCCACTCCTGCCCCTCACCTCTGACACTCAGAAGCATTTCTGCTCACAGGGAAGGTGCACAGGAAAAGCCAGGGGACATCACACTGCTCACAAACAGGAAGCAGCTTCTCACACAAAGCCAAAAGTGAGGCTTGCAAAAAGCCAGAGGCAGAGCAGTGCTGGAGCCCCAGGAGTCTCTCCCATAGCACCGGTGACTTTCCCACCCCACTTCTCGAGGGCCATGCCTGCCACAACACCTAAACCTCCTGCCATCTGAGGTTGCCAGCACACATCTTTCCTGGTGCTCATCCTGCTGACACAAATGAGAGGACCCTCACACAAGCAGCCCAGAATCCAGTCAGCCTGATGCTATAATAAATCTAGAGACTGCTCTAGCCTCCACAGACCAAAGGGAGCGATCTAGGGAACATTTTCCCAATACTAGAAGTGTTGGGAAAACTCAGGCAGCAATGCCTCGCAGGGCCAGAAGCGTACTCCTGCATCCCTACAGGGGCTGCAAACACCACACTCCATCCAAGAGGGCGGGAGCAGGTGATACAACACAAAGGGCAGCCCTGGGGGACTCGGGCAGGAGAGCGTGGGGGAACCCTTTTCTTCAGGAGGGCAGTGCGGCCCCAGGAGAAGAAAATAGGAAAGAGGGAAACCGGTATCATGGACAGGCTTGAAGAGTGATCCAGCCATCAGAATCACTCTCCTGAGAGCTTTGCTGGGAAAACAAGCAAAATCCACCTGCATGCTTTAAGCCAGGTATCAGTCTCAGACATTTAATTTAGTGAAAATGAAAGCAAAAACACGTAGCAGCGGTTGTAAGAAGGCTCTCCCCAAAGAGAGCCAAAAAGAACACTTCCATCGCCGTGGCCGAGAGCTGGGCGCTGCTCTCCATCCGCTGAGCCGTGCGCACACCCGCACTGCCACACTCAAACAATCCTCATACGAAAGAAAAGCTGGAAAAGAGAAGCAGAGCTCGTAAGAGAGGCAAAAAAAACAAACAACCCTCTCTTTGCAGGGGCCCAACAGAAAAGGGAAGGAAGGGCCTGTCAGCCACACCAAGCCCGCCTTGGCTGGGAAAAACAATATCAGCTCCGCCCCAGAAAATGTGAGAGCAAGTTCCCCCACCCCAGGCTGTGAAGCAGAGCTGGACCCCAGCCTCACATGGCAGCTCCAGGGTGGGCAGGCACCTGCATCCCACAACTCAGCGAAGCAATTATTTCCTCTTAAGGTCATTAAAATAATTTCCCATCAGCTAAACTTCAAAGCTGTGCCAGCACCTCTTCAGATGGCACCAGCCAGACTCAAATCGTGGCTCATGGCCACGGTGGGGGGACATGGCAGCCCCCATGTCCCTTGCTCATCTAGGTCTCCCAAGCAGAAATGTCCTGGCATGCAACCCACTGGCCAAAATGGCCAACTGGCTGGCAGCTGCTGCCTCTTGTTGCCTACAGCCATCGCTCCCCTACGAGAATTTAAAGAAAAAACTCCTAGATAAAGGAGTTAAACTGGAAGATAAAACTTCCATATAAAGAAATATCCTAGTCACAAAAAAAAAAATGCCCTCCCAAGGGCTGGGATACATTTCATTTGGCTGATCTACACTTGTGAAGTTGCATGCTCCTACAGATGTTAGCTACGCCAAGGCAAAGGAAGCCTGCTACAGGGGCTCATCTCCTGTCCTGGGCAGGCTCACACACTGCCTGGCATCTCCAACTGCGGACCCCAAGGAAATAGGCTGAAAAAAAATGAGGATGCATCACATATGCTGGCAACACTGGGTCTGCATGATTAACTCAGCAACTACAGCCAGAGAAAAAAATTTCTTAACCCAATCCCCTGCACTGCCTGTTCTAACATAAGGTCTCACACTAGCATGTGGGATCTTTAGAACAAAATTTAAAAAAAAGGGGAGACAGTCTTGTTGATGGAGGGTACTTCTGGGAGAGAAGCAAAGTCCTCCTTGGTGGCTCAAATCCAGTGCATGCTCACTGAGGTGGCTTTGAACTGTCTCCCTTTGAGCCAGGCAATCTGCATGTGATTAGCTCTTCCCACCCGCCACAAAATTAAATTCCGGGCTCTCCAACAGCAAACTACAAACAAACAAACAGGCATGGATCAGAAAAAGGCTGAGCAGCCATCAGCCAGAAACCCCACACTGTGCAGCAAGATGGGACGCGTGGACAGGAGCTCTCCGGGGCAGAGTGGCATCCCAGGCCCATGTCTCTGCCAGCCCCAAATCACAAGGCAATCCCCCCAGCCCCTCTCCCGTGCCCCATCCCATCCTGCCTATGGCATGTGCACCTGGATTCCAGAGCTGCCCTGGGGCTGGGGCGCGCTCCCCAGATAGGTGGGGGAGCACCAAGTGCCAGGTGGGGTGGAGGTGTGTCTGTCTGGCTGAAACTCTGCCAGGGCTTGTGCACCCCAAAAGCACAGGCTGCTGCCGGCATCGGGGAGCGCAGGAGGTGAGAACAGCAGCAGGGCCTTGCATGCCTGGAGACATGGCTGCTGCTTCATGCACTGCCCTGGAGCACACAGGTGGGTGGAAACCTATGCTGTAAGGCCTTTACAGGGCCATTTCCAGATTCAGCAAGACAGGTTTGCAGGCAACTTGTCTCTCTGCCCTCACAGCAAGTCCAGTGACTTCCCAGTCTGGGGGACAAAAGCAACCCGCTTTCAGACAAACATCTGCAGAGGCTTGGGGGCTGCCCCAATCTCCCTGCAGCTCAGCTGCAGCTGAAAGACTGCTGGGAAGGCTGTTTGCCATGCCCCTGGCCATGGCCACTGCTCAGTGAAATCAGCACCTGCAGTGCAAATCCAATTCACAGCTGGCTCACCAGGCACCTGTCCTTGCAGACAGGGGCTCTTAGCCACTGATTTGCACAAAAGAAAACACAGTCCCAGTGGGGAGAGGCTGAGCAGCAAGACATTCTCCAACCCAGAGAAACAGGAGCAAGCCGGACATTGACACCGCTCCATCATGTTCTCCAACACCCCAAACCTTTGGCCCCATCACTGCAGTATTACTGTGGGCTGGTTGGTTTTGTCCCCAAAACCAAACCCCCGCTTCCACCCTGCAGAGAAGGGTGCGCAGGAGGGAGCGGAGCAGTGGCTGCAGGATGCTGGCTAGAGAGTAGTGTCCGCTGGCAAGGAAAGGAGGCGAGCAGTGCAGCCCAGCAGCCCCGCAGAGCCCAGCCTCCTGCTTGCCTGTGAGGCCATCAGACCAAGAGCACCTCCCTACCGAGGACTGTGCACCCCCAGCACCCTGCCCTTTGGGCAGGGGATGGCCCTCAGGACAGGGACCATGTCCCCTGTCTGCTGAATGAAGCCAGGCTAAGATGCTCCACACCAGAGGAGGAAAGTTAAAGAGCTTAACTGAATTCTGCGTCCAAGTGCAGTTTTGGAAGCTGCGAGTTATCTGTCTCTTTCCAAACACAAACTTGGCCTAATTTCCAAAGAAGCTAGCTATTGCTTCAGATCAATGCTGGCAGAGAAACAAGCACGTTATAAAACACTACATGCGTGAGACAGAAAACTTTCCTTTTTCTCCTCCGTCTGTTGTGCTGTGTCCCTGAAACAGCTGCTCTTCAGCACGGCACAGTACCTTTCCAAGTTACTTTGTGAGCCTAATTAACACTCCTTGACCTCCACTTTCACCAGACAAGAGGATGCTAGGGATCTTCTCCTCACAGAAGCTGCTCCCTTGCCTGCCAAGAAAGCCTGTGCTTCAGAGGTATGATGTGCTCTCAGCCACACAGATAGATAGCTGTGGAGCTGTTGGTGGCGTTGCCAGCACCACACATCATCTCCCTGCCAAACATCTTAAGCATATTCTTTGGAGAAGTTTAACAGTTTCTCAAACCCTCTTTTGAAGCCAAGAAAGCTTAAATTTGAGCAAACTGATTCACATGTTAGCTCCCCCCTCCCCTGCCCTCTCCATGCTCTTCTCTGAGTTTCTGTTTTACTTTTTCAAAAGAAGGCAGCAAAGGGACACAGCACAACCCCAGCTTGTGTCTGTGAGCAAAGCAATGCCTCCAGCACCAAAGCAGGCAGGAAGGAGCAGAGACTGGCTATATGAAAAAAGTTTAAAAAAAGGCAGGTCCAGATGAGAGAGGAAAGGGAGATGTTACATGTAAAGCAAATGTTGCCTCCACTGCCTGGTATTGCAAGTAACCCCACAGATTCAGAGGACTCCAATTCCTGGGGTAGAAACTCCCCACAGCAAGATGTGAGCCCATGACTGCAGGTGGGCAATGTGACAGGATGACCAGACCCCAGGCATGCCAAAACCACCAAATCGCTCTGGCAGTGTCACCACTAGGAGTCTTCCTAAAAAATGGTGGGCTTAGCATCTCTTAGGTTTTTACCCTCTTGCCCCAGTTTTGCCCTGCTAGGATTCTGCCTGTGGTAAAACATCTTCTACCTCAGCCCACACGATGTCCACATATTCGGGGGCCTCAAACTGCATTATTTATGAATTCAATCTCAGGCAGCACATAACCTCTAAACACTTCTGTAATACAGTCACTAAGCATCACCACTGTTTTTACAGGCTAACTCAAAGCATCAGAAAACCCTCATCACTTATCTTCAGCATCAACAGTTTAGAGCACCTGCTTGTACTGACTACACAGGCATCAGAAGCAGTGCATTGAAGAAATAGCCTGTGCCATAGGTCCTGCCTTCCCTGAGTGAAAAGCTGGCCAAAGGACTCTTTTTTCTTTCAATCCTTGTTTTTTTAAACATGCTTCACTAACATGGAAGTGGGGAGCACCAGTTTATATCCAGAACTCTGACATCTCGGAGAAACAGTTCTTTTTCTTGTACGCCCACGACCCCTGAGCAGGACTTAGGGGTGCTGGCTGACAAGAAGCTGGACATGACCCGGCCATGAGCACTCCCAGCCCAGAGAGCCAAACGTGTCCTGGGCTGCATCCAAAGCAGCGTGGGCAGCAGGGGAGGGAGGGGATTCTGCCCCTCTGCTCTGCTCTGGTGAGACCCCACCTGGAACACTGCATCCAGCTCCGGGGTCCCAGCACAGGAGGGACATGGAACTGCTGGAGTGAGTCCAGAGGAGGGACACCAAGATGGTCAGAGGGGTGGAGCACTTTCCCTATGAAGACAAACTGAGAGAGTTAGGACTGTGCAGCTTGGAGAGGACAAGACTCTAGGGAGAAAACAAAGCTGGAGAGGGACTTTTGACAAGATAGTGACAGGACAAGGAGCAATGGATTTTAAGTGGAGCA
>VXBT01002909.1:0-186020 GCA_013400235.1 Oriolus oriolus
CTGTGCATTTCTGACTCCAGCAATATCCCAAAGCAGGAGGTGCTGTTGTGCATGTCAAATATGAAAATTACTATCTCAGAAGAGGCAGAAAGGTGTTTACATAGAACAAGAGAGAGGTAGATCTAAAAATATCAGATACATTTCATGTGTTGTCACAGCTGGTTTTTAAAGTATATATGAAGCATGGGTATTAGAACATTACACAAAAGGGCCAGATCAGAATACTTTGTAAAGGAACATATCTTCTTAACTGCATCTTATTTTAGAGTTTTGTTTGCAAGTAAAGCAATGTTGACCTCAAAGTTAGCAGGTCACGGCTAATACTGTTGAACCATTTTTTTACCATATTTGAAGTGAATAAGGTAAAGGTTCTAGAGGCATTCATAAGAGTTCAAAAAGTTTTAAACACTTTTTTGGCACTTTGTAAAGAAAAAGATCAAGAAACCATACTTAATTTACTCTGTGCCTTTAGCTGAGAACTAGGGTAAAGGGGAAAAGTGTAGATGGTTCTTCTCTATTTTTGAAGCATAAAAAGATTTAAAGTGGAATGTCTCATTGGCTCTGAAATACATTATGTAGGATATTCAATGATCAAATTCAGAGCCTAAACAGTTGATAGTATTATGTAACTACTTTATCATCAAAACATTACTCCTGTTCATAGGTAGCTTGTTTTCAAATCTTGGATGTGTGAAACAGAGATGTGAAACTATCAACATAAAGAAGGGCTTCTATGGTTGGCATATATAAAAGAGCACCCTGTAAATTCAGGGAAAAAATAAGCAAGTATGAGAAATCTAGTCCTAGTTTTTGTAGGATTATGCTCTAATTGGGATAGAAATGAAAACTATTTTTAATTTTGCACTGTAAATCTCAAAACAAAGCACATTCGCTTGCTCCAAGTTAACCCTTCTGTATTCAGTCTCATTTATTTATGCTGTAGTTGTGTTGAAAAAGTTTGCCAAGGAAACGGAGACTTTACAAGCTAAGCAGATGAGCCATTTTGACATTTAAGCTCTTAAAACTATAAAGAATATTTCTATGCATTATCAAAATCTGTTAACTCTGTAAATAGCTGAAAACTTTGAGAGAATGTGTTTTCTACTGTGATTTCTGGTGTAATGAATTGCACTTACTTTGAAAAATCACAGGACACAAGAGCTGAAACTTCCTATTTTAAAACCTTAGGGAATGGAAAAGAGAGAGATTGAAAGGTTTTTCCCCTCCAATTCTTTATTAACTTTTCAGGGGTAATTGTATAGAACAGCTCTTTTTTTCCCCAATAATAATGCAAGCACTACAATTTTCTGACAGGAAGCCCAGACTTAAGACCAGAGTATACTTTTGTCATCATTTCTACTGCTTCTTTTATACTTCTTCCTTTCTTATATAACAAAATACACACCTCTACTTTCAATGTTGCTTAGCATTTTATTTCTTTACATTTCCCATTTTAAATCCCTTTTCTCCTATTTCTTCAGTTACATGAACAGTGGAGAGTGAATTTATTCATGTTAAAGTTCCTTTTTCACCTTGGGTTCCTCCCCTCAGTCCCATTTTCTGTATTGTTTGCTAAGGAAACAGAACTTAACAAAAACCCTGTTTCAGATAATTTTCATCAGGCTAAAGAACATATAATGAAAACCAGGTAAACAACAAAGTGATACAGGCAAAATATTCACTTCTCATTTCCAGTAAAAGAAGAAGTATGTTGTTTGAACTGCAGAAACCTCTACAGTTAATGAGCATATCTCACAGTTTGTCAGAAATTTGTAAGTAGCAGCAACGTCCTTTTCCAATGTGATATAACTAGAATGTACCTACTTTGTTTAACTATAAAGCTTGATGAATAAGTACTATCTAATAAACACTGAATTCTTGAAGGAGAGGAAGAAGACAGGTTTATTTTATTATCATTTAGTATACTAAATTCTCTTATTTTTTGCTAGTGTTATTCTGTAAGGTTTCTGTATCAACCTCTTTCCATGAGATTTTCTTCAGCCAAAGTCTCCTTTTCTTTAGCCATGAACCTGCACATTACAAAAAGAGACAGAAAATTGAAGTCAGAAATTGAAATAGCAAAAAATTTTAAAAAGGTGTAAAGACAAATATCACACAACAGATGAAGTAGTAACTCTAAACATGATGCCATTGTCAAAAGACAATGCTGCTTTGGAATTTAGAAACCTCATTTGAGATAAAGGAAAAAGGTATGACTTGAGAAAAACTTTATTTTTTTCCTGCACTTACAGTGTTTTGTCTTCAGAAACAGGAATGCCTATTTTTTAAAAAAAAAGTTCAACTAAAGACAACAAATACCATACAAGATCAGTGTAGCAGTGTGTAGCATTTGGACACAAAGCAGGGGCAACTGTATTGTTCCGTCCTCTCACTCTCAAACCATAATAGATGTTAGGAGGGGAGTCATAGATTCACTTTGTGCAAAAATATCTTCTGGAAACTCATTAAGGTCTGTAAAGTCCTGGAAGGAAATGTAATCTGTATCAACAGTTACAAGAAATTGGTTACTACCCTTTGGCCCTGAGGCTGAGGCTCAGAACCTGGCACGTGTTGTCACAGGTTAGTCAACTCTCAGACAACTCTGCGGCGTCTTCCAGGTTTCTCATCTGAATATCCTACATGCTCTGATAAGTGGAGAGGCATGGGTCAACATTAGTTTTCAAAAGTATTTTTAATTACATGAGCTCACTAAGTGATTGACATTTGTGATCATTAAATAAATTCTTTAGAGGTATATTAGCTGGGTAGTTATTAATCTTCATATTTTGAATCAAATAAATGAGCTCACAGACAGGATATTTTGGCTAGAGTTAGCTGCAATTCCTCTAAAAACAACAGGAGTTCATTAAAGTACATGATTAGCATCTTCTGTTGCAGTGAGCATGTGCATATCACCTTACACAGACTCTGTACTACTTGTGTAGTAACACATAAAATCATTATCTAAACACAGTTTTAAAATATGTGGCAAATTTGCGCCACAGAAAATGAGACTATTTTTGCTTTCACAAGTTCATCCTTGCAAAATGGTTGTTTGTTTTGTTAGGGTGTAGCTCCATGGGAAGAAAGCTGAAATAAGAATACTACAAATGCTTTTTGTAACTTAATCTCTCAGGATTAGGTGTTCATAGAGCAGGATTTTAAGATTTGTGGCTAAGCTCACTACATTCTCATCTAAATCAATTCTGTTGCCATCATTAATTTCAAGGGAAACCAAGAGAGACTAATCTCAGGGAATTTCAAAACTCCAGATCCTGAAGTTGGTATTTTTTATTTAAGTTCCTGTTCGCCTGACTTTTGCTACCTTGATAAATATCCTGGCAAGCCCCTACATTTGGAGGCAGGAAGAGTTTTTCATTTGGCTTTTCCCATAGACCTTAAATTTAACACCTGATGGCATGTTGAAGGCAGTTTGATCAACATCTGGACTGTCTCAGCGTATAAAAGAATTAGTTTCATTTGAAACCTTTATTTAATATCTTTTTTTAAACTCTCTGCAGGATATGACTATCGAAGCCATGCATCATGAAACAGAGGTATCATAACCAAATCAAATTTCATTTGCAAAAATTCAGCAAGACAGTAAACTACATCCTCCTATACCTCTTACAAATATCAGCTTTGATGCTTAGGTGCAAACCTCGAACCACTTGCTAAAAAAAGCCTTATCCTACAACTACACAAAATAAATGAATTTTTCTTTAGCCCTCAGCTCTTGTGGGAGTTTTCTTTGGTTTGAAACCTCATGTTGTAAGTCTCCTTCACGTGCCAAAGTGCAGTGTGATCTCTGTGCTGCAACCTGCTTCCCTAATCACTTCGGCAATAGCCTCCTGACATTTTTAGGACAAGCAGTCTTCTCTTTCACTGGCCACATACAACAGTCAGTGCAAGCTTTCCACGAGGGAAAAAACCTTTCTTCTAAACTCATGTAGTAATTTCCTCTAACATTCCAAGAACGCCTTTGATCCTGTGACATACAATTATTTGCCTTTCCCACACAGTGGTTCCTTACCTGCTGGAGCTCATCCAATGTGCCATGACTTTCCCAGATGTAAGTGTAAATCTTTCACATTGTTAACATTCACTCCTGCAGCAACACTCTTCTACCTCCGTATTCCTTTGAATGCCAATTAGGATGTCACCATTCTGATTTCAGATGTTAAACTAGAAAAAATTTGTCATACCCTCTCTTTTCAGTCAGATAAATGTAAATCTATGTTTTTTTCATATAATTTCATTTTTTCAGTAATCCAAATCAATATCAACTATGATTTCTTGACAGATCTTAAAAACAATATAATTCAGTGACGCTAATTTTGAAATTTTAGAGCCTTTTAATGCTGAGGGAGGACAAATTACTTTAAATGCTAATAGTTCAATAAATACATTTTTAGAAAGTAGAATATTGAAAGTAAGACAAAGCTTCTGCTTTGTATTGGCATTTTAAGAAAGATTTTTAAGACTACCATGGTAACATTACAATATGCACAGAGACTTCAGAGAGAGTGAGTATACCTAAGCTCTCAGTAAACCTATGGGGAAATTTCTCTTACTCAACTAAAAAAAATATGCAGAGGAAGCTTAGGGCAACTTATGTCTGAAGCGTGCATGTTCCACCCTTGTGTCTCACAGTACACTTCGTAAAATACAAATAATGCAATTTTTATATCTTTGGAACAAGAAGATCCATTATCTGGCACAAATTACTAGCATTTGAAAGTGTTATAAAGGACTTGATTTTCAACCATATCTCTGAATTTATTTTTCAAGATAAATGAGGAGGGGGAAAAAAAGCCTGAAAGGTAATTCAGAGGATTGAAGGGAAAGCAAAAAATATCATGTATCTTTTCACCACACATAACAGATCTGGAGGAAAGAATAAGCAGTTGCTTAAGAAAATATTCTTCCCTTCATCAGTCAGCAAGATTTATTCTACATTTAGCAGACGTTTTCAGGTGTTTCATATCCAGAGAGAACAACTTTCAAATCAACTGAAAATCCAGGTATAATCTCTGAAGCCTTAAATTCAGCTGAACTGCTTGAGCTGAAGCAGTGTCTGAGGTTTAGTATGTGTTTTAAAATCTCAGAAATTCTGAAATTCTTTTTTCTGCCATTTATGTGTTGTGTGAATGTTGATGCTTTGCTTTAATTTTCTGTATTTCCGTTCCCCACAACTCCACACACACTCCATGATAAATGCAAGAATCTCTGGATGGAAGTATTCAATATCATTATAATGACCCTTCATTTGAGTTTTACTGGCTTTTAAAAAGCAGCATGGTGAATACTAAACTCCTAGTTGGATCCAGGTGGCGATGAAGTGAACAGAGAGAATTTAAAACTTTTGTTCCAATTTTTTTTTTTTCATTTTAAATCCTATCCTTAAGTCAACAGTGAAAAAAAAAAATTACAACCTGTGTACCTACAAAGAAAATCAGGTTTTTTTCCTTTCATAAACTGGAGTATCAAACAAGTGAAAAAATGAGAAAAAATTTGTTAACTCTTCTAAATCTAATTTCCCTTGAAGTGCTACTTCAGTACTTCTTTCTGCAAGACAGATGTTGAACAACTTTTATCTCATACATTTGGTCAAATAACATGTTTACATTATTCTTGATTTTTAAACATATCTGAGCCTGTGTGTCTCAGCATTGTTGGGTAAAATATAATAAGAAGTCAGGCGGAGGGAGGGAGTAAGAGCAGGGGGACACAGACTGTGGGATGGGATGGACACAAGTGATAACAGCTGCTGTGTAAATTTACACCTATGCAAAGAGTTGCCTGGTTCTACAAATTTCTTTTCTGTTATAAACAGTGGGTCTATAAGAAGGAAAGTGAAAGTCATGTTAGTGCTCGCTGCTACAAGGGAATAGATCCTGGATAAAACTACCCAGAACCCGTGAACAGTTAAATCACTTAAACCTATGTGGAGTTTTCTTGATGTCAACGTTATTATTCCTATGCTGAACTTAAGAACATACTTAAAGGACTTGCTTGGCTGGGGTCTGTGAGCAGAAGCTGACTTTGTATTTTTTTTTTTTTCAGGTCAAGTGTGCATAAATATATGCAAGAAGTGTGTAATACAAACCAGTGGACTTGGTACAGATTTGCAATGGTACAAAGAAACACATTTGCATCAGCTCTGTCTTTTGGATTTATCTTCCAATTGTCCCCTCAATGTATTGAGAATCTCAACATTTTAAAGGAAATAACTTCTCACTAGATTGTAATTTCCACAGTCAGAAGTTTAATATATGTCAATCTTTTGCAAAAACTTATTAAGACTGAGAGATTTGCTTACACATTTTAATGCATCCTTTTAATTGCTAGTGTTTCTGAAAGATGCAATCATGTTTCTTTGGTACCATTTAATAAAATTAAACATATCAATCAGTAGCTTTCCCCTTCAATTTTATAACATCTTTTTGAAACAAAGGCTGCTTGTGTCTGCTCTATTGTGTCCAGGGGAAATGGTGAGAGTGTATATTTCTTACAAAATATATAACCTAAGATCTACAAATTGCAAAAATATTTTATTAGCAACCTTTTTGGGCACAGTCTAGAAATTAAATGCTCCCCACATGAATGGGAGTATAGCTGTTCTGAAACACTAAAATATAAACATACTGATGATACTTTAGTTCATAGGCACATATTATGTGCCCCCTTGCTTTAGACTTACTAAGTGTGAGATTTGTGGATGCCAAGAAAGAAACAGTGGCAAAGGGAGCTGAAAAAGGTAACTTCATATTAAGGTGGGGGGAAAGAAGTAAACATTTTCCACATCTACTTTAATAGAAGAGTCACCAGGCTACATTTTTTTTGATTAGCAAATTCCTCTTTTCACTACAGGTCCTTTCAGTGTTCTACTTTACAGCTAAACTCCCTGACACCTGATGTGGGATTTAGTAAGCTTTAGATAACATAATCTCCATCTAATGGGAATTTCTGAAGCCAGTCACTAAGTGTATGAATTATTATAGGAGAAGAAAATCAAATTTAATATCAAAGAACTAACTTTAGAAGTTCAAGCAGCGGACAATATTCATTTTCCATCGACAGAATTGTTTAATAAGAATCTATCAGCAGTACAGGAAACACTAGGTACTCCTGCAATAAGTGAATCATGATGGCTTATTTCCTTTTAATTCTATGATCCCAGCTGGAACAAGGTGTGATTGGAGAATGGTTTAATTGTTCGTAGACATCTGTCTTTGGATTCAATTGAAAAATAATATCCTGGGCATAAAATGGCCTACAGAATTTTTGACATTTTTATATCTTTCACAATCAAGGCATTGTCAGAAAGTCAGGTAGTGGAGCTCTGAAAACTTATGGATATATTTAAAGTAGAAGAGGATAAAACCCTGGTAATATATCAATATACACAGCTGGAAAGCAGATGTTCAATTGAGTGCACTCAGTTCTTAAAGAAAGCTATTAAAGCTGTTACTTACTCAAATGAGAAATTTCTATAATTTATTGTTCTCACATTTTTGATTTCCCCCTTTCCCTTCATTTTAAGCAGACTATAGGACTCTTTTTCTTATTGTTGAGGTCAATTACCCTGAAAGTCTGACTCAGTGCAGTATACTAAATGATTTCTAAAGAATGCCCAAGGCTACTGTCAATCAAATTAGCCAGTGACTTATGAGTTGTTTACTGTACTGTGAAATGAAGTGATAATGTTTGTCAACCAGTAAAATGTGACATTTAGTATTGGATATACCCACTTGAAATAGGCTTTGCATCAGCTTTACTCACTTCTTACCAGACTGGCACATATATTTGACGACTAAGTACTGATTGTGAAAGGAGACATTATATTAAACTTTATAGAATGCTGGTAAGAAGACAGCTCAAGCCTTGAAAAGCCTTGTGTGGTCCAGTAACTGAGGTGGCATGCAACTGAGGAGTCACATTTTCCATCTGTCTGATAAACAGTGGCAAAAAGAATATATTCTTTTTTCTTGAGTGTTCATTTGATTCAAAGAAAAATTTTGAGGGAGAACCTCTGGGTCAAGTAATTAAAAAAAAAAGGTGATCCAGAATGAGGAAAGGATTGTATACTTTTTTACCCGTTTTAGGTGTTAACTAAGTTTGAAATTAAAATCAGAGTGCGATATCATCACTTGATGTAGCATATTAAGAATAAGTTTGTATTGCATGGTTTCTTAGTGACTTACTAAAGTACACCTCTAAGGTCACACTGAAGGGAAACTATCTTTCTACATCTCTGAAAGTTTAATTAGCAGTTTGTGAAAGAAAACCGGAGCACTGGAAGTTCAAACCAAAAAAGGGTGTTTATATTTCCTCCAAAGGGAGATGGTTTGTCAACCCCATCAAATGTTTTCTTAAAGATTAGATTTAAGAGCTGCAAAATTCCTCTTCACACGATATAGAAGAGAAGTCACCTCTTGGCATGCTCCAAATAGACAAGCACTTCTGTAAAAACTATGTTAGAAATACAAAGAAGGAAAAGCTACGGACAGCTTCAGCTTTTTCTCAGTATTTACATTCTTGCTATAGTTCTGTAGAAAACTCTTCCCAAACACAATGACAATTTGAAAATTTGTTTCATTGTCCATGATAGATGAACAAGTTTTATTCTTGACATATTATTGTCTTCTTAGAAATAGTCTTTACAATAGATGGAGTCCTTTTTACATGCATTTAACTATTTGAAAAACAAAAATAAAACCACCAAATTCTTAAAATTTTAAGTATTAAGGCAGTATTAAATAAGGTTTACTGACTTATAGACACAAAACTAAGGAAATAATCACGCATTTCTATGAAATACTTAAATTGAAGATTGGAAATCAACCATATTCTTGGGCCCAAATCAGATCTTACATTACCACTTTTTATTGAATATTTGGTCATTTAATTCAACTGGAGCATTAAGCTATGCCCTGTTATATTGAAGGTATTGTGATTTTAGGGTTTTTTCCATGAAGAAGCTGAGCTATATATTCTTTCAGGAAAAGCACGCTTGTTCAACTTTTTGAAGACTGGTTGTTAGGTTGACATAACAAATACATTCAAATGAATATCTTCTTTAAAAGGATTAATTTCATTATTAAAGGGTTGAAAAGGGATGTGGTAAGAATCTTTTTGTCTTACCTAAAGGAAAACACATGTGCTAGTAAGTAGATGAGATATCTGGGGAGTGGATTCAGGTTTCATTTTTTGTTGCTCATCCATATTTAATGCCATTTTTTTCCATAGTTTGATATTGTTTTAAAATCTACAAAGAAGTTTTTGAAAGGACATTTATAATGTTTGCCACAAGTGTGGCACAGATCCATCTCAATTCATATTTTGTTTTGTTCTTTGATATCCTTTAGTGCAGACCAGCTTGGTATGTCTCTTCATTTTAAATGCACGTGCACTGTTCAAGTTCACAAAAACCTTATCTTTATGAAAGTAAAATGAAGTAAGCTTAGAGGTGTTCAGCATTGGAACTATTAAAATATAATTTTCCCTACTGCTTTGTACATGTCTTACTTTAATCTTTCAATCCTAGCCTTTTTCATGTAACATGTCATCTGGTCCTCATGGGATAATGCCTGAGTGAGGAAATCTATTGGTGACTCCGCAGACTGCTTACAGGGAGGCTACTCAGCTCTTAATACGTGGCGATCCTCACTGTGATGAAGAGGAGACAAGACAGAGCAGACGAGACTTTTGCTACTCCTAAAATAATCACTAACCTGACATGCATGGAAATGCAAGAGCAACTATTTTGTCTTTTCCGAGATTTTCCTTTCTTCACATCTCAGGGGAAATCTTGAATGGGCAAGAGCAGTCTGCTTCCAGTTTCCTTTCAGACATGTCCAACAATTCAAAGAAGCCAAACACAGCAGGAGGAGTCTGTTCCAATATACTTAGCTTTTCTGAGTGGAAACGAAATAAATAATGACCATGATAGAATATAATGTACTAAAATGGTTAATTCACACTATAAAGAAAAATTTAGAACCTTTTACAACTCTTGCTTTAAGAAAATATTGCTTAACTCTTTCTGTTTGGTTTTTTTTTTGTAACACACTGAGTGCATAACTGTGTATTAGAGACAGCAGTTTCAATCTTTTCCAGGTGAATCTAGGCATGCATGCTTTCTCAGTCCCCTAATAGCTCTTTCCTTTTCTTGATGCAAAAGCTTAGCTTTTCTAGGCCACTTAACCTGGAAAATTAAAATCCTATACTGGACTGCCTCTGCTGGGCCAAAAAGCTAAAAATAAAGCTAAAATATAGTTCTGTATTTTTTCAGTCCTGCACCTTGTAAAATACGTGAAAAACATGTTTACATCACTGTCTTTACATCATTTCACAAATGCTGTTTTGAATTTTCTCATTTCCCCTTCAGTCTTGTAAGTCTGGAAATCCCCTCCAACTTATCCATCACTCTTTTTATTCTGGTCTAGTCTTGCTTTTAGGTACAGTGTGAATTTCTGCCAAAGGAGTATGCAGTGCATTTTCAGGTGTCCGGCCAAAGAAGGTGCTCAATGACCGAGGTTTAAAATAAGTGGCAATGCAGCATCTCAGAGGTGTGGTTATCATGCCAGTAAATGGAAGAATTCCTAAAGCATTTGGTTTCAGTTTTTCACATCCTTTCCCTCTGAGTAAGGTATCAGGGCTTTTTCCTTATATCAGGCTCTGATATTTTCTCTGTGTGAAATAAAAAAAAGATTAGAAAATTGGATAACAAATAATCACAATTCAAGCTTGTCTGTGCATTGCAAGTATCTGCAGATTGCACTTAGAGGATTTAATCCTATCACAAAAGTTTAACCTCATCGATCACATCTTGACCAAGCAGGAAATCAGAGACCTGGAAAAGGAGTGCAATGGCTCCATATGTAAAATGTAATTCAGAAAAAAAAAGGCTGATATAAGAGGGGCTGGCAGCATTCCTGGCTTTCTCTTGCTGGGAAAAAAGGTCAGCAAGCAGTCAGCACATCGAGCTCCATCCAGCACACAGAAGTCCTTGGACAACCAATTTAGAGAAAGTCACAGAAATCAATAGCTAAACTCTTGTTGTTTTCAGCAGGGCAAGATTTTACCTACCAGGTCTGAAACTGGAGAACACAAGCAACTCACTGCAGCAAGGGTATGTGAGGTAGTAGGGCTGACAATAAAAAGCAGCAGAGTAACATTCCCATTCCAAAGGACAGAACAGAGCATGCATCTTTCCAGTTTAGTGACCATTCACGTGGCTGAACTGTACTGCTGTGCTCCATATTTCGATGTGTGTTGACACACTAAAAAATATTCATAACTTAAAGATCCATGCATTCCAGCAAAAGACAGCTTTAGTATCTCGGTTCACTGCTTGCTTTTCAGCATGTTCCTCACACCAACTGCAGGCAGCAAAACAGACACTGAGCACTCTGGCAAACCCTTATTGTGACATTGCCTTACTGCTGTAGGCTGTACTCTCAACAAACATCACAGCTAGCAGTTTTCAAATGTAATCAGATATTATTCTTCCTTTGGGTTTTCAGCACGAATTTTGTTACCTCTTAAAAAGAATCCGCTTTCAATCCTGTGTCCATGTAAACTTCAGGCATAGTCTTTTTTCTTCTTTGGCCACAACTCCCGCAGAACTCTTGCACTGGTAACTCATACCTTCTGTGATACCAAACTGTAAAAGATATTGTATTTCTCCCCCCACCTGGACTCATGAGCAGGTACCATTTCAAATCACTTCTGGTTTGCTCATGATTTGTTGGCAATGTTTGCCAACTTGCTTTATGCTTTATGCTTTATACTGAAGTCCTGATGTCAACAGCACACTTCACCCTGCTGCAATGCAACTTACACCTACTGCTCAGGGTCTGCTGCAGATAGCAATGCTCCCACCCTGGAATAGTTCTGAATTCCTCTACGTTATTGCACTAGAACTTTTACTCTTTGACAAGCATGTTCCACTGCTTGTTCTTTTCTACTCTTTTTATGTTTTGCCAGTGTTATATTCATGATGTCCCTTTCCAACACACAATTATGCATACATTCATCCAGTCTCTGCATGCCATATAACATGAAGGAAAGTATCATCAAGCAAACATTATGAGTCTACTTAGTTGTTTTTACAATAAATATCAAGACAAATGTAAATCTGACCTTTTCATGGTAAGTGTTCTAATATGGTAACCAGTTAAGGTGAACAAGAATCTGTTTAAGGGTTTGCAAGTAAAGGAAAGTAGTGGGAAGCAGCATGAGATGTGTAGCTATCATGTAGTATATGCACAGCAATGGGTTTCATAGGTCATTGGCCGTATGACTGTGAGAAAACAGGTTATTGTTCCTCCTTTTTGGCAGGTTACAGGGATGTGAAGAGCAGGAGAGTAAGAGGCAGTAAAAGTGTACAAAGAAATTTCCTAGTAAACTGCAATAAATTTAGCAGAAGCTTGCAAATATAGATCATGGTTGAAATATTTAATCTGCTGTTTGCAACCATAGTTGCCACATTTACAGATGCAGTCACAAAGACTACATGGAAGTGGAAAAAAAAAGCCACATAAATATGACTAGTTTTCTAAGGACTGCATTAAGGTTGCACTCTAAATATTTTTAAACAGCAAGCTAACAAAGTGAAACAAATCTGAATAAGGAACATCAAGGTGAGTGTTACCTTAATATCTTCTCTGAAACTGTTGTAATAGTGATGATCTGGTAATATTTTTCCCATTTAAGCAAAATTGTTTGTATACTACTGGAACTGTTAGTCAAGTATATGCCAAACTGTGTGTTAATTAGTATATTCTCTTCTCTAGTGTACCAGCTAATTTGGTTTTTTGCCTTTATTAGCACTTACAAAGGAGCTAGCAAAAAGATTCTGTCTCTGAGAGAGACTCCCCCTGCTGTGGTTAATAGTTGGTGTTAAAATTCATCTTCATCCAGAACTCAGGCTTCAGGTTTAAGGCAGTTGTTAAGCTTTCACTTATACCCACTGGAGAGAAATCTCTACCTGCCAATAGTTTAGTGTACAAGTTTTCTAATCAAATATACTTTTTCTTTTTTTAAGGTATGATGAATTACATACTAAAGCAAGACTGTTGGTTAGATTTCTATTGACTACATAGAAAAACCATATCACCTAGCTCTGACTAAAATTTCTAGATTGTACATAGCTAACACGAAGTAAGAAGTGATAACTAATTTCCAGATGGATAAAGTTACATAAAATTATTACAGCTGGTGTATTATCCAGATAGATGGACAAAACTGGTAAAAAAGCTTCATATTTTCTCATCTGAATCAATTATCTATGATCAATTTTCTGAACTCTTACTTCTCTCTTCTGGAAGGTATGCAAAAAAAATACTAAAATAATTCAAAATCAAGACCATGAGTCTTGTATTCCTGCCAGAAACATTTATGCAGAGCAAGTGTTAATGCAATCTCCAGCTGCATGAGTCCATCCACACCATTATTATTATTATTAATTTTTTTAGTGTTGTATTTGTTGAAACAAGACTCCTGAAAAGACCTGTACATATTTTTTTTCCTGCTAGAAACATAATCAGCAGTGCAAAGTTTCTTGCCATGAAGTCTACACAATAATGTTTTCTGCAGCTTTGATTTGTGGATGAAGAAAGTACAAAATAAGCAATATATGCTCAAAATGGTTAAGGTAACATAACTAATGTGATAGAGAATTTCCTATTGACCTGTATTACTTGCCCTTCAAAGAACATTAGCCAATACAGCAGTCTTTTTATCTAAAGTATTATCAGTCATTTGTTTGTTAATGAGCTTAGAGATCTACTTAGACATAACTTAAATACCTTTAAAACTCCATTAGATATGTTTATCGCCAAAATTTAAATAGTATTCTCTTAGTTGTTCTCCATTGCTTTAAAAAATGGCAAATGTACAAATAACTGGCAATGCCTATTAACCCTCTGGTTGTCAGTCTTCTGAGGCAAAAGTTTGACACAAACATGGTCTATTGACCACTAATGTTATACACTAGTAAGTCTCCACTGAAATGGCCACAAAATACAAATAAACAAACCCCCAAACCTAAACAAAATCAGTCTGTCATGTCTATTTGCACTAAACTTGTTCTATAAGTCAGAAATTACCTAAAATTTATGATTTCAGTCTCTTTCAGATAAGTCTTACATTTCATAACAACCTACATGTTAAGGTACCAAGAAAGATGCAAATAAAATGGGTTGCTAAAATACATGAATAAACACTATATAAAAAGGAAAATAATTGGCAGTGCATAATCATTCCAACAGAATATCATTATTGGAAAATGTCCATCCAAACTGAATTTTGCAGGAAAAAATATTTAATTTTTTCCTTTTTTTCAAATACCTCTTTGTTAGTTAAGCTTACTGCATTTCTATATACTGAAATGATCCATGTATTTTTTAATCTAAGCACTGATAAACATTATTTTATGCCTTATATTTTCAGTCAAGACAAGCTGATTTACTGAGCATTCAAGAAGTGAACAGTTGGTCCTTTTGTATACTATTAAATATTGCTACAAGGAAAAGGTTTATACATGATTCAAGTAGCTACATGTTTTCCAGAGTAAAGAATTGCTTTAAGGGACTTTTTATTTTCAAAAACCAGCTTTTGTTTTCCAAAATACTGTTTTTCTGCTAGAATAAAGGTAAAAGCATGTTTCTAGTGGTTAATATTTTATTTCTGGAAAGTACTAAGAAATTGTTTGCCATCTACATTATATTTATGATGTGTAAATTCTGCATGTGTGATGAAACCAAGGACAGTAGAGAATGAGAGGAGAATCTTCTAACCAAATCCAGTAAAGTCAGATCATCTGTGCAATAGCTCCTGCTAGCACGTAAAAAAAAAGGATAAAATTCCCCTCCATTCTACCCTATTTGCGTAGCTTACCATTAACCACACTTTCGACAGACTTGACCTTCCCCTTGCTTTTATAAGGAATTCCACAGATAAATGTCACCAGAGAAAAATACACTTTTATTCAAAATGTAGCAGATAGCATGCACCTCTATAAATGTCTAGCACATATGACTACCTGAAGAATTTTTAAAATAAATGTCTTGCCATGAAGAGAGTAGTGTTGGCTGGATTAATCACTGTGAAATGCTTCTGCTCCATGTACTCTCTCTCACCTGGACAGTTACAACTGCAGCTTGTAGCTCACCCTCTGTCTGTGTCAGTTCCAAAAATCTCCTCACCACTACACAAAACATAAATCAGATATTGAACTGAGCAGACCTTTCGGACTCTATTCTGGTCATTTATAGTTACACTAGGCTGAATTATACCATGTGCCCTTTATGTGGCCCAAGGGATGATTTCTCTGCCAAGAATTCTACCTCTCAGACCAATAAAACGTATGGCAATAGAGCAGCCTGGACTGAAAAGAAGGGTTTCATTATTTTTTTATTTTATTAAACAGTTTATCACAGTATACTGAGGCATTTATTCTTCCACCTAAGGATACACAGTCTACTTCAGTTAAAATGTTTGTCTAGAGATGTTATATATGCTAATATATACCAATATGATTTCATATATTTTCCTGGAAATCAGAAGCTCAGTGTCAGCAGTCACAACATGAGGGAGAGCATACATATATACTTGAAGGAAAATAGTCGAGATGTATATGCATACTGAAAAATGACTGAAAGTGTTACAGAAAATTACTCGAACATAAATATGAAAAACACATTTCTCAGATATAGACATTTTCAACTCTCTGTAAAATAGGATGAAAGTGCCTGACATAGGTGGAAAAAACTAGAAGCAGGATAATGTTCTTAATTGACATCTTGCCACAACATTTTAAAGTTAATATTCATGCAATATTGTGATGTGTTGGAGTTTTATGTTATTATAAGCCAGATGGATTGAATTAATTGATAATAAATAGATAGGATGTGTTTGACCTTTCCTGAAGTAATATTAATGCACTATGAACTTAAAATGAGAAATAAAAGGAAGTGAGATTAAAAACAGATCCAAGGGAAGCTGATGAGAAGATTCCTATTAACTTTAAGGAGATTAACTTTACCAAACACCTATTTAACTGCATTATGGTAAATATGAAATACCGTATCTGGTACTTCAAAAGATAAAACAGCTATTGTTTGGCATTTTTGACAGTAGAAACAACATTAGTACACCCTTAAATTATAACATACTAGGTCATGGTACTGCTGTAGGCCCCAAAAGTCAACCATTACCTTCAACAGGAGCTAAATGAGTCCTTAATAGATATCTATCACCTGGCAGAAGCTTTAAAAAAGGCAACGTAACAGAAAGAAAATAGATCACTAAACTATGAGAATTGTGCTGTATTTATCTGGATCTGCTACCCTTATATAACTGAGACAACAAAACCCTCACACAGTGTTGATCCAGTTATCAGGAGGGTTTGATTCAGTTTCTTGCTGTTTGGGGTGGTTGTCTTTTTATTTCCTAGGAGGATGAATATTATATCATTTGAAACCGGTAGTATATCACTAATTAAAGTGCTTAACAGTCTATTTGTCACCTTCCCTCTCTCCTTCCCTTCCTCCTTCTGTCTTCTTATAAACTTTGCTATTGTAATTTAAGATTTCTGTGCCTAAATAGTAATTTTGGATTGAGTTTGCTTCCAACATTTTACCGTATCTGGTTGAAATGGAGTTAACTTTCTTCATAGCAGCCCACTGGGTGTCCTCTGGGGTGGTGCAGTGTTTCGAACCTGTGACTAAAATGGAGCTGATAACACAGTAATATTTTTACTATTACAAAAGCACAGGCTAGGGGCAGTTGGCAGGGATCTCTGAAGGTCATCTGGTCCAACCCCCTGCTCAAGCAGGACAATCTACAGCCAGCTGCCCATGGCCATGTCTGGAGAGCTTCTGAATATCTCCACAGCTGGAGACTCCACAGTGTCCTTGGGCAACCAGTAGCAGTACTCCATCACTCTCAAGTAAACAGTGTTTTTTTTGATCAGAGGAATCCTCCTGTTTTCCAGTTTCTGGCCACTGCTTCTTGCCTTGTCACTGGACACCAATGGAAAGAGCCTGGCCCCGTCTTCTTTGAATTCCGTCAGGAATTTCTGCACATTGGTAAGGTCCCCTGAACCTTTTCTGCTCCAGGCTGAACAGTCTCAGACTATCTTCTAGCAGAGATGCTCCAGTCCCTCAGTCACCACGGTGACTTCTTGTGGTTTATAACCAGCTGGAAATTAAGTTCCAAGCAGCAGCTTCCTTTCCCCCATCCTCTCTGGTAAGAAAGGAACAAAAGGCAGAGATTATTGATGGGGATAACAAATCCTAGAAAAACAGCACTGAGATAAGGAACAAAAACAGTAACAGCAACAATACTAATAATAGTGCAAAAAAGAGGGTGATTGCTTGTGGAAGTCATACCAACCAGATATTATCACACCAGAGACACGCAGCTTCCCAAGACAAAGGGGAAAACAGTAGGCATTACCATGTCAGTATTTTTTTTCCTTTGAGCCCAATTTCCCCCAAGCCCAAGGCAACAAAACACAATGACGCAGAAACCCTTCAAGCTGGACCAGCCACACCACACCACCGCACCACTCTGTTTACCACTTTGCTCCCCCAGAAAAAAGGAAAATGGTCACTTGAATTCCTAAGGAAGTATCCTTTGTTTGGTGCATTATGTCAGTGAGTTTGTCAGCCTATATTGGCCAGAGCCTTTGGTGCTATAGCATCATATCTAGAATGGCAATGAATATTAATTTTTATTACTGTAATTAGTACTTTCTTTGGAGGGAACAACTTCAAAATTAATGTTTTGTCATGCAAAGAGTTAAATTAATCATGCTTCCTGTCTATCCTCTTTGAATTAGAGTAAAATTAGTCAAGTGGGACCCTTCAGAAAGGGACACTAAAGGGCCTCTAATGTTTATTGCTCCCATTGAAATGAACTGAATTAAAGCATCCTAATGTTTATTGCTCCCTTTGAAATGAATACAATTAACAGAGACAGCACACCTGATGGTATTATCATGCCTGGTTCACCTAGCCCAGACAACACATTACCTAATGCTAAACTGACTCACTTTGGAGAGGCACACATTTCATACTGAAATTAATCCAAAAATTTTTTTACTTGCCTTTCATATATCCAGACAAATAATTTAACTATATTCCATACATATGCATGCGTTTCAGCTTCAAAATCTTACACACAGTTTGTTGTATTATTGTTCCTAATGAGAATGAATTAAAACCCAACAGAGACCTGACCCAGAACCTTTCACTTCCCCTTAACTGTCAGTTTGACTTTCTGTAACACTGTGATCAACTGAATCCTAAGTGGGAGCTGACACTGTCTCAACTTTCTGCAAATGCAGGTAAAATGGAATGTGAACTACGTGAAATTCAAAGCTGATGTAACCTGGTTCTGCACCATTACACATAATTGGTATCTTCAGCTTTGTATAGCTGCAATTTCATTTCTTTAATAGCATGGACTTTGATAAGAATCGTGTTGTGGATCTTATTTTTTTGTCATTTTGGGTTTTTTTCTCCTCTCCCTTTATGGTATCACAGCTAACTTCTTGCACAATGCAAAGTTCATTTCTGAAAGAAATCCTGTCTTTGGTCTTTAATAGCAGGTTAATGGGCTGTGAAATCTCAAATTTTCAAGACTGATTTTGTTACAAGAAGTGTTCCTTATATCTCTTCTCCGGACAGAAAAGATCTCTTCCTTTAAAATACCTTAATACTCAGCACACAAGAGGAATTGTATCACAAATCATATCTAACAATGAGATTTTCTTTATTTTCTTCTGATATCAACAGCATTTTGAAAGAACTGCTGCCTCAGGTAGCATTTGCTATTCCTCTGTGAATCAATAAAACTTTCTGCCACAGACTAGAGGATCTGCCTGCTGCAAACTTAAAAATATGAGATTAAAGGTTTCACACACAACACATCATCTATAAGTTGGTATTTTAACCCATTGTCATCTGCTGCATGATTTCTCTCCTTATTTGGCATATTTTCTCCATATTTGCCATTCTGATCCAGACTTTTTGTTATGCATCTTCCATAATTATGGTACGTGTGTGTGTGAGCAGTGTATATACTCATACCCACACAAACAAGCAAACACACACATGAATATATATATAGACATGCATACACAGATGTGCACGTGTGGCGGTTTGATGCTGGTTAAGCACCAGGCACTCACGAAAAGCTATTCACTCATTTTCCTGTGCTATAGCTAAGCAGAGGAGAGGAAATTAAAACTTCATTTTCATGAGTTGAGATAAGGATTATGGGAAAAAAAAAAACCAAAAAAACCACTTTAAGGCAAAACAGGTTCAAAACTTAAACAGTATAAAGAAGATTTATTATTAACAGAATTAAAAATAAAAAGGGTAAGAAGAACCAAAGCGAATCTTCAGAACACCTTTCTTTCCCAGTCCCTCCCTCTTTCCACCGACCACACTAGGAAACAAAACATGGGGTTTTGGTCAGTATTTCACTTCTTAAAAGTCTTTCTTCAGTACGCTTAAGGAAAAGAGTTTCTTTTTCTGTGCCATGGGATCCTTCCCACGGGACATAGTTCTCTGTGAACTTTTCTAGCATGGTTTTAACTTCCACAAGCAGCCGTCCCGCCCGAACCTGCTGCAGTGTGAAATCCTTTCCACAGGCCAAGCAGTCTTCCCACAACTGCCTAGCGTGGGTCATTTTAGTTCATGGGCTTTAGTCTTTTAAGGATGAGCTGTTCTAGTTTGGANATGGGGTTTAGTCTTTTAAGGATGAGCTGTTCTAGTTCGGAAGCAAAGGCTCTCTTCCTTGATCTCTAAAAGCAAGGGTCATCTCTCTCTGTCTGAGTTCCTCAAAGCTTTTCAGCATCCATGTGCTCCAGTGTGACTACTCTCCTTCACGGGCTGTGCATGGATCTCTGCACCCCCGCATACACCTCATGAATTACAGGGAAATAGTTTGTTGTATTATATTCCTCACCACTGCTCACAGGAGAATCTCAGCTCCAGCACTTGGAGCACCTCCTCCCTCTCCTTTTTTTCACTGACCTCGGTGCCGCCATGTTGGTTTTCCTCACGTGTCCTCACTTTTCCTCTGACTTGGAAGAAAGTTGGTGTCTGTAAGTTGCAGCTGAGAGGTTGACTTCGTCCGGGCTCTGCATCAGGGAAGTGCTCTCCATGTCTCTCGCTGCTGGCCGCATGGCCCCTGCCAGCACCGCACGGCCGGCTCTGGCCTCAGGAGGAGCCCGGCCATGAGGTCCCGACCTTGGCAAGGCTCCATCTGCTCCCACCGGGATGGGCCCCAGCACTCACCTCACCACCCCTCCGACCTCACCACCCCTCCGGAGAAGAAAGAGAGCTTCCGCAGTTTTTCCTTTCTTAAATATGTCATCACAGAGATGTTACCAACTTGTCTAATTGGGCCAGTAACCTGCCCATCATCAGAGCCTTCAGTGATTGGCTCTGTGCCGGACATAGAAGTTTCGAGCAGCTTTTCTCCCAGCTCCACTAAAAACCTGCTGTGTTAACCCAACACAGCATGTAATGCCCATATAAGCATATTTATAAAGAGAAACTCTAAGAGAGAAAATAAAAAAGACTGTGAATGAGGAAAATATTTCCCCTAATTTAAAGATATACAGACTGTGGCCATTTATAACAGTGTGGTACTGCATGCAGAGAACTTCAGAAGCATTTTAATGAATCATAAAATGATTTTCCAAAATAAATGATCTACAAACTTTGCAGAGCTTCAGCATGATTCGTCTAGGAAATGTTAAAAGAGCAGTTTAGGAAAAAAGCACAGAAATAATTGCACAGCTAATTAATATCTACATATTCAATTGTTACTCTTAGGAAACTGATTGCTTACATTTTTTTCTGAAACTTGGCAAGGTAACATCATTCTGTCCCTTCAATGTTACTTTTTACTGATGTAATATCAAGCCAGTCCATTCAAATTAGAGTAATTTCTAAACATAAATATATGCATGTCAGCATACCTTTCCAAAACACATTTCACTCAGAATAAACTTCATTTTTTTCTTTTATACAATATCTCTGTACCAAATGTGCCTGAAAGACTTCAAAGAAAACAAGACAATATTTAAAAACAAAGCAATAACTGTAGAAATTTAAAAAATCAAAATAATATTTATCAAGGGCAGCTGTCCCCACCCCCTCTGTCTGCCTGCTCCAAAACCAGAAGGTCACTATTTCAGAGATATAATAAAAATGCTCTTTAAAGATAGAATCTTTTTTAAAGGTTATTTGACTGTTAAATATCACCAGTGCATCCCCTGAACCTACTCCACAAAGTCAGTGATGCTGGGCAAGTTGCAAAGACAAGGTTCTTGCCTTTCCCTACCCAGCTCACTCTTCTCATACAGAGCACACCCCTACCTTTTTTCCTGTCTCCATACTCTAAAAGGCCTGCAGTGCTTAACTGGGAATGCAGTTTTTCTCAAGTTCTCAAGCAGGCATTTAGTCCAGCTCATAGCCTGACTGTATGTGTCCAGGTTCAAGAGTGAAGCCATGCAGTCTGTTACTGTGTCACTGTCAGGGGTTATGCTTTAGGGGACATAGAAACACTATGTTAACAACAGTCAGACAGGATAAGATCAGAATGATAAAATAAATTCAGGATCTTTTACCCTGGCTTTCTAATTTTGAATCTTTCAGGTACATTCAGGCCCTCTGGTCTTCAGGCTGTGCTCTACAGCCTCAAGGTGAGAAAGATTTTTATGGGGTTCTGACCTAAGAAGTCTTCTTCAGAGGAAAGTTTTATATCAAATAATAAAAAAATGCAAAGCAGTGAGAATTGCCAACTTATCTTTGAATCATAAGTAACTTTTTTTCACACTATTTGTAAGTAAATTTCAAGCAACTGTCTATAATTTTTCTCATCATAAACTGTTTCTTGCAAAGGCCTGACACATGGATAGAAACTATTTAGCAAAATAATTAAAGGACAAATATTCATCATCTTGTAGAGAAAAATAACCTGAGTTCCATTTCAGCTTCAAATACATCCATCATTTTTGAAGTGTTAATTGACATATATATCATATTTTATTGCACATAACTGTTTACTAAAAATAGCATTAGATATGTATTTATTAGTGGCATCCTTATTAAGCACCAATATTACAAATATCATTAGGGTATCACAAAATTTTGAAGACTTGCCATTCTTTAATATACTCGATTTCATGAGAGAATGTTATTCACCTGATACATTTTGGAAATTTTAGAACTTCACCAGGTTAAACAGCAGAGATGAAAAAGCCCCTCTAAGCCTGCTTAGGACTCATGAATCCACTGTCATTCACTTTCATTAGGTGTAGAATGAAAAAAACTTTGAAAATTGTCAATATTTATACATTTATATTTAGATATTCTGGCATTTCCCGCATGAGAGTGAGATCAATTCAAGTGAGAAATGAAAGCGTTGACATTTTTCTGTTGGAAAGTTTTCTACTAACATTAATTAAGATTTCTTAAGCTCACAAACTTTGATAGCATTAAATACTTAATTCGATATTTTCATTCAAGAAGTTTTAGAGCAGGCAAATATAAAGACTACTTTTACTTCAGTTATTTGACATCTATCACTAGGAGTAAGATATCCTAAGAAAGAACTGTCTTCTTTACTAGCATCTTTTTTTCAGCAAACATTCTTATAGTTCTTCAGATGTAGTAAGTTTCTAATTAAGGTTCTCCCTGCAGGCCTTTAAATATTCTTCCTTAAATATTCGCAAGTACAATTGCCTTCTGGAAACCCTGTTCATAATGTTTACCCAAACTAATTTTAGGAGACTCATTTAACAGGTGATTCAGAGTCAAGATTAACTCAAGTGTTCTGAATCCTCTCTAGAGTCAGCTCTTTCTCATCAATGATAATAGGTTTATAAGCCTATATAGAATAATCACATATAGTGAACAGACAGCCATCTGTGCAGAACATACACATATTCCCCAATATGATGAATATATTACTGTTACAAGTGCCATAGAGATGTCAGCTGAAATATGGGACAATGTTATTCCAGTGTTACAGCCCAAGTGATGTGGCTATAGCATGAGCAAGCAATAGATATGTGCCTGTGGACAGTCATTTGGGGTCACTGACTTTTGTTATCAACAGTACTCGTTCCTATTGTGCATAATTTATTCTTAAAAATGTTATGTGAATATATTAGAGAGCACCTAGAAAGCTAAAGGTTTCTGAGGACCAAAAATCTAGTGAGGAAATACTCTGACTCTAGTGGGAGTGTTTCCCATTTGACAGCATTTTAGAGTCTTAAACTGATGCCAGTTTAAGGTTTAAACTGCTTCTAATTAGCAGGTTTTAAATTGGACAAATACATAGAAAAGAAATAAATATAGTGAGAAAAGGAGTTAGGATTTAACACAGAAATAAATAAGTAATTTCAGTTAACTGGAGCAGGGAGCTAAGGAAATGCAATCTGGTAGCAAAGAAGGTACAAAGAACTGCACATAGGAGAGGATGATGGGAGAATTTAAAATTGTTCTATAAAGCTGACAGAGGAAGATACAACAGAGGCCTTCTGGAAGCTATAATGTGGGAACTGGGGCTAAAAGACAAATAAGCAGCAGTATGGAGAGTTGAGGGGCTAACTACCTTGCAAACCAAGACACAAGCAAACATAGAGATAACAGAAGTAACCTGAAACATCTAGACTCTTTGGATATGCACTTCTGAAGATGAAAAAAAGCCTGGTAAACACCTGAGGTGTCTGACAATATTAAGTCTCTGATATCAAGGAGATAATATTTTGGACAGAAAACAAGTGACACAAAACTGAAGGAGGCATATGGAAAGATTTGTACAACCAGAACAGGAGAAAAATGTGGAAAGAAAAGATAGTACAGATTTCTGGAGAATAATGCATAAAGGAGGGAAGAACTAACAATGTGAAAGCTGTTTGACGTATACTTGTCTAAGATGTCTGTATTTTCCCACTTTTAAACTGGGAACAAGTCATGTTTGTGAATAATTTAGAGAGTCAGAATTTTAACTGAGAATCTGGTCGCTAAGGAAAACATGGAATGGCACATTGTGTAGAATATTTGTGCTGATATAATAAATAAGGGATTCCAGAGAGAGGTTAAGAAACATAGATACGAATGGAGAAGTAGAGCAAAAAGTGGAAGAGTGGGAGGTGAAGAATAGGATAATTAACAGGGAAGGATTCAGGTAGTAAGGTGAAGATGTAGAAAACATTTGTTTTATGGGAATTATTAGAAGAGTAGGAAGATCCAATGGTATACGTATTTTTCAAATTAATTTAAAATTCAAGGTAATTTAAAATGTAAGGTAATTTAAAATTAAAAAAAAAATAAAGATTAAGTTCAGATAAAAACATACAGTGCTAAAAAAGAGAAAGAGAAAGAGTAATCTGTCTGATAAACAGAGGGGAAGGTTAGTGGGAAAGAAAATTTAAAAATGTAAAAGTATATGTGAGGGTTTTGAATTCATGAAGGAAAGGGAGGCAGATAGAAACCAATCACTTTAATAAGGATGAAGTTATATGTCTAATCCAAATGAGCCATGAATCCATTTGCTTAATGGAAAAATGTGTCCACAAAATCTTCATTGAAGCAGGTCATGAATAATCAATGTATTATGTACATGTTTCCATTAGTAAAGACTGATGGGCTGCAATGCGCTGGTGGTGCAGATCACGGATGTCTTGACCAAGTGATTATTGCCAGAAAAGTCACAGTTATGTGAGTGATAGAAGTATATGTATAAATGAAGTACACTAGTAAAACAGAAATCACAGTGCCTTTTTCCTTCCCTGGTTTGGTGCTAAGTGTAAGAATCACCAAGAAACAGACAGCAAAGGACTTTCAGAGAAATATTCAGTCGTGTTTATTTGGAGCCCTACGCTTTCTCTGCTTTGATCCCCAGAATCAGATGGATTGCAAGAATAACAGGGAAACACTGGAGGAGTGATTTTATTAATCTAGTCCTCTCCTCAGAGGATCAGAACAACCATCGGATTAGGAGGATTAATTTAGTCAGTGCAGAGAAAGTCACAATCTCTGTTTTGAAAAAAACATCTATAGAGCATAGTGTCAGATAGCTTATGCAGTAAAAAATGGGAATGCTGATTTTACCATATATTCTACTGTGCTACAAAGTTACATATTTTTCACACCTAGTAAGATTCACTCTGCTGAATTCAGAGCACTTTATGGCCTATGACAATTGCATTTGTTCTCTATCCCTTAGGAATTTTATAATTGTATGAAATTTAGGGGAACATTTAAATAACTCTAATAAATGGTAAGGCTTTTTTACTCAAATTGTGTACTTGTAACCATGGTTTTCCAGCAAGGAAATTAACAGGAGTTTTTTTTAATCTTCTTGGGGAAGCAAACTTATATTGGGCTAGTCCTGCAGAACTCACGACTCATCCTAAGGCTCAGATCAGAAATCAGTGTGTGGTCTCACTCTAAGGACATACATGGGGTGCAGGGGATCAGTGGCATTCTGGGAATATCTGTTCAGCCTCATTCTCTTCCTGCAGCTGGAGCATCATCAGACAAAACCATTTATAGCACAGGATTTGCAACAAGATCGTGATAACAGATGATCTACTGCTCCTGCCTCCGGCCTGCTACCAAATTCCAGCTGATCCAAAATATTTAGGAAATCTCCAGTACAGATGGGCTCCAGCAGCAACTGGATGTCTTCATAAATGCTCTATACTTGTTTAATCCTTCATGGATGGCAAAGTCCATTGCTCAGTTCAACTCAAGCAGTAACATTTTATTGGCATGACAAGGTCTGCCAAAGCAGACATGAAAGAGACAACATCCTCAGAGGGTCTGCACAAGATAAAAAAGACCTATACTCAGTGTTTCTACTCCTTTCTGTAAGTCCAAGTGGGGAAGTCATTATTTAGTCTAGTTAAGTGATAATAATTTGAAAATTACTTCTTCAGGAAGATGTAGCATCACATTCTTCTAAGTTACCAGATGCCAAATACAGTTCAATGATTCTTTCTGTGTGTTTATCCCAGAAACTTTAATTTTATTTTTCTCTTTCAAAACAAAAGCACACAAGGATCTTAATTATATAAAGCTTTTTACTTATGCAAGTAAGGACCATTAATAAATGAATTCATGTTATTTATCTCGTGTTTTCCTAGAAGTTATGGGCAATGGAGCTACAAGAATTTTTACTAACCAAAGAACTTGGGCCATGTATTCCAAAAACTGAACTAAAGGCTTTTTCCAGCTCTGTGAATATCAGACTTATCAAAAAATTCATACTTAACAATTATGAGATGTGAAAATATACCTCAGTCTTTTTGCTTGCCATTTTTGTTTTAATCTTTTGTATTCACACATTTTGCCACAAGTAAAAAATGTAAACTAAGAAGAGAATTAGAAAAGGTTAGTCACAATGAAAAAAATTGCAGTAGTTTGTACTACTACAAATGTCCTCCCCGTGGCTGATAAAATTATTCAGCTAAAAGACCAAATGCATATATGAATGTGAGAAATTTTCTCTAAATGGAAAAATTGAATCATTTTAGATCTCTCCATCTCTTATAAGTCACCCTTTTGAGACTGCCGGTCAGTCTCTGGACCTTTTTCTAATGAATCAATATCTTCTGGGAGCTAGTGAGGTTTAAATAACTCCAGCAGATTCAGAACAAGTTATTACACCTGTCTCATGGATTATAACTTTGTTAAAGCCAGAATTTGTGTTCGTGTTTTTCACCTCTGGTTCGTGTCTGGCAGTCTGCCCTCTCTTCCAGCTCTTTCCCACTCAGGTTCATTTAGTTCATTACTCTTGCCTAAGGTGGAAGAGCTTGCACCTGCCTTCAGTGGAGTGAAACCTGTCTGTCACATTCACTTCGAGTTTGAAATCTGTTCCCCAATCTGCTTACAGCCAGACGGAGCCTGGTGCTCTGCATAGATGTCATTAGCAAGATCTTCATTCCATTTTCCAGGCTGTTAGTGGAAATACTGTGTTGTTCAGGACCTACTGGACCTAAACAGATGTATCTGCTGCATCCTTCTGTTTTAAGAATGAATCCTTGATAATAATGCTCTTAATACATGTTTCTACTCGGATTTCTATTTCTGTTATCTGATCCATGTTTTCACAGTCAGCTTGTAAATTGCCTTGTACATCAGTGCCAAAGTCTTACCGAACTCTCTCTGTATATATTTACTGCTCTTCCTCTATCTTCATGGCCTGTTACCTGCTTCTGCAAGGAAAGTACAGAGGCTTGACATAATTTAGTCTTGAAAACTTGATTTTGAAGGTTGCTTGTTGTGTTTTCATCTAGGCACTTTCCCACCTCCCTGGTTTCTGAAGAGTTAAAATTAAGCTGCCTAGGTTTTTAATACCCTGGCCTTTCCTTGTCTCCATCTTTAAGGTAAGATTACATTTTGATTTTTATTTTCTTTTCTTCCAGAACCTCATTCTTTGTCCAGGCACTCTCAGAGTGAATTTCATTGATACTAAAAAATTTTTTAAATTTGTTACTTTTTCAGTTGCACCCAACATCATGACTTGTTTTCAGAGATATTTATAAGGGTGTGCAATTCCTCACTCGATTTTTTTTCCCCCTCTCTTTGGAGTCCACAGTATATTTGCTCCCTTCAGATCAAGTTCTGTCTATAGCACTGCAAACAAGAATTAGGGCTACTCCTCACTACATCAGGTTTGACCTCAGCTCCACAGGACAGGAAGAGAGGTACAGCTCAAATGCATACTTTGAAAATTACTCATATACCGTCTTGAGAGAAATACTTTAATGCTCCAGAAATTTTTAAAAATCATAATTACTGTAACATGTAAAACTGTGCTTTATTAATGGCACTGGCAAAACTTCTGTCAAGACTATAAAAACTTTCTCATTCTTATATGCTCTTACTTTATTGGGTTGCTAAAAGTCAGCTGTTCAGGATTAAATTTGAACAGACCTTCAAGCCTTAAAATGTGGGGATTTTCTTTCATTTTGCCCAAACCAGCCACAGTGGTCCTAATTCCAACATAGGGAAGTATAATTTATTTAGCCATATAAAAAAAATTCTAGCAAATTTTTCTTCCAATAGCACAATCAATCTTGAAATTTAGACAGCTGTGTTTTTGTGATATGGATATATTTTTTGCCATTTATCTGAAAATGTCTTCTATTTTAAAATTGGTATCTCAGCATTTTCATATGCTCAGTAGATTTTTACTTGGTTTTTTGGGTTTTTCATTGATTTTTTTCAAATATTTCCTCTTCACTGGAATATGCACAGAATGCTGAATCCCTGTAGGTGACTGGTCATGTCCTATTGCATGTCCTACTAAGTGCTCATCTGACTTGATAATTCTCTATAATTTCAGAGATATTAGGAAAGCCCCTTCTTATTCTAGACTTCAAATAGACAATAATTTTTATCTTGCATTTTTTATTCAACATTTGAATTGGTGCAAGGTCCTGAAACAATTTTTGTTTAGCAATTCATTTTAACTGCTATACCTTTTCTATCGGTATGTGCCTGTACAGTGGTTCCTTACCCTCTCTTCTGTTTAATCATACCTAGAGAATTCTGCACATATTCCTTTTGGATAACATTGCTTTTTTAATTTACCTATGATCTTCTTTAGAACAAGAACTACAACTAATGTAACTGTTATTTTTCATCGAGTCTCTTCAAAGACCGTGAAAGAAGTCAAACAGGTTTAGTTTGAATGCAAAAAGCCATAGCCCAGGTTAGACTGTAATTAGGTGTCTCGCTCTCTGCGGGGCTAGCTAGGAGAAAAAAAACATGAAGCCAATATTTTAATCTGATAGAGAAAGCCATATAGGAATGAGATAGTAAAAGTATTTATTGCATCTACTTAAAAAAATTAAAATTTCACTTACCAGTGGTAGGCCTTACTCCCATGGAAAAAACTTCACTTTTGGAGAGGTCAGAGGAGGAACCAGTATCAAACAGCTTTAATGGTGAGACCCTTATTTTTCTGAATGTGCCACAGATTTGAGGTATTTTGTTATATTTCTAATAACGCCATCATATTTATTATTAAAGTTTAGAAGGCATGGTACGGTTATGCAGTGCTTTGAAGGAGCATTAATAGTTGGGAATTCTTTGCCAGCACTTTAGAATGCTTTAGACCTAACTATCACATTTCATGCAGCCAAATGTGTAAGTGATAAAATATAGTCAGGACCCAAATGAATAAATGAATAATTGCTTTTGCAGAATAAAAGTAGTTTCTGACTCGGCAGACATTGGCTTTGATAAATACAGCTGCCACCTAGGATAAAGCTGATATTGCCTTTCAATGTGTGGCCTTATTAAATAGAGATCTTGCTACAGGTCTTACTGTAGCATGTGGGACATATTTGATTAGTTACCAGAATCACTCAGGGTGCATTGGTTTTCTTTTCTTTAGAGGTGTGGGCTGGGAGCTATTTTTTTCACAATAACCTACTGATTTCAAATTGCTATTTGACATACATTGTTCATTAACATTTCATATCTTCATTGATAAGAGAGATAAATACCACCCTGGGCTAGTAATTGCCTATAGAGTTTAATGCCTTCAGATCAAAGAATGCAATACACTGAGCAGATTAGAAGCTCTTTTAAAGATTTGGGATTAGTAGGGCTTCATAAATGATCTGAACCTAAGGTTAGTTCTACAAAGGGGCTTCATGCTAGTGTTTGCAATGTAAGCCTCTGGGTTTCTGGCACTGAAGGTGGCATCCAGACTCTGCATTAGATGCTTTTATTACTTCAGTGATGCCTGAAGAAAGTTTGGTGCTTTAGACTAGAAATCATAAGAACCAGAACAGTGAGGACCTAGCTAAAAGCTCCTGAAAGCTGGCAAGTGCAAAAGGCTGTAAATGAGTGCCTGGTTGCACTACCCGAGGCAAAGGAGAACTTCCTTGATGACTCTGTTGGCCCTAGCCCAAAACCTTCCACGGCGAACTCCCTTCCGCACTTCTTTTACAGTTGGGGAAGTAGAGTGTGACTGCTCCTTTTGCTCAGTTGACAACTGAAAAGCACCAACAAATACCCCGAACATGGGAGGCCTGAGTTTGATGTCTCACCCTGCCTATGAATTTTCAAACATGATTCCCCCATCTTCCTGAAAATTATTCTAGTTGCCAGGCTATTGGACTCAAATGGCTTGTGAAGGCACTGCATTCTGTGTACTATGTGACCCGGTAAAGACTAGAAAGCACTGCAGAAATAAAGGCCACAGGAGTGGTGAGTGCACATCTTGCAGGACTGGGACACTTGGATAATACCTGACGTCAGACTACCTACCAGAACAGGTGATACTACCAGCAAATTTGGCAAACACCATAAATATTTGGTTGTTATGGGAGAAGGTTGCAAGGACATCAGCTACAGCTGTAGCTCTCTTGTCAACAAAAGGGAATACTATCTCTTGTTTAGCAGAGAGATAGCCAACTAGTCTGCTGTGCTCTTTATATGCCTATTTTCCTCTTTTTTCACTCTCTTCAACACCTTACTGTTTCATTAAGCCAGTTGATTCATCATTTGAGAGTGGAGAAGTACAGCTCACTGAGCACTCAGACAGTTTAATTTAATTTTCTCAGGTTTTTAGATGGGGGCTCAATTTGATGTGACCCCTAGAAATTGAACCCAGCCCTTGCTGTTGCTAATCAAATCCTGGCAGTCTGTTACATCAGCTAGAAGAATTTCAAATTGTAGTAACATTAGTTTGTTAGAAAAGCTTATTTTGTTAGAGCTGACATGATAATGAACCTTCTCTTTATCCATTTCAGCAGATAGAAACTTTGAACTTGGATATAAACAACTTTGTAGTGAAGAACCAAAAAAATTACCCCACTTCTTTATACACTTATAGCAAAGTAGTTTCAGTACAATAAGGACAAAAGTTGGAACATCTGACTTTCAGACTTTAAGAGTTTGTCTGCACTTTCTAATTTGTTTGTTTGTTTGTTTTATTTTGTTTATTTAGTGGTATTTTGCACTTTAAAAAATTAGATTTCCTTTTTTCTCCTATCCAGATATGGCTATCAATTTTTGTGTGGAAGAGCCTTTATCTTCAGTTCAATCATTTGAACAGAAAGGTGATGAGTTAGCCCTAATGGCTTTGTCTCAGTATTCTGCTGCATTGATCAGGGTAATTTTGACTCCAACAAATGCAAAGTACAGATTTCATAGGATAGTAAGGTTCAGGTCTCTAGTTGGCCAGAACTTGTGCTGAAAATGAAAACAAGTTGATATCCAATTAAGGAGCTGTACACCTCAAACAGAGGTAAAATTTACTTTCAAATGCATATGTTTAACCCAGGGAATTGTTATTTCACAAAGTCACAGACATTATTTATACTGTGATTGAGAGTTTATCATATAATGAGAGTTTATCATATAATATTTCTTGAAATATTTGTTATTGATTTTAATTATGTTTAGCTTTGTGAACAGAGTCAATGTAACATCCATTAATCTTCAAGTAGAAGTCTGGGAAAGTAAAAATTTTGCCCTGCCTTTCCAAATGGTTTTCTGTTCTTTCACCTTTTCTCAACTGGCAAAACGTACTTTAAGGATTTCATTTTTCTCTGAACTGTGAATCTGCTGCCCAAGGCAAGAACCAGCAAATGTGTGGTCAAATCCAGTCTAGCAAGTCTTATTTTCTTTGATAATGGCAACTTTGATCTCCCCAAGAAACCTATGCGGGGAAATGTTCTGTGCAATTCTCACTGGTGCTTAAATTGATTAAGCCAGAAACAGAAACAGAAAAATTCTTTGCATTGTTGAGATGCTCAAGGTGAGACAGCAGTGTACACTTGCAGCCCAGAAGGCCAAACATACCCTGGGCTGCATCAACAGAAGTGTGGCCAGCAGGCCAAAGGGAGATGATTTCCCTCGCTCTATTCTGTTCTCATAAGACCCCAGCTGGAATGTTGCATCCAGGTCTGGGGTCCTCAGCACAGGAAGGACACAGATCTGTTGGAGCAAGTCCAGAGGAGGGCCACAAAGGTGATCGGAGGGCTGGAGCACTTCTCCTGTGAACACAGGCTGAAAGCTGGGTTTGTTCAATCTGGAGAAAAGAAGGCTGCAGGGACACATTATAGCAGCCTTCCAGTACCTAAAGGGGGCCTACAGGGAAGCTGGAGAGACACTTTTAACGAGAGACTTTTGACAAGGGCCTGTAGTGATAGGACAAAGGGGATTCAACACTAAACTGAAAAAGAGTAGGTTTAGATTAGATTTTAGGTAGAAATTCTTCACTATTGGGGTGGTGAGACACTGGAACAGGGTGCCCAGCGATGTGGATGCCCCATCTGTGGAAATGTTCAAGGCCAGGTTTGATGGCTCCCCAAGCATGATGTTCATGGTCAAGTGGAATGTGTCCCTGTCCATGGCAGAGGGGTTGGGACTAGATTATTTTTAAGGTCCCTTCTAACCCAAACCATTCTATAATTCTATGGTTCTAAGATTTTATGGTTGATTTGCAATTTCCAGTCCTGAGAATTACAAATCAGTCTTTGTTCAAAGGTGACTAGATGCAGCATATGTTCTGTGGAGAAAATATACACCCACAATTTACAACGGGCTTTACAAACCAGCAGCTCTTTGAATGGATTACTACTTTATGGACAGTACATTCTATTAACATTTTTTTTCCTCTCAAAACAATTTCTGATACTGTACTAACTTAAAATTAAACACAAACAATACAAATATCTTCATCTACTAAAGAAATATTGTTACCTCAATAAATTGGTTGGAGCATGCTGCTAATAGCACCAAGGTTGTAGTCTCAATCCCTGTATGGACTGTTTATTTAGGAGTTGGACCTTATGATCCTTGTGGGTCCCTTCCAACTCAGAACATTCTCTGAAATTACCATGTTCTAGAAAAAACTTTGGTTTATTAACAATTTGGCAATGAAAATAGAGAATACGTTACCCTCCAAGCATGTTTGGAAGGGATCATTTCCTAAGACTACTAGACTTATAAATAACATTAGTGAGAGACTTCTATAACATTGACCCCTGCCTTTAAACTGCAGGAAAGCCTTAATGAGCTCCAAATGGAACTATGCATAGAGCCAGAATGTAAAATCGGAAGAGAAAAGAAGAATGTGGTACACAAGCTTCCAGTGTCGGGTATCTGTAGCAGCTTTTTCCGTCTGAATCTGATTTTGCCATGAAGAAATTTGAGTGCTGGACGTTTTGGCCCACTGTGTCAATGGAGGCTTTTAAAATCATGTATCAATATAAACACTGGGTTTTTTAAATCATAAGAAAAGGAAAAATATTTCATCTGGCTGGAAAGAATTTCGTTTGTTAAAATGTGGTTTAGTGGACTGTTTTAAAAGATATCAATGAAGGAGGAAAAATCTGAAAACATTCCCCTTTACTGTTCCTACAGTTTTATCTTTTTTTGATGACCAAAGTCCATCTTTATAACATCCATCAGCATTGAAGGCATTCTGCAGACCATTCAGAATTATGCATCTGAATCCTGTGGCAAAGCAAGAACAGAATTTTACTTTCTGAATGAAAAAACATTCATGAATAACTGTGTTTCCATTGCTTCTAATATCAAACAGAAAAGAACCCCAGTAAACTGGTTTTGGATTAGAAACAAATATTCAGTTAAATCAAGATAAAAAGTTTAATAGTAACTAATACGTTTGCTTATCTAAAATAGATCATTTTAATCTTTTAGCTTCCATCTTTTTCAATGTAGCAAAAGATAAAGTAAATGAATTGCATTTTTAACTGAAATATTAAAGCAGTTTCAGAAAGTCTTAAATTAGTTTTCAGAAAGGTCTTTTAAAAGCTGTAAGTGAAACAATTTTGCAACTGACAAAAAATTTTTAAATATTTCAACTCCAAAGAAGGAAAACAAAAAAGAAAAGTTACAACAGCTCTCCAGAATGAAAGTCTAATTTGTTGGTTTTATCTAAAAATAACCACATTATGTCTTCAAAAGACTTGTGCTTTACTATATTCTAATGGAATTCTTGTAATGATTTTGTTCAGCAGCATAGAAACAGTGGTGGGTCTCATCTAAGATTCGTCAAATGAGGTGAGATGCTCATGACCTGCTGTGGATTGACCTCTGAATTTGTTTAATATATTATGGTTTTCTACCAATTTACATACTGCAACTGCACTGCAAACTGCATCTCTTGAATGACTTTCTCATAAAGAAGAGAAACTAAATGTAGGTCTAGGCTGTATGTGTAGCTCCATGTTGAGCCAACTGTAGCTACAGGACCATTCCCACAACTAATGGGTGATGCTACCACTCTCCTTGCCTCAGATTTCAGAAACCTCCACAGAGTCACAGTGTCATCAGACTGCTGAGGTGAGCCAGGCTGAGGGTGTAAGTACACTTTAAGTGGATTACCGGGATTGTGTGACCACTTTAGATTCAATTGCCCTTGCAAGACCTCTGGTATGACTTAAGAGACTTAGGCTAATATCTGAGTTTCCCACAGTGGAACGGAGGGGCACATTCGAAAAACCAGGTGCCAGTCCACTGGAAGGTGAGCTGCACTGGAACTTGTTGCAAACAAACACACCCGCATACACACTTGACTGTGACTGCCATTTCCCAGCCAGAACGGATAGCTTGTAGTGTACTTCTCTCCCACACTGCTCTCCTACTGTTATCTGTGTTTGATTTACTGCCAGCAAGTCAGGAGGTGAGAGACATTCACATTGGCAAGCCCCAATACTCCCTGCAGTCTGGTGGTATCGAGCTACTTTCAGCCTCCTCTGCCTTTCTCACTTCCAGTTCAATGGTTAGCCACCTATTTTATAGCATCTCTCATCTGAGAACAAACCATTTCACTTTATATACTGTTTTGGGTCATGGGAGAAGCCTCACACCAAACCTCATCAAGGGAGATGGTAACTTTCTTCTTCTAGTGACAGGAGGACTCACTGTCTAAAGTCCCAGCTGAACACACCTCAGGTCTTTGCCTTAGTTGGATACTATGACAGTCATGTAACAAATTTTCAATTTCTGCTGAGAATTCCAAGTATTTTTGTAGAAGGAGAACAGAAAAAGAGGTTTCTGCTGCAATAAATTGCATGTTTCCTCCTTCCTACCACAGTTTTAATGGTTCATGTCTTCTCTGAACATAAATTCTGACAAGAGGGTATCTGTTACCATTTTGTGCTTCAGTCAGAAAATCAGTCTCTAACATTAACCACTCCATGTTAATCACATGTGTAAAATATTACACATTTATTCATTCACTTTTTGTATTGTACTTTTTGTGAACACCTGGAAAATACATTAAAGCTATTCTATGACAGCACGGTGAGATATATAGTTTGTGCAGCCTCATTTTTCAATCAATGAGAATTAAGACTAGAACTCTCAACCTGTTTAAAATGCATAGAAATTGTGAATACCTTGTTTCTAGGCTGATGCTGCACTTTAATGTCCATGCAACATAGTTCTCAGATCAAATTATCTTGATGAGATTGGAGCTCAATTGCCCTTGTGTCATAAGACAAACACAGGACTATTTTTCACAGCACTCTAAAAAAGACTCTATATGAATAGCAAATCAACTGCACAAAGACAATGAACTACAGAATTTATCAGAAATTTTAAAATCCAAAAATTAATTACGTCTTAGACCTTATAATATTGAGAAAGGGCTATTAATGCCTTAAAGGAATGGAAAAATAATTTAACTTGCACTGGTAGAATGAATTTTTATGTTCAGAATTCCTTTATTTCTCTACGAAATTACAGTACACCATTTTCAGCTAATAAAGTAGCCCAGTGTTTTGGCAAGGGGATGTACATACTAAAATGGCACCCATAGGTTATCAGTAATTTTATATTAATACTTTTGCGTTTCCAAATCGATCTTCATGCTTACATTTTTTAAGCATCTTTATTTGCTAGAATGATCTAGAACAGTGTTTTCAGTTTTGTTTTACTTTTGTGTTTTAGAAAAATTTATTTCTGAAATAGCATCAAAATATTGGACTGGTGCTTGTACTAAAATACATACTCCACAATTTGTGGACATAAATGCTAGTAAAACTACATTTAAATAAATATTGCTTGTTTATGGCACAGAGTGGACTCTGTTTCTTTCACTGACTGTGAAAATAGAAAATGTTCTGTTTGTATCTGACAACAGTAACAAAAGATTTATTAATTTTGAAGTCAAAATTATCTTAAAGAAAAAGCTCAAGTCAAATTGCCATTTAGTCCAAATTTTCAAAGCTCCACTAACTGCAAGAATCTCACCAGACCTCTACTAGCTATGACTCCTTCAGGAAACACACATTTTTTTAAATGGACCTAGTACAGAGATGCAGCGGGGGCAATATTTAGGTGCTTAAGTTTCCTCCCAGTTTTCAGAATTACATTAATGTGATTCAAGTTTATATCAAACTGAGCTATCAAATGGCTTCTTGTATTGACTCGTTAAGGGCTAAATCTGGTGGGACATGGCACTGTTTCAAACAATTCTTGCCTAACTATTATCTGGTTGGTACACTGACATTGGTTGGCCTTGACATTTTCACCAGGCTTCAGTGAGAAGGCTTTCAGAGCACAGTTTGAATTTCTAAAATTATTTCTTAGAAGATAATACAAATGAACTATTTTGTCTTTCACACAATCTGAAGCCTTTGTGTGAAGTAATTTTCTTCATATAAAAGAAACATAAGAAGAAACAGGAAACTCCATTTGAATTGCCAGTAATGACACAATATGCTTTCTGGTTCCCTTAGGGGATTGATAAGACTGCTTCAGAAGAACAGGAAATTTGTGAGACTAACAACCATCTTCTCAGTATCCATATTATTTCTGATAGTACACAAAAGTAGATCTTTAGGAAAGAATATTCAAACATTACAAGGATTATAGTGAATGTCCTCCAGAATTTTCTGCCAGCCTCCAGCAAATTCACTACTTAGGAATTTCTTCAGCTAGAGAGAAAATAGTCTTCATCTCATGAGAACATGATGTTGCAACCTGCTTCTGAGACAGGGTAAGTGACATTCCTGTTAATAAATCCCTTGAGGTGAATTAGAGTGAAATGACACTGAATGGCTGGTGTGTATATATGAGGAAGATTAATTTTAAAACTCCTTAATTGCAACAGAAAGGGGATACATGACCATTTAGGTTCTTGTCTATAAAACTGTAAAAGAATCTTAAAGAAAATTCATAAGAAAAATAATGAAAGAGAAGGAACAAACAAGAGTAGATAGTGGAGAGGAAAGATATCACCACCCGTGGATCAAGTAACAAGACTTGATCATTGCAATTTTGACGTCTGTGGTTGGAGTAATGGTTGCAGTCTTGATCCACTGGGGGTGGGGACCAAAAGAGATGCTCCTCAGGTTATGTAAATTCCAGTTAGCATGGAAACACCTAGATCCGCCCCCTCCAAGAGGGAATTCTTCATATCTAATGCAACACAATGAGGCATGCACAGTTTCTCTCAGATGGAGAGTTCCCAATAAGACTGAGAGGGTGCTTTGGGGTCCTTGGTGATCCATAGCTCACTCTAGGGATATGATCGCTGCTTGTCCATGCTTCTTGCAGTAGCACAGCTGTGTCTTATGATGACATGAGGGAGCTGGCATCAGAAAAAAGTAAGATCTCCTTCTTACTGGTCATTTTCCTTAGCTGGTTTCAAAGACATCATGTTTCCAATGTCATGGATAAAATCAGCCACAGAGCAACCTAGATAGACAGTGGTTATGTTGCCACACAAGATTTTATTTTCTGAGGACACTGGTTTTGAGAACATAAAAGGTTTTTGCATTCACACATCCTATAGCAAGAAATTTTAAAGTTGAACTACATTGTGTGTGAAGGCTTAGGTATCACATCTTGTTTGTTTAGTAGGTCACCCTACTTTGTCTGCAAGGTCACATCCCTGCGAGCAGCTCTATTACAACATTCATCTAGTTCCCTAGCCTGAGTAGTCCACATCTATTTGATCCTTTTTCTCAAGGAAACCACTCTGTGAATTTGGTTTCTTTGGTCACCTTCCACTTATCCCTTTCCATTTCTTCCATATTTCTCAGCTATGGGGCATCAGAACTGTTCAGTGTGTAGGATATGGAAAAACACCAGGTTTATGCAATTAGTGATATTTCACGTTTTGTTCCTTACTCCTTTCCTTAAAAGTTTTCTTTTTCTCACTATTGCTGAACATTGAACTAACATTTTTGTAGAACAGTCTAGTTCTGAAGTTCATAAGGTATGCAGAATTTATGATTGTTTGTTCCCAGGTTCATCAACTTAAACCTGTCTACATTGAATTTTATTTACTGTTTCCTGTTTACCTTCTATTACTGCTATGCTGATACCAGTGATGTTTCTTTATGGAGTCTAGTTAATTGCCTCAGCTGTTCAAGGTAGAAATGCAGTTGCTGAGGAGAATGATAGCCTAAAATGAAGACTGCTATAAAATAAAGTTGACATCTCATAAACATGCCGGATGTTATTAAATAAAAATAGACAATATATGGACATATCTGACCTGTTGATTATTTTAGTATTCCTCTAGCCTCCTGTTTCTATTTCTTTACAATATCCAGAAATGCCACAAGTACAAAATAAAGATATAAAAATGATGTTTCATGTTTCAAATGAATGTAAGACTGGGAAATAGGTGTTCCTCATAACACTACCAGTCTTGGACATTTATTCTACAGTTTCATAGATTTACTAAGAAGTTACATCTGGGTTAATTTTCCTGTGTGTGACATCTCATTTCTCTGGCTCAGAGCTTATGTGTAGAGATTATCAAATGTCAAATGCAAATGTAAAATGGATCCACGCTGTACAAAATAGACTTTTACAGATATTGAGCTGACTATTCCCTTTAAATGTTAATGAAACTGTTGTAATTACTGAAATACCAAACCAGCCTAAGAGCTGGGGATCACAGCTGTAGCCCGTTGCTCATAAATTACTGGCACAGGCACTGTCTTGGCAGAAAAGTTGCATACGAACTTGTTCATCATGCCCCCTTTTTAAGTAAGGTATGGAAACAGAGTCCAAAGAGCACAGCCAGAAAACTGAGGGACCTTTTTGTTCTACTAAAGAAGTATAAATCTTGCCCCCAACCAGGCTGCCCATCTTCCTGTCCGTGTGTATCCCTCCCTCCTTTTTTTTCACAGACATAGAATTCAGATTATATCCTAAAAACTGAATATTCAGTAAAACAAAGCAAGCCTCTCTAATTTTTTTTCTTTTTAGTAAAGATCCACTTATTACATTCTAATCTAACTTTTTTAGTTGTGCTTCCTTTTTTTAACAGGAAAACTAACTGTGTAAAAAGATAGACAGGCAGGATGGGAGGAAAGTGAGTTGAACAATGGAGGAAAGGGTGGCACTGCTGCATTTTTTTCTGTGATATTTTTTCAGCCAGCAAGCCTGTAGCACAGATGCAGTGAAAAGGAAAATAGAGTACTTGAATGGGGTAAGTAACCTCAAGACAAAAAATGTCTAAGGGCTATGCAAGCACAACTAGGCAGTAAAGAACCAGTGATATCTATACTAAAGAAGGCTGTTGACACCTTGATTCTTTGATCTGTGAACTGTGTGACAGGCTTGCAAACGGATAGTTTATTATCTGGGAGGTGAATAGCAAAGTCCTACAGCGTTTCACAGGGTTAATATGTATAAAACAGCCATTTAGACGTGCACCAGGAACAGAGCGTGGGAGGGGCTTGCTTCAGCATGCAGGGAAGTTGTACGGGTGCCTGTGCCTCTATGCATGTCTACGCGTATGTGCTTGTGTGGAGCACTGCGCGGTACCCAGCCGGTCACATCCACTGCAACTGGGGCGATCCACACGGAAGCTGACCATGGAATTGCCAAATCCTTTTAATTCACCTTCTGATGGCACTGAAGGTGGCCTGAGCCTGATTGGGACCTTACTCTTATTTTCACAGAGGATCGCTATCGTTACCCTCCATTTAAATTCAGGAATAAGCATCTCATGACGCCATGCTCCACTGCATCGGAACTGTATGAGCAAGGCGGTTCTTGCACGGAAAGGGAGAGACGGAGAAAGGGAGAGACTTCCCAGTCTGAGAAGAAAAAGAGACATTATCTGTTTTTTATGTCTATGGGTTTATTTTTTTTAAAGAAATCTGCAGCTCAAAGGTATTGGAGTAATATTTCTGTAAGCCTTGTCTCAACAGCAATAAATTTATCTGTATCAACAGCAGAGCCAGATAATTCTGCTGTTGTTCTTACAGGGATCTGTTGTTTCATGGATCACATAGGAAATTCCAAAGAGCAACAATCTTTGTGTTACCTGACATTATATGAGCTTAGTCATTCAAGGCAAATAACTCATCTTTGAAAGGAGCTTGCATCTCACCTAAGCTTTTTTAAGTGGGCAGTCTTTCTTCGGGTGCATACACTTGATTTTCTTCTTTCAGTCATTTTTGAAAGTACGTTTGGCATGCAACCTACTATTGATGTGTGGTTACTTTTTCTGTTGTGTTTTGGTTTTGTATTTTTTAAGAGATCTCTTAGTTGCAGACAAGTAAATAATTACTGCAAGGCAGTAATTATTGATTTTGGGATAGCAAAGTCCTTTGAAAGCATATTGGTATGTGATGAGTATAGGCAGCCTGCCTGGGTTTTTCATCATCTTTACCCCATATCCATGTAACTGTGGAACAGTCAAAAGACAGTCATGGTAATATTCGGAAATGAAGGTGACAAGAATGTTGCTCAGATAAATAAAAATTAGCATTATAAAGCATTAGGAACTCGGTTTTTTCAGATTATGTTATTTCTGTAGCAAAAAATAAAGGGTTAATTGACTTGAACAGTTACAACTGGATACGAATACATTTTGTAAGGAAAAATACATTTGCAATGGAAGTCAGGGGAAAAAAGATCTTATACCTTGGGTGTGTGAAAAGAAAACCATGAAATACTCAAACTTACATTTTTGAAACTCGTTTAGTGATTAAAAACTGAAATGAGAAAAAAAGTAGAACAACAGCTTTGCTTGCCTGGTATGGTAATTGAGTAATAAGATATATTGTACTGCAAATCAATTTCCTCATTCCAGTTTAGAAGTACAATATAGCTCAGGCAAAGTAGCATCTTTACGGTCCTATGGATTGACATCACAAAGCCGTAGTCTTCTTTTGAAATCTATGGAACTGTGATAAATCTTCATGGCTCTGTATTCTAAAAGGAAAAAGGATTAAAGAAAGATTTTCAAGAGTGGCATATTACCTCCTCTACACTATTTGGAGATGAAAGGATTGCATTATGGTAGACTAGCAGTTATCAGTTTTTTATGGGATTAATAATTAAATAGAATTTATAGCAATGGGGAAATATTGTTACGGTATAAAGATTTAAACAATGAAAAACTTTTTGAACTAGAGCTTAAAGATGGAGTTACAGCCTATGAGTATAGAATGTATAGAAAATCTTCTCTGAGGATATGTGGGTTTTTAATTGTATCCTTTACTAACAGACAAAACCATAGAAAAATGGCCATCCTTATAGACCTATCTTTGTTTCTTGATGAATAATGTCAAATGAGTTTTAAAGGACGGTGACTGTTATGCACTGATGCATATTGAGATTTATCTGTCTGAGTTGCCATTCTCTAAGAAGGGGGTCTGTGATTATTACTGCTTTTCTTATAGCTCCAGGAGTCTTTATTTTTAATCTCACCTAGGAAATTTGTTTAAAGTGTTCTTTGCCAGCAACAGAAGAAAGTAAGACCCGGCTGGGGACAGAGGGTTCTTGACGCAAAAGAGTGAAACTTGTGTTTTGGGTTGTAAGGACGGGTGGAAGAAAACGTGTTGTTTCTTTAATAAAATGGCCAGGGTAGGTCAGGTGTTCTCACTTGCTTGTTCTTTTGTTTTTTTGAGTTGCCTGGGAAATATTTTGCAATGCAGGCTTTGGGGACCATTCTACAAGGTGACAGAAACTACATGACTTTTGTGGATGTGAATGTTGATCCTGATTGTGCCATCTGGCAATGAGTTGCCCCTCTCATTTCATTTCCAAGATGTAGTTCAGCAGTGTATAAGGTCTTCATGTGTTCTTTGACCTCTAGGCTGAACACAATTTTCTTTCTTGAGGTTTATTGGAAGTAAAAATTCACAGTGAGGAAATATGTTGATCATCACTATAAATATTTTAAATCTAGCCTTTCTTCATATTCTATTCTGGTTTAGCTTTGGAAAAGGCTGTGTTTAATATGTTCTCAGCAGCCAAAATTTTACTAAATGATTTAATTAAACTACTGAGACAGGAGTTTTTTATTTTGTTTTGTTTTTCTTTGGTTTACTTTGTTGGGGTTTTTTTCAGAATTCATAATTTAGCCTAATTCTTCTAATTTAGCACAAAGAGTGGATACCTGGATCTATCACCTTCCCATATTTATCAGTGTATGTAAGATGCAAATTTCAAGCAGAGACAATGAGTTGTTCACAGTAACCTCAAATCTTTTTCCATACCAGAATACAGTGGCTCCATTTCCATGGGATACTTTACACCTTCAGTACTAGGCTAAAGATAATCCAAGTATGATAGGGCTCAGTAAAGCCACATTAAAGTTGTATGACAAATTTCTTTTATAAAGTCATTGAAAGTTAATATGAATTTTTATGAGGTTCTCTTGCTCTCCTAGAAAAATAAACTAACAAATATGAAGCAGAATTTAATTACTACATGTGAATATAAATGCAGGTTTAATGATTGCAATGCATTGATTATACTATGTTTAATTTAAAAGTCTATTATTAATATCCCTTATAAAGAAATTTGAAATTTAAAGTACATGGCATTAAGAACACAGTTGTCAAAGATTCAACTGCGATAATTTTAAGGTACTTTAACTAGTTGTACAAACTTGCTGCTTCTTTCAGATCCAGGCTTGCAAATAGAGGGTCATGTAACAAATCATCCTCTCACGTAAGGCTGTGCTTCACTGTTTTTTTTTTCCTTCCTAAACTGGTGACATCAACCTCAGAAAAAGAGATTTACAGGGAGTTCAAAGGATTCCAAATAGGCATGAACAAAATGTCTGAAGAGACTTCAAGGTTTCTGTCAGGCCATGGAAATGAACAGATATTCCTCGATCTGAAATTAAAGCCCGAACCATGCTCATGCACTTAATATTAATGCTCCGGGTTTTTATTTTGCTTGTGAACTATCCACACATAGGAGAAGACTGAGGTTTTTATCCAGATAGTCAATTTGTTCCAGTCCACGTCTTTATTTCAGCTGAAGAAACCTATTATTAGCTCAAACAGCAACTTTCCCAGTTGAAAACACATGTAGCATTTTAGTAATCTAGATTTATGTCAGGTAGGTCATGAACTTTTATTGTATTCCTGTGGTAAATAACATAAACAAGCAGAAAAGCTGTTGACCACTTGTAGTGAACTGGCTTCCCTATTTCAGTTTGAAGACAGTTTCAATGAAGCAAAAAGAAAAAGCTTGCATAGAGCTGTAGAAGCCACAACAAATTGATTTTTTCCACTGCTTTTGCTACCTCATGGAATTTCTACAACATGAGAGCCAAACATAGCTCCAACTGAGATTTTTCCTCTTATTTTAAGGAGAAATTATACACTTAAAACAAAATATCTTGCACATATTCAAATTCTAAACAATTAACTGGGTAAACACTTTGCTTAAGTGATAAAATAAATATTTTCCTGCTTCTATTTGTTGTTCATTTGTTTGCTGTAGGATTTTGCTATCTTCCAGCTCACTGAGTGGGCAGCTTATGTAGAGTTTTCTTGAACAGATTGCACTTCTCAAAGGATTATCAGTTTCATACCTGAAAGTATTACACAAAAGCCTATAATTAAGGGCATGATTTGTGAAGCTAGGCTCTCAAAAGGCTTTTAAATCCCTGGCATCTTCAAGCTTGTGTGTCATACTTACTTCAGTAGTGTGGGCAATATCTCCAATCTAACTTTTCTTCTTAGACCTTCTGAGATTATTGAGAGCTATCTTAGGTGTCTAGATCTGCTTTGCTGTGTGCAGTACAGTCACATTCTGAGGACATATCTATTATAATCAGAAGTGTGTCACTTCCATACATAAGCACACTTGTGGTAGCTTTTCCATAGCTGGCTTAAATGCCACGAGAAACACCGCAGCATTTCAGAAGTGACTGTGTTTGCTCTCCTCAGCCACTTGGTATTTAAATGATCAGTTCAACCTTTTTTATCTGCTATATGTATTTGACTTAGAATGGGTGCATTTATGCATATTTTGAACATATATGTTGTAGTCACACTTGCACTATTATTATGGCTTTGAGTTAAACAATCACCAGAAATATGCAACTCCAACTGTCAGTTCATCCCCTCCTGAAGTATTGGAGAGAAAGGATGAAACACCATCTCCAAGTTTTTTTTTCCTCCAGTGACTGTAAGGTGAAAATGATTAGCATAGATGACTAGTTTAGACCAGCTGTCTTACTTCCAGGCAGATAAAGTTAGATAAGGTGATGAATTAGTTTATTTCTTTGCTGAGCTGAGTCTTGAAGGTGATAAGGCTATGTAGAAAAACTCTGATTTCCACTAGATTGATGGGCATAGTCTTGCTTTCATCACCAGTGTGTGTCCTCAGTGGCTCACTACCTCAAGAAGAGCCATGACCTGGGTCCATGGACCCCACACCAAAAAAATAAATAAAGAAAAGAAAAAAAAAGAAAATAAAAGAAAAGGTGTTTTTCCATCTGGATCAATTCCTTCCTCTGGTCATACACTTAGCTGTGCTTTTTACAAAGAAAAAGGATTGAGTAACCTTAGGAGGACAAGGGGTATTGCATCTGTTGACAACTGCATAGACGTATGCTAGAGCCAAGAGACTGTAAAGCCGTGGTCTCAAAAATCATTTTGGTGTTCCCTTAAGTGCTGCAGCAGTGAATATGCTGTTTGTTGTGAATCCCTGTCAATGAGTCTGGCTCTCCTCCACTGAACACTGAGGAAGCTTTTGGGCCCCAAGTCAGGACTTCAAATTCGAAGTCCAGAGAAGGCACACGGCTTTCATTCACCGCAGTACAGAGCAATACGATATAACACACCTTTTCTGAACCTAAGCCCTGCAGCAATCACACCTTTCCTCCTGAGTTGTTGCTGATGAAGGCTTAGATCCAGCCTCAGCACACTTCTCTTGCTGTACTTTATGAACAAGGATACCAAGTCATCACTACTCTTAGTTTTACATTGTTTAAATGAGGATCCAGACACCGATTTCCTCTTGGCAGCAAAATCCTTTGAAGAGCCTTCTAGACCCCGAAGCAGCTCCTCTAAGCACTACCACGTCTGCATCTGAACATTCCCCACCATCCTCCTAGCTCTTAAAGTCAGCTGTTTGGACTGCAGGTTGAAGGAGAGACAGTCAGGCACACAGGCAGAAAACACACCCTGAGTGCAGAAAGACATCAAGGCTGTACAAAGAAATACATTTGTCTGATCATATATTACCAATCCCAAGCATACATATACACGATTCAAAAACTGAACAAAAATTTGATAGAACAGGAGACTTTTTTTTCATTTTCTTTCCCCCATCTCTCCACTCTGGGGTAGTGTTTCTGGAATAGTAGAGCATACCTTTTATTTTCTTTCTTTGGAGAGAAGTTAAGTTCCAAAAAATGAAAATTCCGGAACTTTGCTAGTGTGAGATTTCATTTCACACGTTACATTTTAAACAAATCTGCTCTTTTTTATTATGAAAAACTTACTTTGCCTTAGTAAGTCAGGTATGACAGTCACCTCCAGCCCCAACAATTACTTTTCACTACTTACAAAAGCTATTTTAAAAAGTAACTTGTAATTAGATCAGTGAAGCAGTTTAACAGGCTAAGCATATATTGAATAAGTGAGCAGAAATGTTTCATCCGGAATGATTTACAGGGGGACCGGCATTTAATTTTTTCTTCCAATGCAATATTCCAAAGTCCTAATCTTTGTACTTGCATGTGTCAAAATAACAGAAGTTAGTCTTTAAAATTAATAGAAAGGCACAAAAATCCACGTTCCTCCTCTGCATATTCTTAGATATGCTTGCAGGTATCTTATATGTGTGCATGTTAATGTATGTGTTATGTGGACACGTGGGAATGAATATAAATGTTCCTGATGGTGGATGTTTACAAGGAATGTGACTCATATACATGAATTGTTGATTATATGTAGGCTATCATCCATTTGTATGAGCTGCAATGCATGAATCAAAGCACTTTAATCTACAAAGGTATTCCACACAACATGGATTCGTTGCCATAGCATTTATCATGCAAAGTCTAGCCCCAGTTCATTGCTGAATTAAATAATACATCTCCAAGCAGCTATAAACAGAGCACAAATTCTGTAAAATATTCTATTGGAGAATCCATGTCAATATAGGAGCCATTCTCACCCCACTAACCATGGATTTTTTTTTCAATTTAAGCAATTGTGTCTGGGATGCAGAGAGTAGTATCTCTTCTGCCTCTCATGTATATGCATTTTTGAATTTTTGGCCCCTTTTCTCCTTTGAGCTTAATTTATAGCTTAATTGAAATGGCTTTTTCTATTACTTCCTCATATTCATAGCAGCCAAATAAGGAGCATAATTTTCTTCATTCTCACACATACTGATTGTTCTCTTTGAGCCAGAATCTGCACTATAATTTTATGGGACCATAAAATGTTGAAGGACAGTTAGCTCTACTCTGACATTTCTGGAATCAAGAAGACCTGACAAGTGGGATCACAGCCTTGATTTTGGAAAGTCTAGTTTCAAGATTTCATTCTGCTTTGGATTTTTTGTGCGGACCTTGGCATGGCCATAGAGTATCTAAACTCTGTGTATCTTAGTCATCTTCTGTAATGATGGACAGAGATGCACTATGCAACACCGCTCTGTTGCATAGAGAATAGAGGTAAAACATGTCCTTCCCTAGAATTTATGCATAAAAAGGCGGAGAGGAAAATTAAGTACAATACAGAAAGAATTAGGATGGCACTAACACAATATCTAGGTTTTAATGGTGCATTCTTTCATGCACATTTTACAAGAAAACTGCAAATGCTATGAATCACAGAATCACATAACCACAGAATCACAGAATATGCCGAGCTGGAAGGCACCCACAAGGATCACTGAGTCCATGTCCTGGCCCTGCACAGCACCATCCCCAGGAATCACACGATGTGACACTCTCAACTCTACAGAGTGGTAAGGTCTCTCCTGAGCCTCCTTTTCTCCAGGCTAAACAACCCCAGCTCCCTCAGCTGCTCCTCATAGGACTTGTGCTGGAGAACCTTCACCACCTCCATTGCTCTTCTCTGGGCGTGCTCCAACACGTCAATGTCCTTCTTGTAGTGAGGGACCCAGAAGTGGACACAGGACTCAAGATGAAGCCTCACCAGTGCCAGGCTTAGGAGGACAATCACTGCCCTGGTCCTGCTGCCCACACTATTCCTGATACGGGCCAGGATGTCATTGGCCTTCTTGACCACCTGGGCACACCGCTGGCTCACGTTCTGCCAGACATCGACCAGCACCTCCAGGTTCTTTTCTGCCAGGCAGTTTTGCAGCCACTCTTCCCTCAGCCTGTAGTGCTGCAGGGGGTTGTTGTGACCAAAGTGTGGGACCCAGCATTTCACCTTATTGAACTCCATACTGTTGGCCTCATCCCATCAAACCAGTCTGTTCAGATCCCTCTGCAGAACTTTTCTGCTCTCCAGCAGATTGACACTGCCATCCAACTTGGTGGAGTCTGCAAACTTCCTAACTTGTACTGATCAAGGCAGAAACATATGGTCTCTGAAGCAGGAGGTTGTTCTTGGGCTTGCAGGAATGCTTGCCTTTCACTTCCTAAGTTGTGGCACTCTGCCATGCCAGGCATCTGAATAATTTCTCAGACAGGTCTAATTTGTTTATAATTTTGTCTGTCATTACCAAGAGAAATGAGGAAAAAGACCTGTACTGGTGTTTTGTATGATGTTATGAGACAGATGACACACTTTTGTTTTAAATGGGGAGTTTAACTTTATAGTTGTTTAAATGAGACAAGTACCTTGCTGGAAGATGTGGTTGGGAAGGAGAAGAAAGCACAAAAAATACATGTTAATAGGATTGCAAAGAATACTTGTTGGACATACTAAAGGTTCATTACATAAACTAAAGGACTGTGTTACCTAGCAGCATAATATGTGCTTTGCCGGAGGTTTAGAACACTGGTTTTTTTGTGATTGGCATGGAATAAGGTTTATGAGAGGGGAATAGCATCTTCTGATTATAGCAGATGAGACAGCAACAGACATCAGTTTGGGATTTTAATTCTAACAGGCACAGCGGCTGAGCAATACTTGGAGCCTTGCACTAAACTAGGTTGTCTTCCCAGATGTAGCCTTGTGTAACCCCAGATAATGTATTCCAAAGGAAATATAAGAAATTTTCCTTTCTTCTGTAACATGAATGTTGTGGGCAAGCACAAAGTAATGTTTTAAAGTGGACAACAGGTAGGATAGAAACAGATTTAGATTTTATAGTCTACTAGCTCAGTACGTTCTCCTATAAGTTATAGGGTATCATGAGGAAAGTTCTGCTCAATCTCTGCTCAGTGCCAGTAAATTGATGTGGAAGAAGAAATCAAATCCCCATGTGATACAGAACACATCACTTTGGAGTGTTGAAAGATGTCAGTCAATTTTGCCTACTCTCTACCACATAACATTTGAAGGGGGAATATGGACAAGGAGAACAACCTGGAGCCTGATTTCTAGGTTGTGGAAGTATATAGTAAATCAACAGAGGTGCTGGAAGTCAGGAAGGGAGTCAGAATAATGGAGCAGCAATACTATTCACTTCTTATTTAATTTATATTTTAGGGATTCATCTATATAAAAAGATTGTTCTTACTACCCATAATTTCATCAAAATTGCTTCAAATTCTGTATAAATTCTCCTCTCAAAATGTGTCTGTATAATTTGCTAAGAATTTTGTCTGCCTTCTTTGAAGAGATACAATCATTTGTTAAAACTTAATTCTGCAAATTTTTTTTATTCTAGCATTTTCTATAAATCACAGCATATAGATTTATATGAAAGCCAGCTAACAGTGATATAGCCCAATAATCTTAAATTTAAAAAAGGAGCAGAGCATGAAAGAAAGATAGTTAATTGCATCAGATTATGTCATCAGGCCAAGCAGTTCAGTTCAGGTTCAGACATCCCTGAAAGGAAGACATGAAAATGCTAGGAAACTGAGAAAAATATGACAGAAATAAGATCTAAAATGATGCTGATGTCTCAGCTTTTTAATAAAGTTCTCTGTTTCACAATGTAGACTAATTTGAATTCCTTTCTGGAGGTTCATTATAAAATTGTGCCATTCCTTCTTCCAATATCATCTTGTCATTTAAAGAGCTTTCCAGTAGTCCAAAGAGAACACCTTAAAACAATGCAAATTTTTTGACAGGAACAAAACAGCAGATCTGAAATATTTGGTTCCAGTCATTTGCATTTCAGCTGCACAGTGTCTAAAACATTGCAAGCATTTCTTTGGTAACATTTGTGTGGGATAAATATAAACAACAGAATTAAAGTTATTCTTAAAATAAACTCTCTTGTTGAATTGTTTAAAAACAAGTTGTAGTATGTGTTTAAAATAAGATATTTTTATAAAAGTCAGTTTGTCAAAGCTTTGGAAAGAATGAGAGGAAAAAATTGCTGCATTAACTCTAAACTCAGAAAAAATTCTTGGCTATTACTTCTGCTTCTCCTTTCAAATCACAAGGAATTGAAAATAAAGTCTTGTTCTTAAATACAAAGCCAGAATTGAGAGCATCCAAGAACTGGTTAATTAGGCTTACTAGGAAAGAATGTGAACTGTACTGATATGCATGCTAGTTTTATTTTGTCTTTTGCATATTTGGTGAATATTGTAACATGGCAAAATAAAAAAAAAAAAGACAATAATTTTCTCTAATAAATCTTCATTGTAACTAGCTACATGAAACAGGTAAGAAGACAATTTTTTTTTTTTTAACAAATGTGTGACAAATGTGTTGCTGATGATGAGTAGCCTCTTAATTTTCCTTCTAAAGCCTCTTAAAGGTTTGGAATGAAATGGCTTTTTTGTACTACAGTAGATGAACCCCAAACTCATTTTGCCAGCCCATAAAAAAGCAGTATGTAGCATTGGAAAGATTACCAACGTTTTTTAATTTATGAGATTGAAAATTCACCCAGATTTATGCAAGCTCAGTGTCCCGCAAACAGTGTTCTTATATAATCAGCTTTAAACTCACACCAACCAGATTTGCTTTTGTCTTTTAAACATATCTTTATTCTTCTTATATTTTTGTCTTTGTATATTGAGTGTTCGTCATATAATATCCATGCAGACATGCGTATTCTGGTCTAGAGTCTTTGCTAAATTGAGTTAAATTAAGTAATTGCTTAACTTAAAAGATTCAAAAGCACTAAAAATCCACATGCTGTAAGATATGAATTCCTTTTTTGCACTTTACAGTGAAAAGTTTCTGAAGTATCTTTGTCATATATATATTGAGGTTGGGGGTGCAGATTATACTTGTGTGATTTGCCTCCCAGTCTGAGATAATAACCACCAATGCTTCTATGTGGATGTATCAATGAGGAAATGAGCAATTAAAGTTTTAGCCACATGAGGGGCTAATGGTACAAGGCTCAGTAGACAAGTGACAGTCATGCAAAGCAACCAACATGCCCAGCAATACTTTGCATCCATACGAGATATAGATAAAAAAGTCAGAATGTATTTGCAGCAGGAATTAATAATTTAGGCTTCATATATCAACCCTGTGATTAGAATCCATCAAAAGAAATGAATAGGGCATCACATCAGATGCCCACTAATGTGAGTCATAGGAGACTTTCCTCAGATATGTGTAGGATTTAGTTTGAGGTAAGAAAGAACTGAAGAACTATCAATCAGAGCAGTTTTATTTCTTTATCTCAAGGACAATATCAAAATTTAAATCACTACCTGGTTGTTTCCATGTCTGCTCAAATCTAAAGGCACTGTTTCTCACTGAGATCCTGAGCTATGTGTCCCTTGAAAAAGAAAGGAGAGCTTGAGTTGCAATAATATCATGCATCCATTAATGACATAGAAGTATAATTATTTCTCTTGGAAGGCAAGACTTAAGAACGAGGGAGGTAAAAAAGCATGCCAGGATAAGTAAAAGTAGGGAAAAATGGATTTTGAATTTTGATCATGTACCAGCAAAAGGGGTTTTTAAGATATTTCTGCGTAATATTTGCAATCACTTTGCATTTACTGCATATTTCTAAAAAGTCAAAATTACATGGTTAAAGGAGAAGTTGCATTTTTTTTTATTATCCAGCAAATTTTTATAATAGAATTTTGTATTTAGACAGTAGTAATGTATAGATTCTTTTTTATTTTAAAAGGAAAACTTGAACTAGACCATGGAGGATATTGTCTTCTTTTTCTCCTTTTTCTTTTCCCATAGAAAATATAAAAACCTATAGTCACATTCAAAATACATAAGAAAAAATGTTACAACAGACATTTAGCACAACCACTCTGAAGACCATCTTCCTGACATAAATATTTCATATGCAGATCATCTGCTATTTCTACAGACTATACATAATGACTAAAATCAATTGCAGTGACTCAAACCAACACCTGTGTTTCTCACATCTCATAATATGTAAAGAAATATATTCTGATGTTTTGATTTACTAATCCATAGTACCTGATTAGAATTATTCCAACAAAGTTACTAAAATGTAAAAGTATGCTATAGAACTTTTCGCCATACATAGAAAGCTGTTTTATTGACTTAATTAAACTATGACTTATGTCAAAGAATTTTATTCTTAAAATGTATTTTATACTGAAAAAGCCACCTAAAATATCCTAAATAATTCTTCAGTGACTGATCTTCCATTGAGCCTCTATTCTTGGCCTAACATGAGTGAAAAAAGTTCATTTAGAATTTCACCTCTAGTTGGAAGCCCTGCAGGCCTTCCAAAAGTAGGTGGCCCCAGTCACTGTTAAGATCCCTTTACTGTCAGTGATTCTGAGGTAGCACCTCTTGTGTCTCTTTCTCTTTCTTCTGTGTGTTTTAATTTACTATATGGTTTTTAGTTGATGGTGTTCTTTTTCTCCTTCACTCGCAATTCACTTTCCTCTTTTTTTTTCTCTTTCTGTCTTTCTGTCTGCCTGCCAGACTACCTATTCCCTCCATCTCTTCCTCTCTTTTGATTTAACCTGTTTAAGCATAGCAGTTTAGTTAATTTATTTAATTCCTTGTGTTGGTTTGTTCTAAGATAGAAGATTATCTTTGCATCTCTCTAGAGTCATAAAATTAATGAAAACTAGTTGCTTAATCTACTGAAATCGGTTCTGCCATGTTAAATGGGGAAGTAACACTCTTCCAATCTACAACAGACACAGATTTTTGAAAGCTATTCAACAAACAGCTCCTTCACAGAACTTGTCTGTTGGAGACAGCTGCATCTCCTCAATCACAGAATCACAGAATGACTTGGGTTGGACTGGTCCTTGAAGATCACCTTATTCAAACCCCTCTGCCATGGGCAGGGACACCTTCCACTAGACCACCTTGCTCAAAGCCCCATCCAACCTGGCCTTGAACTTCTACAGGGTTGGGGCATCCACAACTTCTCCGTGCAACCTGTCCCAGGGCCTCACCACCCTCACAGTAAAGGATTTCTTTCTATTCTCTAATCTAAACCTACCCTCTCAGTTTAAAGCTGCTCCCCCCTATCCTATCACTACATGCCCTTCTAAAAAGTCCCTCTCCAACTTTCTTGTAAGCCCTCTTTAGGTACTGGAAGGCTGTAATAAGGATAATATGTCAGCAGAGGCTTTATCAAATCAGCCAAGTAGCCGTAGAAACTTCCTCTTGATTGAATTATTTCTTTTGTGCTCTGGTTTCCAAAAAAAGCTCACCAGTCAATTTAAGTTCTGTCTTAACGCTAAGATAATGGAATGTAAGGAATGTGTTACATCGAAGTTTGTATATGGTCAGCCTGCTCAGGTGATAGAAACCTTCTAGAAAAGTAAAGAATCAAAGAAATTTACCAAGACATCTATTTTCAAACTAAAATTTGTATCAATACTAACTTTGTAATTCTAAATCTGTATTTAGTTTGATACCAGTTCTCAACTGAGCTCATCTGCAATGCTTTATATCCTGGTCTTGCATAGATTTACATTATTGCTAGAACAGTGAAGAAACCTGAGCCATTATCCAGGAGACAATTAGTATAAACAGCAGCAACTAATCCATCATTTCTAACCTAAACCTCAGCAACTACTGGCACCAGTTAAATTACCTGTGGAACCAATATTTGAGTCACAGTCAGGGTAACAGATAAGGATCAGTTCATTTAAAAGAAATGAGAGAAAGAAAGACAAAAACATTCTCATTCAGCTCTGTGGAATACATGTGCTTTCAGTCATATAAGTGACTGAAAGCAACACTGCCACAGAAATCCATTATCTACACATCCAAATGCAGAAGAAGCCTAAGTAACTGTTATCCTTATTGTAACACCTGGACATCTGTTGTACATTTTCCTAAAATGAGAGTGGTTAATTGGTTAATTTCTCTTCAATGTATTCAAAAGAAATTCACTTCTTTAGGCTCCTTGAAGGATTAAAACCATCGCTACTTGGTTGCTATTTCTCCCTGACAAAGTTGTATTGAGAATCTGAGGAGAACTTGTTACAGTCATCTACAGATTTTTGGCATCATACAGCCAAGGACTGAGCCCAGTACTTTCTGATGTATCTTGCTTCTTTTCGTTTATCTTTATTATCAGTGGATCCTGGCAATGTTATGGAAGATGAGTAAAAATCAGCTTCTCCAACAAATTCCAGAGCAAGAAACATGCACAAGTGGCTTTCCCAGGTCTAACTCAACATTGGAAAGAGAGCTTAGAAGATGTGAGCTCTTTTCTGATGAGGATTCGTCACACTTCCATCAAATATTCTAGGCTGAATTATTTCATGAGTGGAGCAATGAGTCCACATTTCCACACAGAGGCTTAGGTAATTACTTAGTTGATAATATTCTTCTTGCACACTTAGGAATATTTCATCTTCCTTTGAACATTAGACCAGAATTGTAGGTTTCCATTTATCCTTATGGTCCCTGGACTTTTGAGAATGTTGGAAAGAAATTCAGAAAATACTGTCAGAGCAGTATGATTTTCATATTCTAAATGCTTAGACTGGATTAAGCTACTGTTAGGAAAAGCAGTCCTCCAGATGAATTTTGCTCACCTATTGCTTCAGAATTATGGCCATGTGGCTTCCATTAAAAAAAAACAAAACTGTTTTGAAACCATTTATACTACTTGGAGAAACAAACACCAAGAAAACCTGCAGCGATAGGAAGATGGCAGGTCTTTGAGGTATGAGAAACCTTGCCTTACCCATCATGTCTGCAACCAACACCACCACCAGTTTCTGACCATGGTAATCAGTGGTAGTAAGTCTGCATTACATATGGTTGTCATTTCACTTTTTGAAGCAAGCTGTCCGTGATCCCTTTTCTCTGCTATAATGAAATTTCTAGAATGGATTCTCACAGTTTTTCACCATTCAGACAACCTCTTTTTCCTTAAGAAACCATTTCTATTTCAGCTGTGCTGGCTCACTTCTTTTGCTGTGATAGTGGCTGTTATATGAACCTTAAAATGAACAGAAAACTTTCATTTTCTCAAAAATATTATACTATTACACTTAATGTCTTCTATACCTATTTTGTGTTGATCAGCCTTTGAATCCTCTCTTTCAGCATTTTGGTGCTCAAGACAGCTGTAGTCCTGACCTAACAATGTAACAGCCTGGCACTCAAAATGGCCAAAGCAAACAGAAAGACATTCTGACCTCAAAATTACTTTGAATCATGGAAGAGAGCACACAGATTTTGGTATTTAAGTGCCACATATGTCTGTTCTTGTAAACAGCAATGGGGCTATAGTTTCACTACTGCAATAGAATTCTAATACACTTGAAAAAGTTATCCTTCCTAAAGACAATCAGAAAACCATTGGTGAGTTAGAAGTCCTCTCTTCTTTCGAATTTTGAATGAAAACTTTACAAATCAGTCACAATTCAATAAATGGTCTAGACTCTCTCTAGTTGCGTTACCATCTTTGGTTAATAACTCACCTGATAAAATGATAGTTTGGGGGCGAGTCTCGCAGCACAACTGTTTCAGTTTAGAAAAAAATCCCAAATATATGAAATGGTAAATGTTTTAGGCAATTTTTATGTCTGTCCTACTGTGGAGATGCAGCCAAAGTGAAACTAAGTCTAACGATCATGCATTTGGACTGAGAACTGGGACTACTTCAAACCTATGGAATGTCAAATTTACAGACTTTTTCTCCTCATTATTTGGTCCAAATATTTGGTCCACAATCCAGTGCAAATCTTCTGACTCTGATTTTTTCTTTCCAAACTGTGAGTACAGCTATAGATTGGTAGACCGATTTTCAGGCTTGATTTCTGATCCAAACCCATTAACTTCAGTGGTCTTTGGATCAGATCCTTAGAGAGCTTGTTTTCAGTATCCTCGTGCCAGTAATCTGTGCTGCATAATTAAATACAGTATCAAAATTGAGCCATGCATCCTCTGTTCATTATTTGTTTTGAAATTAATATGTGTCCATGCATGGCTAAATTTTTTCACTTTCTCTTTATCCTATTTTATTTCTAGCACCTTATCTGTGGCTCTTTAACCAGTCAGTAATCTATGATGTGGTACCTTTTCAAATACTTCTTGAAAATCCAAGTGTGCTATATCTGAAAAGTTTTACCTACCTGTCATGTCAGTGTTATTTTCAAAGAGTTCTAACAGTTTGTTTAAGCATGACCTTCCGTGACTGAAGCAATTCTGGACACCTTTAATGAACTATAAAGCTGTTATTCTCCTACTAACCTCCATCAAGACCTTTTCCACAAAGCTCATGTTAAACTATGTGGCCTACACTTTCTCTTAAGCCTCTGTCTTCTAAAGTTATATCTGTCATTTCTCAGTCCTCAGAAATCTCTTTCATATCTACTGAACTTTTAATACAGAACATTTAAAGGGTCACCAGCATCTTACTTTGTACTTTCACGAAATACATTTTTATGTGAAAGACATCCAAATGTGTGGATAGGTTTGGTTCCTGTATATACTCTGTTAGTAAGTGCTCAAACAGAAGCATAGAATAAACATTTACAAGTTATCTAGATGAGCAAAGACAGTTTGGGTGGAGGTGGAAAGGACATCCAAATCACAAGATATGTCTGTCACCGATTTACGGATCCTCCACAGACTGGCAATTATTTCTAACCAGGTACAACACTTCTGCGTGTTATTTTTATTAATAACACTCAATAATAAAAATGTATTCATTACATTTAATTAAAATATAATTTTAAAATTACATTTTTTTAAAAGAAATCATTGTCTCTATCTGTTTTACATGCCCCCTGAACATATAAACTTTGCTTAAATAGCTCTTTGCATTTTTTCATGGATAAACCCCCAAATCTATAACTGTGTAAATATTTTGGCACTTCTTTCTCCCCATAATCTTCACTGGGAATATTTTAAAAGTTTGGGCTCTTTTATATTTTAATAAGCTTGGTTGCAGTGGACAGCTAGCAGTTCCACTCTCACTTAAATTCTTTTTCCTATAAGTTGAAATGTGGACTGGATAAAAATTTGCATGAGATATTTTCACCTCTCCATTGAATATCCCAATATTTAATTTTTCTAAAATATTGGCAGTTATTCTCAAGCCTTGTTTTAGGGAATGTTTGAGCATAGCCCCAGCGGGAGAAAGGGAAAAAAATAATAGGCAAAGAAACATTTTTCCAGATCAGTACAGGTTTCACCATTGGGCTGTTCCAACAGCAATTTTTCTTCCTGCTTTTTTTTTTAAAGACAGATTCCGTTCTGGAGCTTACAAACTCTAACTTCCCAAAATGTTATTGCAGAAATAGTGTAAACCTTTCTTTGTATGTTTTCTCCAAATTATAAAGAAATTGTCTGAGAAACAGAAAATATGGTTGGAGAATGTAAAAAAAAAAACCCAGAAAATAATTAAATTTCTTCCTTATAGAAACCATAATGGCAAAATTCAGCAGTTTTATAGATGTTCCCACCTTTAAATAATTTGGGGAAAATGCAACATCATTAAAAGATGATAAATTTTTCTAAAAAGCTTATGAAGTAACTGAATGGGGCATATCTAACTCTGCCTAGTGAAATCTGTGACCAAGCAGAGTCTGGGTAGATTCTGAGACTCCAACATCTCTAAACCTAAAACTGCTGCAGTAAGGTGAGAAAGCAATAAGGGTATCAGATCCGATAGCTTGTTTCACTCGATGCATTTCAAATAAAAGAAGCATTCGTGAAACCAATCTGGCAGCTATTGAAGCCAAAGAAAATAGCTAAGAAAGGTTTGGGAAAGACGTGGATACATGCAATATGAAACTGGGAGGTGGAGTTGTGAAGTGGGGCAAGACTCAAACAAAAATTATAACAACAATAAAATAGTAGTATAGAGTTTCCAGCAGAGAAAACTGCCTGTGTAACAAGGCTCCCCAAAACTGGACTCAAAAAGGAAACAGAATCCCTATGACTCAACTGTGAGGAAACGCATATAACAAATCAGTGACAGTGCTATTAAAAAGACAATTTTTGAACAGATTATCCATTAAAAGAAGAGAAAGCCTTGTTTAGAAAGATAGAGAAATCATTCTCCCAGTGAAACAAGAAAAAACGTCAAGAGACTGGAAAGTCCACTTGAACATAGCTTAGGTACGCATTTGTGCTGTTCCCAGCTCTAAGTGGGGCATTCCACGGGTCTTGACCATTATAATTTTGTTCACACTCTATCCATGAACACTGCAGAATTTCTGGAGCATATATGCAGGAAGGAAAATGCAATAGAATTGCCTTATTATGGTCATGAAAAAGAGTTAGAATACAGTGCAACTGCAGTGCAACAAATATTTGATTTGCGTTTTTAAAATCAAACAGCAGATTATCCAAAACAGGCAAAGCCATTCAAACTCCTGTGGTTATCTCCTCAGGTCAATATTTTTCATGCAGTGGAAGCAAGGTCCCTGAGGGAATCACAATGTAGTAACTGTTAGCAACTGTTGACTATTTAACAGAAACAGCCATCTGGAAATAATCAGCTGTAGAAGAGAGAGCAGAAGAGTCCAGCTGTGACAAGTAGTCTTAAGAGTAAGTGGTTGACTCGTATTATCAGAGAGGAAGGAAAACTTGACTACCTGTCCCCTCAGCAAGATATCTTGCGCAGACAATGTGAAGTAGATACTTCATTGTTTCAGTGAACAATTTTTGACAGGATATCTCAGTTCAGCACCTTGCTTTTTTTGTATTAGCTTGAAGGTATAGAAGTAATTTGATTAATTACGGACATGTCCATCTCTGCTGCTGTTGGCTGTATTGTGTACACTCTGACATCAAGCTTTAACGCATAAATAAGAAGACTTTGAACATCATTTGCACCATCTGTAATGTCACTGTGTATCTCTCTCCTCCCTTTCCTTAGAGTGCAATAATTTAGTGTATGATACTACAGAGATTGAGGTAAAAGCTACAGATACTGTAAGGTTTTAAGCATATTTTACTGATGTTCTTTTCTCTGCTCTAAAAATCTTTCAGGCCCCGCTATTTAAACGGAGACCTGTTCCCACACAGAGAATTGGGAAGTTGTTACAATGATGATGTTATTTTAACATTTATGGAAGTCTCCAAAAACATTCTGTGGGGAAAAATCCATTTCCTCAATGTTTCTCCAAAATTTCGAGGTTACTATAGTTTTTTTCATTGCCAACTGAGTTCTTGAACTTCTCTATGTCAGATTTAGATGTTCTCAACTCTTTAATTTTTGAGTGTGTCCAGTCTTTAAACTATTTTCCATTAGACGAATAGTATGAATCATACAGCATATTAAATAGAACAGGATAAAATAAAAAAAGATAGTTAATAGTCTATCCTGTGAAGACAATATACCTACAAAGTTATCTGTGCAAATGTAATGCCACCACCATCATCATCATCATCATCATCATCATCACCTAGGTATTCAACTCAACTCAGCCTTACATGATTTCTTTAACTCCTTCTAAATCTTTGTGGTCAACTCAATTTTCATGGTAATAAAATCTTTTTTGAATGCCAGTACTTTAAGCAGTTACACCATTTATTCCATAATAAATTGTTTCTTGGAAAATGCTATTTACAAGCTGATTTTCTACACTCTGGGCTGACTGCCACCTCATTTTGGCTTGCTTCATAGGACCTGCATGTAAATATGGCTATAAATTGGTATAAATCTCCTGTAAGAGTCTCCTACAGCTCTCCACCCAGAAATACAATCTATTTGCCCTCTTCAGCTTCTGAGAAACAGCACACCACTCAAACACTCGTAGAATGTGTCCTTCATTCAACTGAGATAATTAGTTTCAGTTACTTACACTGAGCAACTATTTCCCTTCAAAGAGGATATTCTATTTGCCTAATTGCATTTAAGTGCTAAACGCTGTACAGGATAATGTTTCCTGGCCATGGAATTTTTTTGGGTCTTTGCTGGTGGAAGGCTAGCTGCAGTTTGAGTAACGGATGAAAATTCACAGATCACTGAGCACGGGCATATTTTTTCCCAAATGACTGTCAGTAAATCTTTCCCACACAATTCACATCGTTATCACATGCACTAAATAAGCATGAAAAGTAACTGTTGACTTTCTGTTATGTTTTGAAACAATCAAGATTGAGCTGAGCTAAATAAGTAGGGCATTAGTCTGCAGATTTCTGCAAAAGACCTACTGAAGCATCAACCCCACCAGTCTTTTTTTTTTTACCTTGCATTTTCCTGTCTTAATTAAAGAGCCCTTTCCACTAGCTTGATCCAGCAAAACAGCCACAGTGCAGATGCTGTAGCATCATTCCAGTCAGAATACAGACATGCTTCACAACTTTGCCTTTAATTTTTCGCTAAACAAACAGGCAAACAAACAGTAGATGAAACTAATGAAGGGCTTAATTATATCTATCCATCAAGCCCTAAATTTGCTTCCTTTCCAAATAGCAGGCACTGTCTTTAAATCCAAAAGGACTGATGGCAAGATACCAAGTTTAAAATTCTCCCACTGTCATAGACTGTTTTACTAATTATCCAGATTCCAAGGCAATCATACAACCGTAATCATTCACCTCACGCCTGGAAACATAAGTCTTGTTCTTTTGATGAATATTTATAAGACAGTGTAAAGCAGTCTACTTTCTTTTCCCTTCAGGCAAGACAATTTGGAGTTCATCAATATGTATTACCAAGGACTTTTATAAAAGGCACTTCAAAGGAAATTCATCAGGCATTCTTTTTGTCTTGATTTCTGTTAGACTGATACTTCCTTTTGACAAGTATCAATAAATTATCCTCTGATGGCTAGAAACTTGATGTCTTATTCAGAAACTTCCTCACACAGGAAAGTCTGGTCCTTAAATTTCCAATGAAATTTTTAGTAGCTAGCTTCTAATTTAAGGATAAAGGAGGACAGAAGAAGCAAATGAAGCGCAAAATAATCAATGTATTTATGCGGTGGTTCTATGATATGTTTTGCTTTCACAGATGACAGAAATTTGTCAGTTAAGAATTTCCATGACCTACATTCCTTGTTACTTTTTCCATTTGACTTTTGACCATATTTGGAATTCCTTAAGAGAAAAATTGAGTCTCTTAGTCCCCAGTGCTCAAACTGAACAATAAGCAAATTAAAACCAGATTAATGCAGATATGTAGTGTTGAATGACAGAATGTCTCTGTCCCAGCTGGTTATTACTTTTCCTCCCTTGGATGCTGACACAAGGGCTCATATTTCTGGGAAAGGAGAGTGGGATCTTAAAGGGTGATAGAAAAAAAGAAAGCTTTTCTGCTTATTATGCAATAACAATGCTATAATGTTGCACATGTTTCTTTTCCCCATTTTAGTTATTTTGCTAAATATGCATGCACGAGAAAAACTATCATGGAACATACAAAAGATGCACAAAATTAGTATGTGATGATATGGTAAGTACCAGTCTGTGAGAAAATGGGGAAGAAAATGGGGATAAAAATAACAATTTAACATTTTCCTCTTTTATTTTTTTTAATAAGAAATGGGATTATTGTAAGAAAATTTATTGATGTGTGCATGTGAATTGCAATTTTAGCTTTAAAAGGAAGGCAGGCCTTTCCACAAGTAAAAGTTGACTTTCCAGTCATGTTGTGCCATAATGAGCCCACATAACCATGGTCAGGTTAGTCTCAGTTCCTTGGCAGCAGAAACAGCATCCTGAAAGGCTGGACATTTGGGGCTTCAGTTAAGTGCACATAGCAAGTGTCCACTTCTGCCATGCATTGTGCTGTGCTTGTATAATTAACAAAACTTAACTATAATTTCTTGTGAGAACAATCCACAATTTAGGGTCTAGTTTGTATGTGCACTGGGGGAAGGGAGGAAGAGATGACTTCACTTTTATGATTCTAAAATACATAATTTGTGATGAGCTCTTCAAAAATGTTCTGTCTTTTTTTGAAAAATTCTGAAGGAACATGTTGGAAATTAATTAAACTCCTCTATGTCTTTTAACTAGAAAGTACAGTAAAATTAATTAGAATACTGTCAAAAATTATTTTATCATTTAGATTTAACTTATTGGATAAAGGTGCAAACTGCACAAGAGACTTTTGAACTGTCCCCCAAAACCACACTGAAAACCCAGCCAGTTTTCCCTTGACAGTAAAGACTTAAAATACAAAACAGGTACACATAGCAAAAGGAACTGCACAGAGTAGTTTATATGGAGGTGCCCTGAAAACAAACTGTCAGACTTTTCGTTACTGGATGTAAGCTCCTTTAAAACTTTCTTTTTGTCTTCTCTGGGTATAGAAAAACCTTGTAGGTCTACAGTAGGTAATAAGAACCATAAGTACCTGAATATGAAAAGAAAAAAAAATCAGGATGTGTTTGTTGTCATGAGTAATACCACAGGAGGCAGAAGTAACTTCTGTGTATTTAGAATGTAAAGTAAGTTGATAGAAGAAGGTGAACTGTAATGGCTGATACTTATCAATTGCTTAGCACTTACCAAAATAAAAAGTAAAATGCCATGGCACATGAACAAGGTTTACTATCCCAAATTGGCAAGCTGCTGTGCCTTGATCTCAGCTAAATTGGATTGTTTACCAAGGGAAATAGGGGAAAATTAATTTTCTCAATTTTTCCCTGAAAGAAAAACCCCCTTTATTTTCCTCATAAATGTATTCTTTGTGCCACATGAAGTGCTTAATGTTCAGATTTGAAAAGCTGGTTATTGTGGACATCTAATTAGAATAACTCACTGTCTACATTATTGTGCTTAATGTGTTGCTCTGAATAAATATTTAATATGCTACCTCAGGTGTTCCTGTCTTAGAATTTTGATATCTCTTTCCTAATTACAGCAGACCAGTTGTAATACAGAAGCTTATGTCATGGCCAGTAAAATTTCGAAGGAGAAGTTGAACATGCATTTTAAAATATTCATTCAAGGTTAAACTGTCAAGACTTGTGAAAGTTCAGGATGAAAATAGGTAACTATTACCTCATGCTACTTCTGTTAAGTGCCTATTACTAGATGGATGAAACTTCCCTAGGGTTCAGTTTATGACAGGCAACATTTCTCTCAAGCCTCGATTTAGGAAAATAACACAAAACCAAACAATGCAAGCGAGGGGAATGACATATGCCTGTCAGCCTCCTGAGATACTATCTCCCTGAACTTACAATGCTCCTGGTATCATGTTTTCAATTCCATGGAAAGTTTTAAAGTCAGCAACAAGAAACAGCATCTTTGAGTGACCCTTGAATGAAAACACATCTGAAGTCCTGGAGCTCTCTTTCTTGTGTAACTGTCTTGCCTTCTCTTTCTTTGGCATCATGATTTCAACAATCAGTTCAGCATACCCATCTTCAGACATTAACGCCAAAGATTTCTGTTTCCTCTTGGTTCTTTGTTTACCATGTAGGACACGCCTCAGTGCCTGACTTTAGGAGCTGTACTGCTCCAGCCTGACGAAAATTTTAAACTTGTCTTGGCTGTGTCAGATGCTTCTGTCTAACTTAATATTTTAGCTGCTATCTAATGAAATATTTTGCGTTGTGAATTCTATGTCAGAGACACACCTCTGAACCTGATGGAGTGGAGACTGAGGGTCGTGGTCTCTTGCTATTTTTATTTGATGTGTTTATATGCTTGCTCTGTAAGTGGATTGCATCTTCTAGGCTTTGACTGCCCTCTGCATCTACCATATACGGATCTGAGCCCTAGCAGGTGAACACAAAAACCATGAATGGAATGATGCTCAAAAGAGCTGTCTTTGCATCCTTTTGTGAGTTTGAACTTAGTGTTTCATAAAGATACCTGCAACAGAAAGAAAAGGGAGAAGGAAGTAGTACCTATAATACAACTAAATCAATTCCAATTTAAAGATGAAAACTTGTTTTATTTATTAAATATACAGAAGTCTTGTCCTGTTATTTAGGACTTTCAGCAGAATTCATTTCAGTTGAATAATTTTTACTTTTGGGTTTTCTTTGTAAATGAAGTATCTACGTGGAAAAGCAATTGGCCTGCTCAACAGAAATATGTGAGACTTATTCTCAAAAAAAGAATAGAAAGCTATTCTATGGAGTATTAGATGCTTTAATTTCTCTAAGATCTACATATCTCCAGGAATGAGCTCCAAAACTATATTTTACTGTGCACTTACATATATTTTTATATTACAGTTATAGATATTGTTAGAAATCCCTAATAGCTCATTAAGCAATGATCATCATGTGCTTGTTTGTTCCTTGGCAGTACTTTTCTCTTGCAGTTCAGTTTTAAGTGCTTAGATTGCTTTTCACTTTTTAAATTCCTCCCTCCCTCCCATTTCAGAAAGACATATGTCTAGGACATAATATCAAAAAACAAGAGTCAAAGAAACATCTCTTGCATGTGCTGAAAATGATGAGATCTGTGATGACCCCATGGGTATTTGGGGAACTTATGCTGCTATATAAAGCCAGGAAAGTTTTGCTCGCCAAAGAGCTACCCTCTTTGCCCTAGCTATTTCATCAACAAAGCAGATTTGTACATCATGACCTTTGCTTTTGTGTTCCAGTTGGCGTTGCAGATATTTTAAATCCTGAAATGCAATGTTGGTTAGGGAGCTGAAGAGAGAAAAGATATATCTGTCATTTGTCACACTGCTGAAAAAACAAGCTGTCTTTACTGGTGGCTGCCAAGCTCAGAGCTAGCCAAGGCAATAAAAAAATAACCAGCCCATCTTTGGAGTCTGTTAGGATGAGACAGAATTTCACAAGGAAACAGAGATATGAGGTGTCACGAGCAGCTACTGCTACAGATCTGGTGTTTGAACTTAACTATTTTAAGGAGATATCAACTTATGGTCTGATATAGGATAATACAGAAAATAGCATGTGAATAAACATTAGAAATAGAATAATACACAATTTAGCATATATGAGTCACCAAAACTATATGTTATTGTAACTACAGAAAGTTTAAAAGGAAAATCAAAGATAAGATTCTGAAAACAGAAATATGACAAGTTTGTTCCAAATGGGATGTTAGAAATCCAGATTAATTGCAAGCAAGCCTTTCAAATCCTAACACTCTACAGTGTCCTTCATGGTGGTGTGATCTTACCATGCTTGGCACTGTCATGCTGGTACATGTGTAGTTGTATGAACAGCAAATGTCTTATATGCCATCTACAAAAAACACAAACTCAATCCACAGCAAATATTTAACTCTTCAGCGGTATATGTTACACACACTGATCGTCTGACTACCTCTAACAAGGCAAATATCTCAAGAATCTACCTTGATATTGCATTTGACTGTAGTAGAAGGCTTGCTGACAGTGAGAATGAGAACTTCAGCTCAATAACGGCATCAACACAAAACAGCCACAATCATGTACAGTATCAGTGAGGAATACCATTATTAGCAGCACAAGACAAAGCATATAATACTGCTATACAAGCTGTGTATCAGTTCTGAAAACTGCAGAAAAGTCAAGGAAATCCTTGCTCCCTTCGTGTCCATTGTCTAGTTAATATTTGTATTTAAGCAAAAAAAGATTTTATTTTTTATTTCTTCTTCCTACACTTTTTTTTTAAGTGGTTGGGGAAAGAAAAGATATATAGAAAGCATTCTAGCTCTTTATATATAGATCTGTGGTCAGTGTAGACTTACAAACGTAAAGCAATAGCACTAGTGACCTACTGACTTTAGGGATTAGGCTCTGACATTTTATGTCTGTGAAAAACACAGATGGGAAAGAGCAAGCTCGCCCATCCTCAAGAAAAAAAGAAAAAGGTTTTTTTAGGAGCTTTCTCCTGAGATCATGTAGGTATGTATTATTTCAGAATTTCACTCACTGAGGGTTTTTGCACTCTTAATCAAGTGGTCATGGCTTGTAGTACGTCACCGGTCTCTGACCTGCAGATCAAAGATATCATGAAACCTGTTTTAGTTTTGCATTTAAGCCCCTGGCTTTTTTGCATACTCTGACTAGGTTTACTCTTTAAAAGACTCTAGATATATGTTTCCAAGTACACTAGCCATAATTCAAATTTTTAGGGAACTTCAGAAGGTACTTAGATGGTGCAGAATCTCTTGTTTCTCTGTCTTTCCTTTTGCCTTCTACATGTATATAATTTTTGTGCTCATCTTGGATACTTTGAGGTCTCTCAGGTTTTCTTCCACAGAGCTGGAATAGAGTAAAATTTATCTATTTCCCAAAGATTTTATCCGTTGAATCTATAATAATTAATATCACAATATAAAACAAATAGATGCATTGGTATGCTTGAAACTAAGAGGAAACCAAAGTTAATATTACCCTAAACTGTATGTTCTTTTATTCTTGGGGAGGGGGTGGTAGTAATTATTCTTTTTTTTTAACTTTTCTTTATCATAGATATATCAGGTAGACACAAGGATTGCTGAGCTACCTTGAAAATACAGTTAAGCTTTCTGAAAAGGAAAATTGCTATGTGATATAACTGGCATATTAATTATACACTAGTCCAATGATTGATTACACTGTGGAGTGGGAATTGCTCTCAACACTCTCCTCTTTGAGAATAAACCACAAACTTATCATTAGAGCACCTGCATCCTCACACAGGCATTCAGTGATACCATCACTGTTTTTAATCTTCCTGTAATTTTGGGAACGTGCTGTATGCTCTCCAAGGTGCAAGAAGGACATGTTGTACCCATTAACCTTTCCACACAGAGAGTGTTCATTGCATCCAGCAGTCTGACAGGGGCCCAGTCAGCTCCTGGGTAGGACTAAGCAACAAAATGTATGTGTTTTGTACGGCATATGCTATCAGCTAACAACTTGAAAGTCATGGAGTGAACTTAAAGTGAACAGATTAAAGCTCATGTAGTAAATAAATCATCACGATAGTGTCCACTTGTGTTTGCTAAAGAAATACGGGAAGCTGGGAGAGGAGAACATGGAGATTTTAAGGGCTGTCTCAGTGCCGAACTGTATGAACTAGACAGACAAAAGAAAATATCTTGTAGTGGTGAATTTTTCATTAGAAGTCAATAGACTCGGTAAAGCTGTCAAATGTTAACTAACTTACCTTCTGCTCTTTTCAAAAAGGTTAATGGATACAGCACATTTGCTGGTGTGGCACTGAAAACAAAGCATGACAAATGGTACACTCTTGTATTTGTTTTGCACCCTTTTTTAAAATTTTAATTATCAGTTTGTTTTAGGCCTACTATATGTAAAAGTGGTTAAAGTGTGAATAGATATTAGAGCTGCTTGAAAAGCCTTGCCATGAAGCCATCATGAAGGCCAAAGAGATAGATCTTCCCAAGACTAGTTGTGCGTGCAGTGCTGAAGGCTCTTGTCCACTGACCATTCAGTCTTTCTGAACTTCTGCAGGTCCTGTTGTTTCTCTTCTGCCTTGTCTATTTACTCTGAGGGTTTGCAGGTCAGACACTCTCCCCAGAAGTTTCATGCAGCAGGTAGCACAATGAAACTTCAATTTTTGTTGAGGCTTCTAGGCACAATTGTAGTGCAAACAGTTTATAATCCCCTGAGGGTTATGAGAAAAGCATGTATGCATATTTAGCATACATGATATTGATGTAGGTGGGAAAAATAAAATTGAAGACTTCAGCATCCATTCTTTTTCTTAAATATGTCCATTCCATGTAGTGTGCTCATCCTTTACCTGAAGTCTTAGGCTCAGATTCTGCTACCACAAAATATGAAACCTTTTTCTGAACTCCTAAGTTGCTATTCAGTGCAAGCTTAGTCAGAAATGGGTAGGACTAAGCTTTTAACCTGTGGCTTCCAAATCTGTTTTTTCTACACTCTTTTCCACTAGTATATATGTTGTTCCATGAATGACACTGGATCTAGGACTTCTAAGTGAATAATTTTAAGAACTGGCTGTTGTCTGACATGTTTTACTAGCCACACAATTCAAGAATAGGATGAGTTGCTCCTACAACACATACCTAATATGAAAGCAATAAGATCTCAATCAGTCAATGAAAAAACCCAAACTATCCAAGGATATTAGACCAGTAAATGAGACTACTAGAAAGCTTCATCAAATTTTGTGGAAAATCAGTGATGATTGGTGGATGGGGTCACTTGGGCATTTCCCTCTTGCCCAAATCCGTGCAGAAGCACTAGGTAGCTGCTTACACAAACCTTAGAAATCTTAACAGTCAGGCTTGATTAAAAAAAAAAAATATCCCTGAGGCTATACAAACTTCCAAAATGCCTTACAGACAGTATCTATCAATACCATGTTTAATTAATTTGGTTGCAGGTTTTCATAATAGTTTTTAATAAAAACCAGAAACTACTTAGGAAGGTTTAGAAATTGTGGGAAATAGAAATAGGAACATGAATTTCACTAAATACTCGTAAGTGTTGTAAGAACTCTGAGTTTACTAAGCCATTGACAATTCCAGTCTTGAATTCTGAGGGGAAAAAAGGTTATCCGTTCAGCTACTAAAAACTGTAGGACTTAAAGAAAAACAATAGCAAAAGAAACTCAATGTTTTCAAAAGTTAAAATGTAGCTGTGAATCCACCTGTATATGGAGAGGATTTTAATAAGCTTTGGCAATGCAACTGAACGTTGGAATTTTATTAATTCAAGAAATAAGAATTTCTGGGAGTCTGCTGTTGTGCTGACTCTGTTCTCCTAAGCATCCACTGATTCTGGGTGAAAATTATCAAACAAAACAATCTGAGAATATTGAAGAAAAGAAATAGGACCACATACTTTAATGGAATTTTCTGGTAGTCTTCCCCTAGGATGATAATAGGGAGGAGATTCCTGTGCTGGGAAGAAGTAAAGATAAAAGTGGAAATTCAAGAACTGCAAAATCAGAAAAATCATGATGGAAAGCCCAAAAGTGCTACACTGTTTGGCCATCCCTTGCAAAAACATTATTGAATTATTACTACAGGAATGACCATTGTAATAGGTTTACGTAACACTAGCACTGGAATTAATTCCAGAGAATCTCTAAAGTCTACCAGTTCCAGACTGTTATTTCACATGGAGGAAACAAACTGCAACAAGCAACTTTCAACAAGCCTACATGTGATAACATGCTAAACTTCAGGGTCAGCTTCATGTATGAGCATGGAGCCTAGGCTATCTTGGGACAACTGTGATAGTAATTACTTTGTTTTCCACTAAGATGAGAGAAACAGAGAGCCCAAGAAACTGCCAAAAAAGGCAGATGGAAAATAGAGGTTGCAGATACTTGTTTGTTTGTCTTTACCTAGCAGCTTTAGACAGACCTAAGCAGTATTTTTCACTTGCTGAACGCAGCCAGTACAGGCATTTCAGATCCCTTGGTATCTGTTTTAAACAATAATGCTTGCTTTTAACATGAAAGTCGGAAATTCCTCTGCAGCATAGTTATGCCTCCCAGGAGAAGAAATTAAGGGCATTGCAGCTTTTGCAGCAAAGATATCAGCCATCTTCTCCTATTGTCCAAATTAAAGAGGTTCCAATAAACATCTATTGTTTAACCACTGTAAGATTCACCCATACTGGAATGTCTTTGGCATTTCTGGGACTCTTCCTCCTTCTTGGTTCAGCCTTCTTCCTTTTGAGGTTTTTTTTTTTTATTTCTAACCACTGCAGCCCTGCTTCCTAAAAAATGCCATTATATTTGCCTCTCTTTGCAACGCACATCCTTCCTACCTTAACCCAGCCACTTTGATAATTACCCTATCTATAAGGCACACATCTAATAATCTCTTAGGAATTCAATACAAAATGTAGTAAAAGATTTCTTTGAGTATCTCTACTCCAGGACTACTTCTGTCTGCAGTAAAACTGAAGAAAACTGTCTTATTCTCACATGACATGGTTTCTGTTCATTAGGTGCTTGAAAAATCTTGAAAAATTCTCATTATAAGGGCAGCAAATAAAAGATCAGTGGAAAGATGTTTTGCCAAAACAGGCATTGTCCCAGAAGCTAGTTTGAGGCTTAGAGTAATACAGAGATAACATAAAAAGGCTGTGACCTTCATTTTTCATTTCTTTACAACTTGATAGCTTATTCTTCCAATTAAATCCTTCTGGCTAAAAAGGTAACAATATCAACAACAGAAAGAAAAACTGAAAGAGTTTATTTTTAAGACAACCCATAGAACAGGTCTTAGAGTTAAATTTAGGTTAACTACTTTTTTCTTCAAAAGTAGAATTTGGTTTTCTTGATTTGTTTTCAAAAAATTTCAGCATGTACCCACTCACAAAGACATATAACTGTTGCCTGTAGCTTGCTCCTGTCCTCTGCTTTCTAACAGTCATCAAATGCAGTTTCAGAAATGAATAGTCAAGTGTTTAAAATGAAGTAAATGTTGCAGTAGGAGAAAAACAAGAACAAAGAGGGAACGAATACGGGAATACAAAAAGAAAATAAGATAGGAATGTGTGTCTATTTCAGATAGTAAAGGTTTTCTTTTGTCTAATTTCCCTCAGTAAAATTCTGCATTTGGGATATTTTATTATCATCATTTTTATATATATGTTATAATAATTATTATGTTTTTTTGTAAAGTGACTGAATATGAAAATATCCCAGGACAGACTTCACGTGAATACTCCTATTCTGAGCTATGCACACAGCCAAGAAAAATTGCAGGCCTGCCTTACACCAGAACACAATTTGGCAGACAGGGTATCAGCATGATAAAAACTTTAATTTTTACTTTTCTACCTTAAGACCATAAAACTATCCATCATTTGAGCAAATCAGGTTTAGATTATTAGAATATTTGGGAATCATTCAAATGTATATAATTTATCTGCTTCTTTATCCACTGAGTTTTTCACTTGTGCACTTTTATCTTATTTATAAAAACAGTATTGACTTGAAATTGGATAATAACTTTTTAGTGCTTTTATTGGGTTTTTTTGTTTGTTTGTTTGGTCTGGTTTTGGTGGGGTTTTTTTCATTTAAGTCAGGAACAAAAGCTTTTCTGTCGTGATGTAAATGCTGAATATAATGATCTCATGACACCAATTCCCTTTGATGAACTCTGCCCTTGCTGTTATGGTAGTAAGACCCTTCTCATCTGAAGTAGATGAGGAAGTACAGATTATGGAAGAGACTTTTGATTATGAATGAATACTCTACCAGATTATTTCACATAAACCTTTTCTTTATTTTTGTATATCTCTTTTTTTAGTTTGATATCTTTATTTCTTGCTATTCCCTGTAAACTTTGCTATCAGTATGAGCAATTTCAGATAAGCCCTGTCTGTTGACTGGTTAACATATTAATGTCTAACATGATTGTAATCTAACAACAGCAGTTGCTCCTTTCCAACAAAAGAAAAGAAAAGAAAAAACAAAACAAAACAAAGCAAAAAAATCAGAGCTTTTTTGCCTAATCCAGCATACTGAGTGGAAAAGAATTGATTCAATTAATATAATTTATCTATTAAAAACTAAATGTACTTGGATAAAATATATCCTCTTTCCTGCTTGTAGACACTGATGTTTCACTGGCATGGAAACTGTTGTTTACAACAGTCTGCAGACATTGTTTACAGGTGCTGCATAATGTTACTGACATGAGCAGTATTGTTTATATAAGCAGAATCACTGTGTGTAAAAAAGTCTCACATCTATGTGTGCTTGCTCATGCAGTATGAGCCTACTTACTGCAGGCTGCAGTATCTGATCCATAGCTATCAGCATTCAGCTGGCAATTTGATTTAGAAAATAAAGCCTGAAAATAGCTTCATTTCACATATATTACTTTCTGACTGCTGCTGTGATTGCTCAGCCAGAGTCCAGCTGTGGAAATGTTAAAACTATTCATCAGGCATGAATATTCATCAGACTGGTATTCTTATTTTCCCACACATCACTGGGATGGCAGACACAACTGCTGTGTGAGAGGTGTGAATTAACCCTCCAACTCTCTCTAAAAGCAAAAAACTCAAGCACCAGTGATGTCTGTGCATTTGAAAGGAAATACCTTCTGGGTCCTCCTAATGCAGCTGTATTCAATGTGCTATTTGTCATATCTGTGGATCAGTCTGAAAGAACACGGCAATCCAAAATAATGACAAAATCACAATTTAAGCTTCCCAGCTCCTGAGCTCAGTTTAAAATCATGAAGGTTTTTTTAAAGGAATTATTTGTGCTTGCTTTTATAAACTCAAGTCTTTAGGGACAAAATGACAAATTAAAACATTCTGGTTTTAAATAGATGTTTAGGCTGAGGAGTAATCAGAGGGTCTGGAGCTTCATGAAAAGCCAATAAAACACAAAGACATGTAAAACTGAAGCTAAAATGGTAAAAATGCTTTGCTAGAAATGTTCACTGGCTTCAGCAGAGATAGGATTTGGGTCCAGCCACAAAGTAAGGCATAACATTTTAAAGGACAATTCTGTAACCCTTACATGCCACATATCCTGTTGAGTTCAGAAGTTTACATGGGGTGATAACTGTGTGTCTTCCATACTGCATAAAAAAAAAGCAAGGTGAAGCTTTCTGCTTCCAGCAGTGCAGTTCCTGACACTGAATCACACACCACATTCTCAAGGCTGTCCTGGCACCAGACCCACAGTTGGCATAAGCCAATGCAACTGTATTGATTTTCATGGAGCTAGAGTATTTGACATTGATTAAAGATAAGGTCCATTAACTTTCCATTGTCTCTAGAGCATCTGCCCAAAGCTTTGTCCTGATACATATTCATATGGTAATGGTGTTAACACAAAAGTCATTAGATTACAATAAAAATATTTCAAAGCTTGTCTGGCCATATTCAAAAACAATAAAACCCACCCTGTGGCAGAAGTGCTATGCACAGCCTATATGCCATTCTTGTCCTAGGTTTTTCTTTGTATGCATACTTTGTACCAGACTTTTCTTTAGGACAGAATTCAACCCTTATTCAACATTTGTCTGGGGACAAAAACAAACAAATAAGCAAGTAGACAAACAAACGATTCCTAAAGCATTTTCCTAGTGTCACCTGGAATTGATGCCAAAAAAAAGTACTGCTTTAACAACAATGTGCTTAAGGTGGTTCTTTATCACTTATAGTTTTTGATTCATATACATGAATCTAATGTTGAAGGAAAAAAATATGTACCTAGTTCTACTGGCATGAACATTCAGATGCCACCAAGTTGCACAGAACTGTTGATCTGCTGGAGGGTGGAGGTCTCTACAGAGGGATCTGGAAACCCAACAGTATGAGGTTCAATAAAGTGAAGTGTTGGGTGCTGCACTTGAGTCACAACAACCCCATGCAGCGCTACAGACTGGGGAAGACTGGCTGGAAAGCTGCCTGGTGGGAAAGGACCTTGGGGCTGCTGGCCAACAACCGCATGAAAATGAGCCAGCGGTGTGCCCAGGTGGCCGAGAGGTCCAGTGGCATCCTGGCCTGTATCAGCAATAGTGTGGCCAGCAGGACCAGGGAAGGGATTGTCCTCCTGTACTTGGCACTGGTGAGGCTGCACCTCAAATCCTGTGTTCAGGTTTGTGCCCCTCACTGCAAGGAGGCCATTGAGGTGGTGGAGCGATTCCAGAGAAGGACAATGAAGCTGGTGAAAGGTCTGGAGCACAAGTCTGAGGAGGAGTGACTGAGGAAGTTGGGGGTGTTTAGCCTAGAGAAAAGGAGGCTTGGGGGGACCTTATCACTCTCTATGACTACCTGAAAGGAGGTTTCAGCCAGATGGAGGCCCACCTCTTTTCCCAAATAACAAGTGACAGGACACAAGGAAACAGCCTCAAGTTTCACCAGGAAATGTTTAGATTGGATATTAGGAAAAATTTCCCCACCAAAAGTGTTTTCAAGCATCAGAACAGGCTGCCCAGGGAAGTTGTGGAGTCATGATCTCTGCAGCTGTTTAAAGTACGTGTAGGTTTGGCACTTAGAGATATGGTTTAGTAGTGGACTTGGCAGTGTTGGGTTAACAGCTGGGCTTGATGATTTAAGGGTCTCTTCTAGCCTAAATAAATCTATGATTCTATGATTGTGTGATTCTATAAACTTACTCTGTTTTGGATGCCAGAAGGTTACAAGGTGAAGAGAAACAGGCTAACACTACCTTTAACTTGAACTTCCATCACCTACCTATTGCACAACAAAGTAATTAAACCATTATTTACCTCAATTGTTTTGGATGTGTATATATGCATACATATCTATGTACATGTATATATACATAAATATAAAAACACGTGATCAAGTCAAGTGGGATGAATTTCAGGCCATGTAAAATGAATCCCACCCACATGCCCTCAAGGTAACTGTAAGCAAAGCTTGGAATGTGTGAGACGAATGTGCCATTCAGGAAGATTGAGATGACAGTCATCATTATATGTAAGAGATGTCACTTAGGCACCACCAGTTTGTATTCCTCCAGGTAAATCTTCTCCAGTCTGGAGGAAAGATGAAAATGGTTGGGTGTCAACTTGAAACTGTCACACCATCACAGAAAGCTTTCATTGCCAAAGTATAGTGACTTCTAAAATACCACCAGTTTGTACTGTTCTACCATGTACCAAGTACTTGATCATAAAACAGTATGTTAGTGATCCTCTGGTTTGCTAGGACACATTACCAGATTAAGACTCCTGTAATCAGATTCTCCCAGTGGAAGACAGATGTGAACCCACTGATCATTTTTCTAACCTGCGAGCTCAGCAGGTACTACGTGCAGTACTATCAGTTTCTTGAGAACCCAGCCCTGATTTCATTTGGTTGAAAGAGATGTACACCTTCAAGATAACTGAAACTATATCTGGCTCATGTGGGTAAGAAGATATCAAATAACAATATATACCAAACAAGCTAAAAACCGTGCACTAAAACAATAGCACTGTAGTTTAGGGAGCACCAGTAAGATTTTTGAATTTATAGAAGCCTCATTTCCAAAAGAATTTTACTTTCAGAGGATCATTCATCCTACTGAAAGCCAAAGGGACTTAGGCTAGATTGATTTCAGTGGGAGTTAGTCGTTCTGAAAATCTCATTAGGTTACCTGTCCACATCTTTACACTCCCTACTTAAATGTTTTTAATATTTGGCTGCTAAGTCTCTTTTTAAAATGAAGGCTTATTCTCTAAACTTAGATTGTTAAAGATATTTATTATCTTCCAGTGATTTCAGAGGAAATGAGGTACAGAGACATATTTCAAAATTCTAACCATTATTAAAGTTAAATTTAAAAAGTGTGGTTAGGTAACAAAAAGGATTTGTAACAACTGATAGTATATAGCATGTTTCCCTGACCTTTATCTTTTCCATCTTGCAATGAATGCTGTATTCTGTTCAAAATTAAGCCATTATTTTATGTACCAAACAGTCATACTGCATTAATGTGGGAAGAACAGAAAGCAATGTTCAGATGTGCACAGAGGCTCAGAGCAGTGGGTTCTGCCATCTGCTCTGACATGTATAATGGCTCAGAAGTTCATCACAAATCCAATATGCAGTGAGTGTAAGAGCTCAGAATCAGCATGCAGTGCCACTGCATGACACGCTGAGCAGCTCAGAGCAATAGGCTCTGCAATAGCATTCCTGGGCTTCACATATACACAGACATTTCTCTCAATTTTACTTAGGGTAGAAGGAAAAAATGAAGAGAGAAGAATGGATGAAGGTTCAGTATTCAAACATAATTCCAGGTCAGGGTGCACATTTTCCATGTGACCTGATCACTCAAGAGCTGCATTAATTTATGGACAGTTTGGGATTGCTTGTTTATGCTGTTTCTGGGAGGATTTATTTTTAATATAGGATTTCAGCAAAATGCTTTATGTTTTCCTCAGTTTCTTTTGGAAAACAATAACTAGATTGAATGGAGCACTTTAGAAGATATTTCATTTCTTGGCTTTTAAAATCAATATTTTTCACACTATCATGAATATTTTTTGCAGAAGCCTTGGCAGCTATTTTTGTTCATTGTAATTGTGGCTATAGGTGAAGATGGAGTACCTTTCTCTCATTATTAAGAGCTTAGTAGCCCTGAGCTAAAGGCTGCAATTCTTCATGTCACCACTGTGGTGGCAAATAAGGTTTTCCATTTAGTTTCTAGTAACCTCATTTGTCAAGGAGACTGTATTTCAAGTATATAGATTTAAGACAAACAAAACTGGGCAGTTAAATACTCCTTTTTTCATAAATTGAATTAACCCATCAGCAAAGAATTAAACTAATGGAATATTAGCATTGCTGATATGCTGGCCCATTTCACATTTTGTGTAAAGAAGGTTTGTGAAGTTAATGTAAAACTTAAATCATCTTTTTATTAATGACAGTTTCAGCATGCTTCCAACACAATGTCATACACTGACATGAGCGTCATCCAAAATTATGGCTATGGTTTTGTCCACAGAACTTTTCCCCTTAGTTTATACTGTATGTTTCTAATGTGCGTGTGTGTGTGCACGTGGGCATGCATGTGGTGATCAGGAGAGTGGATCATATGAAATTTGGCACAGATGTTTACAAAACTTGAACAGAATTTTGTCGAAAAGAGAGATCTGTTCTTATGAATTTCTTGCACGTTTCTTTCCTTCTTCTTTCTTTCTCCCCTTTCATTTTTCCTGCATTTTCCTAGTGATGGTTGAGATAAAAAAGGTAGGAGATGGTAGCAGGTAGGAGATGCTAACTCCCTCTCAATCTTCATATGTGCTCAGTGACCAACCCCTATTTCAATGGATAGTTCACACTAAGGGGCTCTGGATGAAGGTTCTAATCAATGCAAGCGTAGAAATCACTCTTATACACAATATCTTAGCCAAAAGCATTTTTCATCTGTTTTAGATTGTCCCAACTGAAACACTTAACTGCTGGTGTGAACTGCAGGTTTGTGATTTGACAAAATTTAAAAATCAGTGAAAGCATGAAATTGCAAATGAGTCGCAAAATGAAATTAACATAGCCTACATGTTATACTGTGCTTTCTTCTCTCATATCCATTCCTGTTCCTTTACAGTTCTTGGGAAGTCTTTGAAAATTTGGGGTAGGACAGTACTTTTCACATCACAATGCAAACACTTAGGGACTCCCAGAGGCTACTGTGGGGATTAGGATTTTTGAACATCCGAAACTTTGAATAGGTGTGCTGGAAAGGGATGTGACATTATTACAGGTATCTTAATTCTACAACACTCCTGTTGAGTGCAAACAGTGAAAAAACTTCAAATTTTTTATAGTGGAGTTTATGGTTCTGAATAACACCAAGCCATGCCCCACCATGGAAAAAGCTACAGTAGGCATCATTTATCATGTCATGGCAGAGTGAGGAAGTCCGTAACTTTTGATGGTCTTTTGAACACTTTATGGCAGTTCTTTGTCAACAAATTTTCACCATTTTCAAATTTATTTTTTTATTATTATCCTGATCAAAATGCTTTCATACTTTCAATAGAAACATTAATTCAAATTAAGGGAAAAAATGAAATTTATTGAAACTTTTCAGTTATTATATATCTTGTTAATTCCTCATTATCTTGATGACAAAAAAAAAAAGAAAATAAAAGTCTAAGAATTAATATTTTCATTTTATGTTTTATTTTAATTCTGAACATTTTAAAAAAATTCATATGATAGATTAAGTATACCAACATTTTTGTTTCTTCCCAGGAACTGAAACATTAATGACTAGACTTTTGAAAAGCCACTTTGTCATTCTCCAAGCACTTACAAAACTATTAGATTTCTATAACAGAAAGGTATCTGATTTGGCCATTATAATTAAAAATGGTATTTTATTGTAAACAGTAATCTGAAAAATTAGTCCTAGATGAAGAAAGTATTTTGCTTTCAGGGTTAGATTGAATTCTGATTCAAAAATTATATCTATCTTTATGTTGTTTCTATAAGGCTGTTTCATCTGACAGAGCTAATAATTCTTTCCCCACTGCATAAAAAATAAAACAAGGGTAACCCAAAATTTTCACATCCCTTTAGCAATCCATTCCTGAAATATTTTTAAAACCACAAAAAATTCCCTAGATATTTTCTTGTAGCAAAAAATCCTGCTATTTTACAGTAGCACTAAAATGTCTCCTTTCCCAACTATTCCATTTATAAATTTCTATCCAATTATTTACAGACTCAAATATTTTTAAGCCAAGAATAATCTCTGAAGGGCATCAAAAATCTTACCTAAACTCATTTTGTTATTATATAAATGCATGGAGAAATGTGTTCCAATCACAACAAAATAATGTGAACACTGATTTGCAGTAGATGTTTGTTATTTATAAGCATGTAGTCATTATTTTGACTTGATTACTCAGGTTACATTCCTGCAAAGACATTCAGAGTGGCCACCTGTACTTCATGTGAATTCCACAGGCTTAATTGGGTTTTGGTGTGTTGAAGAACCATTTTTATTGATAGTAGAAATATGCTGATGGTGCTTTAGAAAGTGCCTTTCTATAGACAAAAAGAATATGTGCTCCACTTCCACAACTTTTAGCCACAAGAGGACTTAATCTGGTCATATTCACAATCCTATTATTTTCATGACTTAAAAATCTCTCTGAGAATCAAAGGCTTGTTTGTGGCTAGTTAACTGAACACTAGGTTTTTCCCAGTGCTCACTGGGCACGTCTTCCTTTCCTGAGCCTGGTGATGCCCGGATACAGAGGATACATGCAGCTGTCAGGGAGTCAGACCTTGTCACCCTTAGGGCTCTGCTTCGCAGGGTGCCGAGACACAGCAAGTGCTTCATTCACTGCAGATAAGGAATCCATTGTTTTCACTACTGGACTTGGATAAAGGAGAGTGCACCTGAAAGCATAAATTTCAAAGAGGAAACAAATTAGCAAATTTACAGTAGATAAGACAGCTAAATAGATTCCTAAGATTGCATTTAGCAATAAGAGTATTGTGCACCTGCTTCAGTATTTTTCTTAGTTTTTGTCTCTTTTCTTCTTCTCTTGACTGGCTCCTTGTCAAGATGCAGTTTTATCACCGGAGAGGATGCCTCCACATGACAATGGTACCAACTCTTTCTCATGTCCAGGCATCACACTGCTGCTCCATCAGTTCTACTGGCACCAGCATTTGTGCAGCCGTATTGTAAACAAGATCACAAGTGCTGCCTAGCAGTCCTCATTGGCAGTCAAATAAGATTTTCTGAGAGAAGTGAAGATCTTGCCTGCTGACAGCTAAGGAGAGAGATCCTAGCATGATATATGATTTTTGAAGCACGTTCATTGATTCGAAAAAATCCTTCTGCACAGTCGTATGCTTATAAATATATGCATTCTTAGTAAAAAATGCAAGCATTGGCTAAGTATTGTCTCATTTATTTCAGCTGACATGACACGTACACCTGAAATTAGATGAGTGTTGAAGTTCATTTAAATTATGTCTCATTTTCTGAAGTTTCCTCATAATCCAACACCAACACAAAATATATGTTTTGATTAGAAAATTCAACTGTGACTCTGAATATTCCACTCTGAATCTGATCCAGAATACTAAATCACCATTAGCTACAAATCTTTCAAACATTCAGCTGTTCACAAAAGATAGAAGAAAATTATATTGTTATAGCCATTTTTAAAATCATTTTGTCACCACAGTATTCTGCATATTCTGATAGTCTGGTTTTTGTAAGCTATATTAAATATAAAACAGCTCTGGGAGCTTTCTTGATGAATTCTCAATGGCTGGTTCCATTAAGCAAAGATTGGTTTGCTTGTCTGGAAATGAACCAACAATTGGTTCAAAGTGTTTTATACAAATTCTTGGTTGGAAATACATTATTATTGTAATGTGCCATTTGTATTTTCACTATTTTGAAAGGGTAGATCAGTTATCTAGTCTCCATACTGAATAATTCAAATAAGTGTTCTCTATTAAATATTTAATCTATTCAAAATTATACAGTCCCTATATATATCAGTTAAATGCATACATTTATGGAAGCCCAGTTTTATTAAATCAAATTAAATATTGAATCAAATTTAATAATTAAACTAAATTACTAAATGGGTCAATTTAACATATAACTTCAATTTATACCACCATACTCAAATAACAATGGAATAAATATTGAATGGGTTAAAAGTAACCATGTTTATCTGCCACTAGAAATATTTCTCCTAAAGTCAAGATCTAAGAGGTAGATGCATGTGAATATGAACAGACAAGCATCCATTTCTTGCTATTGATCTTCTTAAACTAGAAAACAGAAAATGTCTGCCACTATAGTGACCACTACAGGCAAAAAATAGAAAGAAAGGGTAGTCTATATGCACTTGGGTTTTAGAAACCTATTCATGAGTTATCTAAACTTAATTTAATAACAGAGATAGGGGATATTAGGGGATATCCTTTAGGGATATTCTTTTCCACGCCCCTCTTCCCTTTCTTATTTCCAGCCTGAGCTGTGCACTATTTTAAAATGGACTCATAAATTGTGTTGTGCTGTAGGCTATTTCAGCCAGACCCAGGAAAAAGTTTTCATTTGAACTGAGCACCCAAAAGCCTAGTAGTCTGGTGTATGGCACTAGTTGCAAACTAACTCTTCATCTTCTTTATGAAATATTTCTTTTTAGTGCATTTAAAATCAAAGTTCAGCAAGGTATTGACTTTTTATTATTCACCTGCACTGAAAACTACATGGGTATGACAAGTACACAAATCTAATAGTTTCACTCACTTCACAGATACACAGAATGAGTCAAAAACAGAGCTGAAAAGTTACACAGGACTGATTCAGATTTCCAGTACTTGGACTTTGACAGATAAAGACAAACTGGCTTTTTACAGCTGATCATTTAGCCAACCTTGTAAAATAACTTATTCAAACTAAACATATCCTACCCTTAAAATTGAAAAGGAATAAACAGCATCGGTGGCAAGAACGATGAATAAATTGAGCTAAAAGTGAATTTGAGCATAAAAAAATTAACACTGGTATCATGCCTCTGGATCAAATAGGTAGAAAATAACAGAGTGAAGAGAATGGAACTTCCTTGCTTTTAATCAGCAACTGCTAAAACAAACTAATTTATGGAAATCAGTGCAGAAAGAAAGATTGGGTTTGGCATCGCTGAGTTTAATGACCAAACAGACTACAATTCTCTAAAGGCAGTAAGTTCTTAAAAATATTTTCATTATCCAGATCCCTGATCTGTGCACAGGGAACCTTTCTGTGAACCATATTTTCTGAATCTGACATTTTGCAGCTTTTCTGCAGCAAGAAAATCGAGACAAAAGTGCTTGAGACAAGACCCATAGCCTAATAATTGACACTATTTCTTTAAAATATGTGGTAATGCCACCTAAAGCTGTTTGTTCTATCTTTGTAGTAAGAAAGAAAATGATCAGCAATTCGGCAACAGTTGCATTCTCTGAAGTCTTCAGTCTGGCTGCATTTTTGGAATGCCAAAAAACAATTTTATTCAATGAGATTGAATATTCTTTTTAAAAAATAATCCAGAACACAATTTTTTTTTCATTATTATTATAGTTTAACATATTTGTACACTCTGATCATTTTTTTTCATTAGAAAGACTCTAAGCCTCTTAAATAAATTTAAGAAATTTGACTTAAATGACAAAATGAGGAAGTGATTCCTTATACTCAGTGTGTGCTCAAGGTACATCTCAGCTTCTTTCAACTTCCTCATTTTCTGAAAGTAATGTATCAGAAACACATCTGCAGGCTTCAGCAAATATTTGCATTTAATATCTGAAGTCCATAAGTGAAACCAAATCAGCAGAATTCAATGGTGTTTTACACTCAGTGCATCTTCATCTCTCTCTCTCCTCTTAAGCTGTACAAACCAGTAGGAAGAGACAACTATCATCATTATTCTTCTGTAAACAGAGCTATAGTACAGTAATGCCTGTACTGATACTTCTGACTTTGGATTTTGAAAATAAACATTTTATTAATAAGCATATTTTATTAATGATAGAACAAGACAAGGAACTCCACCATTTTTTGGACTGGCATATTGAGGGGTTTTTCATACTTTTGCAGACTGACAATACAAAAATGTGACTTGTTCATCTATGTCACAGTCTCACGATATTTTGAACAGGGTTTTTTTTACAGTATGAGTACCTCCACCTGAAAGAACTCTGAGCTTTTGAAGAACACAAGCTGAAAAGAGCCAGAATTCCTTTTTATGCATGCAACTCACAGGTATTCAAAGAGCTTCACATTTGCCTTTTTAATAAGTCTTACCATACTGTGTAGAAATAGCATTATTGTGACAGATTCTCTGGATGTGAAAATTATAATATGTCCAAATTATAGGAAGACATAAAAAAATAACAGTAGCCCTTAAAATGCCAGTTACTGACATCCTTTCTCTTTGCATTCTGCCACAGCAGCACTTTGCTTTTAAACAGTACAAAATTTGAATGCTGTTACATTACAGCATTGTTGTTCACTGCTGTTACATCTCCATTAGTGGCTTGGACACAGGACTCAAAGAAATACTAAGTTTGTCATTGACACTAAAGTGGGAAAAGCTGCTGATCCCCTCAAGGACAGAGAGGCCCTGCAGAGACCTCAACAAATCAGAGAGATGGACAACCACCAATTGTATGAATTTTAGCAAGGAAAAGTCCCAGATTTTGCACCTTGGATGGGGCAGCCCTGGCTGTGTGTATAGACCAGGGGACGAGCAACTGGAGAGCAGTGCTGTGGAAAGGGACCTGGTGATCCTGGCCAGTGGCAAGTTGAATATGAGCAGTGCCCTGGCAGTCAGGAGGGCCAAGTGTGTCCTGGGGGGCATCAGGCACAGCATCGCCAGCCGGGCAAGGGAGGGGATTGTCCCGCTCTGCTCTGCACTGGGGCAGCCTCATCTTGAATCCTGTGTACAGTTTTGGGTGCCACAATAGAAAGACATTAAGTTATTGGAGAGGGCAGCAAAGTAGGGCAGCAAAGACAGTGAAGGGTTTGGAGGGGAAGCTTTATGAGGAGAGGCTGAGGTCACTTGGTCTGTTCAGCCTGGAGAAGAGAAGACTGAGGGGAAACCTCACTGTGGTCTTCAACATTCTCACGTTGCGGAAGCAGAGGGACAGACACTGATCTCTTCACCCTAATGACCAGTGACAAGACTCAAGGAAACGGCAAGAAGCTGAGTTGAGGGAGATTTAGGATGGATATCAGAGAAAGGTTTTTTTTACCCAGAGAGTGGCTGAGAGCTGGAACAGGCTCCCCAGGGAGATGGTCAGAGCACTAAGACTGACTGAGTTCAAGAAGATTTTGGACAATGCCCTCACACACATGGTGTGACTCTTAGGGTGTCCTGTGTATGGCCAGGAGTCTATGACCCTGATGGGTCACATCCAACTCAGCATACTCTAGGTTTTTATGATTCTATGATACCTCATGTCAGTTTTGTTTGTAGAGGTAAGATGATGCTAGGACTTGGATTTCCCTGCCTTGGGAACGTCTCCTGCTCAGAAGTCTAGCCTGGAAGATGTTATGGAAAGATTCAGGCATCTCATCTTGTATAGCTTGATCTCAGTAATTTACTCAGGAATGTAAGTAAATTGAGATTCCTTTTTCTTCCTCCATGTGACCTCATAGGGTGTGTTACAGTCCAGTCTTTGCAGAACAGATAAGAATGCATAGCTTAAATCAGAGGAATTGAAATGAGTAAAATACTAGAATCAGATCATTAAAGGGCATATCCATAATTTATGTATATGTATTTTTTAAATTGACTGACCGTCTATAAATATGTGTATAGTCTTTTAGTGGAATGGATGAGAGAAGGCAGCAAAAATATATTAATATAAAATTGTATTTCAATATATAATGTTTTCATAATAATAGGAATACAAAAATAGGGAAAATACTAAAACAAACAGAAGACAGCTGTCCTTCCTAACCCCTGAATTGACCAGTATTACCTAACTTTATGCAAATTGTCTAGTCAACCAAGAAGCCGGAGTGTCAAAATGTGTTAGTAGGATCCTGCAGACCTGTGCTAGCTGCTGAACTCACACTATTGCATCATTGTGAGTGCAGGTGCTAAGCTTCATTAGAACAGCTCGTTTTGATTTCCTCTGTGACATTCTCTCCTCTTTCCACTGAAGCCAGCACTTTCTCAACTCTCTCATCTAGATGACTATACAAGCTTGGGTGTTCAAGCCAAGAAGGGAATTACAGCATTTAATTTTGCAAGAGCAATTGGGAGACTGATTAGCAAAGGTTATCTGAGAAAGGAAACATTATGAAATAGATTTCTGCCAGCGCCTTGTTTGCAGGTGCACAGGGATGTAATAGTTCCCTACTGCAGAGCGCGGTGCTGCTCTGAGCTGTCACCAGTGTCTTCCGTCTCTGAGACTTTTTGAGTGTGTGAGATGGCTAAGAAGAGGCTGGCTGGAAGGAAGGTAATAAAAACAGCTTCATCTTTTATCTTTTTGTCTGTCACATTGCTGAAGAGAGAAGTACACTCAGTTGAAGAGAGATGATCTAATCTCCCAATATATTCATGAGTCATTTTTGACTATTTTAGCCCAGACAGCAATCAGACACTGGCAAACTTTATTCAGGCTGCTATTCATTTCTTAACTTCTTCAGGTTTAAGACAAGTTGAGAAGTCAGATTTAGAGCCTGATTAAGGTATCTACCTACAGATTCATACAACTGCTAAATATAATGCAAAGCGTCTTACCTCAAAATATAGTTAGTGGAGATAAAGTCAGTGAAGAAAACAGATGAGAGAGCAATTCAGCCCACTCTAAAGTGAAATTAAATACCTCCTTTAACTTAGGATTTAGCTGCCCAAAAATAATATTCTATTCTCACTTTGGATGCTTTGAGTTCCATCAGCCTACAAAGATTCCAACTTCCAGCGGAGGTTTTTGGAGTGTGAGCCCTTGTAGCAAAATAGGCATTCACTAGTCCTTGGGTGATATCCACCAGTCTATGCAGACATACTGGGTAAAATCTGGCATCTGAAAAGCTGCTAAACATTCGTGTATGGGAAGCTCCTGTCTGGTTAGCTGAATCTCTCCCTAAGTTTACTAGGTGCTAAATCTCCCTAGGTTATAGTGGTAATTTTGGAAGCATGAACTTATCTTAGCTGAATACAGTAATGGTATTCATTTACAGTATCATTTGAGAAGCCCTGGAACATCTTAAATACAAGATTTGGAGATGTGACAAATATGTGACTCATGGAAGATGTGCTCTTTCCAAGCCAGGTAGAAAGTCTCAAATGTCTAAGTTGACAGTAAATGCCTACATGCAGACAACCGAACCAAGCTCTCCCTTACATGTTCACACCTGCATACAGTCTTCTCTGTAGAAGATGCCTTAGGGTGGAGTCCACCGGCTGGCTCCACGGAATAGTCTGACCTTCAGACTTTCAGACTGAAGGTCACGTTACCTAACCTTCAAACTTTAGACCATTTCCTAAGTCATAGACTATGTCCTAAAATCTGCAGGAATTTAAGTAGGATTTCATCATTTATGACATCCAAATGTCTCTCCATTACAAAAAAACTGTCAATCCAACTCATACAATTCACTCTTAACAGACAGAGTCAGATCCTTTGGAGAGGTCCCAGAAAGGAGACGATTTTGGTCGTGTGTTTCCTGCCTCAGCTAAAGAGTAAGGCTTAGTTTGTTGTTTTCCCTTGCTGTCCTACTGTGAGATGACAATGTAATCTTCAATCAAGTGAAGAAAGAAGTCTTGAAAGATCACGTGTCTTCATAAACACTTACTGATTTTTCATCTTCCTGAAAGTGTTAGCTCTTCCACAGTTTCACTGAAAAGTCTTCCACCTCACTGTAAGGTGATCAACTTATTTAAGAAAGTGGAACCTGTTAAATAATAATTTTCCTCTAATTATCTTCCTTTTTGTTTTGAGCTTGTGATGGGAATGGGAGAAAGACACCTTTCAAAGCTCAAACTTCAAATTATATTATTGCTGCTACATACCTAGAGAGGATGCTCATTGTACTCATAGTTTCGAAAGTTTAAAAACTACAATATTTGAGTTGTTCATTTAAATTTGATGTTCCAGCCTATTGAAAGGAATTTTTGCCATACTGAAAAGACACAAATTGGGGAAACATTCCTGTGGCTCACAGAGGCACAGTAATCAGTTTTGGCTTCACTAAACCTTTTTGATGTGTGGGGAAAAATAAATTAAATTATGACACATAATGTATATATTTGCAACTGCATGAAGCTTATGATTTCATTAGCAGGTGATTTGAACGGTTATTTCATAAAACTAGTCAAATTACAGAGGAGAAAATAATCTGAGAATGCCTCAAAAAGGCTGCTTCTCCAACAAGAAGCAAAGGAAGGTTGTGAAATACATGTAAGGGACAGACAACCCTAGCAGCTCTTGGGAAATACTTCCAAAGACAATCTATTGGCCTGCTAATTTTTACTTTTTTTTTTTTCAAAATACAGCTGTTGGTAAGGAGAATCTGTGAAGAGGGGAACTGATAAGACTGATGTTTTGAGATATCGACCTGTAACGAACACAGAATAAATGCAAATGCCTGTGGAGAGCCTTGTCTCTCTGGGGATGTTCTTCTATGGCTGAGGGTCAGACAGGACATGCTGTGAGCATGTCCTTGCTGCCAGCCAGACCCAAGTCTGGGTCCTCAGGTGATGTTCTGCAGCAAGGACACCCGCAACACCTTCACTTTGATGCTTTCTTCAGAATTAAGATAGAGGAGAAAACACTTCACTCAGGCTAGTCAAACTTAAACATCCTTCCAAGGATCAGGCAAGCTTACAGGTTCTCCTCGTCCTCTCCAGATAATTATTTGTTCTGTTGCTCTGATTTTCATTTTCCTGCTCTCTCAGAGAGCTAATCAGATTCTCTCACTGGAGACAGGTGTTAGCTAAATGCTGATTTAATTTTCACAAGATTTGCTACTGTTCTTTCTTCCTCTGCTGCTTTGTTATGCACTGGGGGAATGAGGAAAGGGAAAGTTAAATCTACAATTCTCAGTCTGAAGGAGGGGGCTGTACCCTGATGCTCTCTCAAGAAAATAGTCTGAGAACAATTAATCCTAGAAAATAAAGTCACTGCCATGCAACCTCCACACAATTCACAGAGAGGTCCTCAGGTTTCTGCTGGAGAGATGAGGCCAGGTACAAGGGTCAAGCTTAGTCCCACCTTTAAACTGGTATTCTGATATGACAATTATCAGATTGGGCCTCTGAAAAATGAGGAGTAGGTTTCTTAATTTAAAAAAAAAAAAATCAGACAAACTGAGCTGCAAGTAACTACACTTAAAATGTTATTGAACACTATATAATATTTAATAATTAAAACACTTATTCAGGGAGCTGAAGATATACTACATTACATTACATTCCCTCCCCAGGTTTAGATGCAGAACTCTTCAGCATGAAAAGCTGCAATATGCTTCTCAGAGAATGACCTGGAAATTTATATTTAGTTTAGTGCGAAATACTCAACTTTTGTCACACAGAGCCTTAAATTGCAAAAACTAGTATAATTGCTCCTCATGTAGAGGATAATGCAGAGACCTGTATGTTCTGTGAGCAACAAACACCTTATCATGCATCTCCATTTGTAAATGTTACTTCATTAATGCCTTTGTCCCCAAGACAGGCATTCATCTTGTTTAACTTTAGCCTTCCAAAAATTGTCTATTCTGTATAGTCAATCAGAGGCAATGGCATTTCCAAAGAATGATTAATCTACTTACTGATTCTGCAGGTGTCTATTCTTCCTTTTAATGATATAGTTCAACACCTCATTTAGGCTGGCTATGAAGGGATGGGATTCAGTGGCTTAAGCAAAAAATGTATAATGCCACTGTGACTCCTAAAGCATTGCAGAAATTTGCACACTGCTGAAAGATACTCCACAAGGTGTAGGAGAGATTGTCAACAGTGAGCTGTCAGGTGGGATACTCTGCCTGCCACTATCTACCCAGCTGGATGACCCATTTCTAATTCGTAAACAGCTGACAACTGGGTCAAACACCACTCTAAAGATCTAAACCAGTTTCCCAACACTGTACGAACAGGAAGTTAACTTTATCTTACTACAGCAGCATCAGTAAGGCAAGAGGTCTAAATGAAATCTCTGATCTCTTCCAAGAAGATAACTTAGTGGAAATTTACTTTAAAGATATACCATCCCAGCTACCCACATGTACTAGTTGGAAAACAAACCAGTGGGAGATCACAACTCAGAATTATAATTTAATAGGAAAGAAAAAAAAAAAAAAAAGCAATAGTTCAAGAGCACGGACAGAGTCACAATACAACCTGACACCCTGTTGGTCAGGATGGTGGCAGCAGTCCAGATGAAATGGTCCTGTTGAAGCTGTGATCCTGTAGAAAGAAAAGGTCTGGTCTTCACCTGAAGGTCCAACAGTAACTCTTGTCCTCTGGGAGTCCAGTAGGTCAGGGCTGTTTGCGCTGTTCCAAAGCCCAGATTATATCCAGGTGGGAATGCCTGTCTCCTCCCCTCTGGGCGGAGCATCTCACAACGGGCTGATGTAATTCTGTGAGTCATGCGGTGGGTCCCTGATTGCCCATTAAACAGAGATAGCTCCCTGAGGGAGTTATCAGGGATGAGTCATGGTAGGAGATAACGAACATTGCCCCACCTGCTTTAACAGCTGGTGAAGGTGATAATAGAATACATGCTTTTGGTTACATCTTACATTGTAACCTAGGACACCATGTTATTTTTATAGCCTGACTTGCCCTCCAATACCTCCAATTCATGGAGGAAGTGGGCAGGACTGTACTCTTCATTTTTCATGTGGTATGTACTGTCCAAATCTAATACCACAAGCACTGGAAAGAGCAGTGAAGAATTTCATTTTAGTTAGGCCCATTCACTTTCTGGTGTTGGCTTACCTAGTGGTGCTTCTAACTTTTCCAGATGTATGTTTCATATGAGGAGTACTGTTTATTCTGTGATGACATTGTTTGGTTACTTAAAGTAAAAATAAATTTATTTTATTTTCTAAGATTGCACTAGAAGAGCTTCTGCTACATAAGACCTGCTTTTGAACCCCAACAAGCAATTGAGAGATAACTAAAACCAGCCAGAAATAATTCTACAAGTCTTAAATATGATTCCGAATATAGAAATGCTTTCCTTCAATGTGATCACTTCAACCACTTATCTGTGCTACTGTTCATACTTTGACCTTTAGCCATGTGCTTTACTCTTCCCTTTAATAGGAAATTGATGAATCCATCTACCTGTTGTTGGATTTGTTGCCCATCGATTCTGAGCAGTAAATTTAATTGCTTACCCAATAAAAATTCAACTAATAAGAAGCTTTTTTTAAAACTAAGGCATATTTATTGCAGGTATTTTTCAAAAGCCAAATCAATAAAGTTGCAGCACATAGCATATCTATAGTTTGCAATGTAGAAGGAAAACAGCCTCCCAAAGATATGTAGCATAATAAAAGGACAAAGCAATAAATATATGAAAAATATGAAATAATAGTGAAATGAGAGAGTGATGCTAAGTAACAGGTAATAGTAAGTAAAATCAAAAATGACCACCGGAATAGAAATCACAATTTTAAAGGTCAAAGTTTTTTATGAGATTAATGCATAGGCGTATCTTTCAGTCTTTCCTCATCCCAGAACTCATGTATTCCAGTTGGGTGTACACCTTAATCAAGACTAAACAATACTGCCCTAATATTTGAGAATTATCACAGACAAATCCTATAGACATAATTGGTCTTTGTAAGGCAAGAGGATAGGCATTCAAAGGCCTTATCAGAACAGTTTGCTACAATTCTCTGAATTCAGATATTAAAAAGACTAGGTTTTGCCAATTAACTGGAAATACAGTGATTTCCAATATTCTGATATGAATCTACTGTTAGGCAGGACTTTTTCTAAGAGAGAGTCGAGAGTCTGCACACATACATTTCCCAAGAGATAGTGGCTTTGCACAAGAGATATGATGAGCTATGGCAACATAAAGATATATAAAAGTAGAAACTGGGAATGTGTGGCAGTCTTTTGTAATGTATGCATTTCAGACCACCTTATCACATTTATATGAGCTAGAAATGAGATACAGAAGACAAAGTTTTCTTTAGCATTTTTTTTTTATTCTAAGCTTCTTCGGTTAAGTTGCCTGTTACAGATAGTGAATTTTGATATGTCTTTAAGAAGGAAGCTAACAAAATGTGTAATTACATACCACAAATTGACTTGTCTGAATCGACACATACAAGTAACTAAGGGCAACCATCAAACCACAGCTAAAATATGAAGAGTAGATTTATTTCATTACCTCGCTAACGACACTGGGCGTAAGAGACGCAGAAACACAGGCTCTGTTGGGCTCAGTTCGTCCAAGTGAACAGCAGGAGGAGGGTTGGGGGTGGCTTGATCACTACCTCACTGTACAAAAAGCTTTGGGCGTGTTCTGTGAGAGTGTGCTATCTCGCCACAAGAATTCTAGCTCTCAAAACAGGCAGAGGATGACCAAATGTAGGCATAAGAAATGGAGTTTTCCCACACCAACATTTTTAGAATTTCCAGCTGCAAGGTCACTTTGAGCAAAACTAGTCACTCCTCCTCCTCAAATCTTCCAGTTTTAACCCTTTCCTACCAACATTTGTGTCTGCAGATTTAAAGAATATGAAACTTCTGGCAATCATTTTCTCTGAATAATTTATCTGGCAGTTCAGTATTCACTTTCAATGGTACAGATCACCAGTGTGAGATATTAAAGATTATTATTTGTACTACTTTGCCCTGAGATGCCCGTGTGGAAAAGCAAGTTTAAGGGGAATAAGGCTGGTTTAGAATCCAATTGAGGCACTTTAGAAATGTGCCCTCTTGACAAGCATCATCAGGCCTCAGGTCTAGCAGGCCCCAAAATACATCAGGGGATCCTTTGTAAATGTACTGTTAGCATGTTTAGTGTACTTCTGAATTTCCAACCAATGAACTCAAGATGTAGAGCCTGTGCCTGTTCTCAGCAGCAGACTTAACAATGGATGTAATGCATTGGGAAGGAAAAAAAATATACCCTGGCTGTTGAAACTGCACCAGGCAGCTGCACTGGGCAGTTGCATAGGCATGGCTGAAAGATTGGGAAGCAGAACCTGGCATAAAAATGAATGTTTTGGTTTACGTAAATACTCCTTTTGCCTTCAGTATCAAGTTCAGTGCCTTGCAGAATAAGGGGAGAGTGGCCTTTAACTGTCAAAACCTCACCTTTTAAGCTTGATGTGTCTACTTTAGGTGACTGAATTAGCTGACCTTCAAATCTTTCCCTATACATAGATATTGAGTCACCTTGGATCCTGTAGATAACTACGATAACAATCGTAAAATTTCACAAAGAAAGAAACAACATCTTTAGCTTTCCACTCATTATTCTTCATTCCTGTCTGTCGTCCTCAGTCCCTTAGCCTTTAGGATATCACTCTCCGTCTATGCATTTCTCAGGATACCTTTTTGGGTGATGAATTAAGCTCCCTGACCAGAAGGATGCAGTGTCATGTTGCTGCTCAAAATAAAGATCGTTTTGATGAGGTGTAGTTTGTCTCAGAGACAGAAAGAAATCACTGCTTAATTTCATGGAAGGGGACCATGGCAATGGGGATACCCTTAGGGAAGGTGAAAGTGTGTGTCTTCCTGCTCTTCCCATCCATGCCACTAGTTATTACCTCTGGATGGGTAAACAGGTCAGGAAACAAAGTTTCCTTGCCTGTGACAAACTGGCATGGTAAATGTTTTAGAAGTTCATGCACTTATATTTGTTATGAACTTTTATTTCTTGATCTTTGACAAGTACAAAATATTTAGTTTACTAAATAAGAATAAAACTGCAGGAAACATCTTCAATTTCTTTTTTCTTTAACTGTCTCAAAAATCCCAATAGTTTTTGCATTTGAATCAAGTTTCTCAACAGACATATGGTTATAACAGGGAAATCATTCTAGTCAGTAAAGCCCTAAGCTAAGCCCAAAATAATTTGATCATTTGTAAATCATTGTCACTGGAATGTTTTCTCAATATGGCTTAATTATAATTCAACACAATGTTAAGCTTCTGGGAAAAGACTTCCATTAAAAGGTACTTCCTGGGAAAAGCGGGAAATCGAGAGCTCTCAGCTAGCATTGCACTTTATTATTCATGTATAATTCTTCTGCACCACTGAACATCTGCTAATAAATTTGATTCAAGTTTCCATGATAGCTTTTACCCTCATCATTCAATCTCTGCATGAGCTTGTATCTGATGAGAATTGACGTTATTTACTTATTGCTGAGAATTCTTATCCTATTAACAATTTAGCCCATAAAGTCATCAGGTAAATTAAAGTGTTTATAAAGAGCCTCCTTCCTCAATTTTAAAAATTAAATAATAATCTTGATTTAGAAGAGAATTTCTGTAGATTCCCTGGAAGCTAACTGACAGATGGTCACCTTGGCAGTATGCTGCAGTAGTGCAACCATACATTTACTGAGAGTTTCTGATACAGAAGATGATCAAGAGCATCAGAAGCTATTACTTTTAACTCTGAGGTTTGTCAATCTTCTTTTCCTTTGTGCTTCCACATATATAGATAAGCTAAACCCAGATCAAATATAAAAGTTCCTTTGAGAAAGTACAGATCTGTCATATTGATTTGGTGTTTGACTTTGTTCCATGTGCTATAGCTGTTTTCCATGTGGTTAGACCACAGAATTGAGGGTTCAGGTTTCCTAAGTCCATTCTGAGTTCTTCCTCTGAATCACTGTCTGGCCTTTTAAGGAGTCACTAAGATCATGCTTATCAGAAATGCTTACCAATGTTTCTATTTAAGCCAAGCATTTATTTGTGCCAAGCTTGAAACACCCACAATGGGTGAACCCTCTTAGTCTTCCTGGCCTTAATCTCTGCATGTATCTCTTCTTCTTAGAAATGCTATAAAACTAACTCATTTTGTATGGTTATGTGACATAACACTTTTGGATCTCTCAGAAAGACTTAGTAGAAAGGTCATAATACAAAACCAGAATTCTGGGATGGTACATGATGAAAGGGACTATTACTAAACTGGAAGTAGTGAACTAACAGCAAATACTAAATTTGTCTCCAGATATATACGGTACAGAAGATCAGCATATATAGGGAAAGGGCAAAGGGTGTCAGCTGAGTTCTGCTTGTCCAAAAGTGCATCTGGAACAGTTAGGCAGGGATGCTACGGAGCCAGCTGAAGTGGACATACACTCACCAGTGACTCACCCAGAAGGAAAATTCCCGTCCAAGAAGAGCTGACAGGTTTTCCTCCTCCTTGCAGCTTCTCTTCACTTTAAAATGGAAACAAACCTATGCAAGAATTGCAAACACACCTTTCCTTTCATTCTGCAAATTTATTTCATGGATTCTCTAGCTTTCGCTGTAAGACCATTCAAAAACCTTAAATATGTTAAATAAAATTATCACATAACACTGCTGGAGCTACAGTACTTACTGTGTCATGAAGCACAAAAAGTTAATTGGCCTGCGCCATTGTCAAAAAATGTGTTATTTGAAGCACTGATGAAAAGGTAATGCATGAATTGCGGTATGATATAGCACATTTCAGGTTTTATTATGTTTTATTTTTCTATTTTCATTTTCAATTACTTAGGCTTCCTTTTGAAAACCTCTTTTATTCTCTTTTTAGATTATTTTGCAAAACTGACACTTTTGAAACACAAAAGCAAAATGTCAATTACATTGTTGGAGTATGCACCCCCTGCTGTCCCTGAGACAGGTCATTCAGCCATCCCATCCAGCATACATATCTACATATGGAATTTTTTTTCTCTGCATAACATGTGTTGCAATAGTTCTATTATAGCCCTCCTTGGGATTACATTGCTATAGCAATATTATTAAATTCATTTGATTGGATGACTTGACCCTAAAATTGTTTTACTCTCCAAAATTACTACTAGGAAAAAAGGTCAGCAGTAATTTGCAATTTTATTCATTGCTGTTGCTTAATTCTATATTTGAGATCAAAGCACACTCCACTTAATAATAGCTAGCCATATCAGAAATTAAGAATCTGTCTAATCTGAATGTATCTGTACTTCATATTGTCCACAGGGACCCACTGCTCCTAGAATCAACTGTCAGGTAGAGATTGTAGGCTCTGTATGACCCTTTGTATAATGTGAATATTGTTGCAGGTATGGCATAAGAGGTCTGGATATAGTAATTTTATGAACTTTCTTCATTTGTAGTTTAAACTACTTTGCTTTTTGTACTATACTATGCCTTTCTGGTGCATAAATACTTCACACTGGTTTGATAACCTGCAAATTAAGCATCAACATAATCAACCAGCCCACCTTCAATGCTGGCTCCATTAGGTTTTAGAATTAAAGGATGCACACAGAGCTTATTCTTCCAAATTTTTTTCCAGATTTGGAGCAATTAATAGGGTTTCCTAGTTGGACTTCATCAAATGAAACTGCACCTAGAAGGACAGATCTCTAGTGGGTTTGATTTCTTACTGCCTTACTCCTATAGATAATTACACTGGTGCCATGCAAAAACATTACTTAATCAGAATAATAGCATTCAATACCCGCTTTGGACTTGGGTAAAATTTTATCCATGAAAAGTAATGAGTATTCTAATTATTTCTTCTTTCATTGATGAGATTTGAAGAATACACTGAGAACACTGATTTTCTCAAGAGTAGTTTTAACTTGGTGATGCACTCTGTTTATTGGAAAATTAAATTTTGTTTTATCATGTCAAGATGAAGGAAAGGCTGAGGGTTTGCAAATATTTACACCCCTATGAAAAAAATTCATATATTTAGCATCAGAAGGTTTTCCACCAAGATTTCTATGATGATGTTCACAGCCAGTTTCTGGCTATTCTGCATTATTTCAGTTGCATTGGGCTTTGAATTGATGGAATATAATTGTCCTGGCTAGTGCAAAGAGTTAAACATTATCTAGACTGACCCTTTTCTCAAACACAGACTGTTTATTTAAATTTGTTGAAAAGTGAAAATGGAGGACTTATGAAGGAATAGTCCCTTTTATTTACACATCTGGCATCCTGGAAATCAGTTACTAGTAACTACAAGCAATTATGATAAAAATGCCATTTAGGAAAGTTTCTAGCAGTAATGATAATGAAGCAATGAAATAGATTGTCTGGGGATATTGTGGATTCTCCACTACTGGAGGTCTTTAAGAATAAGTTAGGCAAACATCTGTCTGGAATATCAGCACAGGCACTGTAGCAAGGCAGTAATACCATAACAAAGTGCCTTTGCTTAAGGTCACACACTGCCCCAACACAAGCAAAAACAGAGGTTGCAGTTCCACAGTGCAAAATGGGACCAGCTGCATGGACTCTCTACAGGTCACTGACAATTTCTCCACATGCAACAATTTTTCTCTGACATGTAGGATGATTAAGCAATAACAGTATCTCCATGGGTATGCACTTTATGTAGTGTGATGGTTTTTTTGCTACATACTGAAGTCCTTGATCTGCACAGGGACCTGGGGAGGCACAGTACTGCCACGCTGAGGTAACAAAAGAGGACAGTTCTGCTTTCACTTCTCTGTCCTTTCTTTTAAAAAGCAGCCCAGCTTGCTGCCCTGCCTGTCAGACTGAGTACTGCTTCCAGGTCATCACTTTCATAAAATATGCAAGAGCATGTTAACAACAGCAGTAATCCAGCAAAGTATTCATATGAATAATTAAACTGAAACTACAGTTGTCAGAAACATGAGTAAGGTACATGTTGTTCATTATTACCTGTGCCTTTTCTGCTTGCCTCCTGGGGTACTCTCTAATTTGACATACCACGGTGGGTTCCCTACTCTTTCAGTTTCCAGGCTTACCCTAAAAGAGCCAGCTGATGCACATTGTGGACAGACATCATAACACTGATGACATTATTCAGTAGAAAAGTGAGGCTGGGAATGCTTTCTGAAAGGCTGAGTGCTGTGCTTGTGTGCAGGAGGGGACACGTCCCTTTGCACTGCAGACTACAGCCATACATTTTCTTTTGGGTGCAAGCTAAATCTTTTGGGCTTTTCTTCTGCTCAATATGAACCTAGAGAAGGCAAATCAGGGTGGGTAAATCAGGCTCTGGGTTGGGGGAAGTCCCTCTCTACTGCCAACAGAAGGTGCCTAAGCAAAGTTCAGTGTAATTAAGCCGGAAGGGCTGTGTAGTTTAAGAGTTTAGATAGTATAGCACAGATAGTATGATATAAGAGTCACTGCCTCACATTTCTGCTCCTGCACCACCATTCCTTTCCTCTGCCATCTTGTATTCACTTAGGCTCATGGGGTACCGGGTTAATAGGGTGATGCAAATTAAACTTCTTCATTTAAAGCTGGTCAGCTTCAACAGATCATTATCTGCCCACCAAAGATCATATCAAATATTTGCTCCATCACAAGTGGGAATGCAGGTAAAGACCCACAGGCAAAAAGGTGGAGAAAGAACCAAAATACCTTTAAAATTTGTAAAGTTAGAGCATTTTCCTCCTTGGATTCATTCCAAAACTTCCAGTTATTATCCCTTATGCCCCATATATCTGCTTTCTGTATGCTTTTTAGTCACTAATGAAACTGCCTCGGTCAAATGCCTGTAATTCAGACTCATTGCATCAGACCAAGAAGCTTAATTCTCATCAGTGAACCTCAGCTCCGCAGAAATTTCACTGAAGTCATTGCAGCTGTAAAAATGATGTGGAGAAGAATTAAGCTCTGTCCTAAACTACTGATTTATTTACTGTGTACAAACTTTAAGGCATTTATTATTTATAGATACAGAGGTGGAAGATATCCACTTTCTGTTTATTTTGGGGGAAATTGGGATCATGTGGTTATTTGCGTGGTCGAATATAATCTGTGATTGAACTCAACAAATAATACAAGAGAGATAATTTAGAAGTTTTTTCTCAAAGTTTATTTAACATGAACAGGCTCAGTCTCTTTGACCAGTGCTTCGCAAGCATTTTCCCTAATCTTATCTGATACTGTTGATTTAATTGAGAAAAGTCACTCTAAAGCAATGACATTTTTCTTGCATACTTTTGTAAAAAAACCCAAATAATGTAATTACAACTATACATAGCAAAGTTAAAACAACAACAAAATCACCTCAAAAGCAAAACCAGCAAAAATTTTTTGAATGCCCAGGCAGAACAAAGGCATGTGCATGTCTGCAATAAAAAATTTACACAGTTAACATACAGGTAGGTGACCTGATGATCTAATTTAAAAAAAAATTACATTATGAAGGCCTGAGGTGGGAAGAAATAAAAGAAGGAGGGAAAGAAAGAATGAAGGGGGTGTTCTTACTCCCAAAGGGTTATTCATAACACCACTTTTATCTCAATCGTTTTTTAAGATTTCTAGTTAAAAGTGGGTCATGGGCTTAGTGGAACATGACTGAAGATGTAAAAGGTGCTGAAATCTATTTCTGTATCATTAATGCTACAAATAAGAAAAAAAAATCACCTTCATTTAAAGTGTTTGCAGCAAATTATGATACAAACCAGAAAAAAACTCTATGGACTCAGTGGGCAACAGATCAAGCCTCTAAACTTGAAGCCACTAGCAGCTCTCTGACTCTACTCATCAGCAAAGTTAGGTCTTTTGAATCCTCAGAGTTAATGCCAACAGTGGTTGCTGCTGTGCTGTCACCTGTACATGCCAGTAGCTCTTCTTGGAGGTAGAAGAAAGGACTCCTACTTAGATCAGATTAAAGATACCATGAAAAAGGAATTGGTATGAACAGCTTCAAGATACACAAGCCTTTTTCTGCCTTTGTAAACTACAGGACTTTTGAATGGCATTAGAGAGTTGAATAGTGAGCCAGAACACAGACATACTGGTTTTCTTTTTGTGCAGAGGCCTAAGAAAAGGCTTTTCCCATCAAAACAGAACCACAAGAAAAGATGCAGAGTAGTTTGTGTGTCATCTATAAATATAAGATTTGTCCTCCCATCTTCAATATGTTAGGAAAAAGGAAATGTGACCATTTTGTGAGCACAGGGTAAAGATGCCAACACAATTTCTCTCAGTTAGAAAATATCTTTTTGTTATAATATGGGGCTAAGGCCAACAGTCTAACCCACTGAAATTCAGGGTACAGCTGCCATCAAGGGACTGCAGGAAAAGAGCAGCATGAAAATATTCTCTGACCTAAAGTAGGTCTTGAATGATATGAAACAAGGAAACTCCTTTAATCATCTTACTGTGTTCAATCTTTGCAATTAATCTTCCCAGAATCATGTCCAGTTATTGCTAAAATTGGAAATTATGCACAAGCATAGGTAGAAGGAATAATTTAGCTATGCTTAAAAGAAAAATCAGTGAATTTTTCAAATTCAGAATTTCACTTTATTTCAATTCCTTTTTCAAGAATATAAATAATATGATATTCAAAAAACTTATTTTTTATTAATAAGAGTCCAACAGTAAACATACTTTGTTGATATGGATAGGGCAAAAGTTGAAATTACAGAATGTGAAAACCCCACTCTTTTTATTTATTTATATTTTGTTATTATGGTGTCTTTATCTCTATTAAGGTCAAGATCTTCGTCCTTGTGTACCTGAACAGGATATGGAAGGGTCAAAGAGATGTCAGTGTTTCTACAATGTGCACATATTGGCAGTTTGACACCCTTTTATGCCCTAGGACATATTGTACAGTAGACACACTGCAAAAGGGCAGACATATATACACAGAAAGCAATATATCCTTGGTCATTAGTTACTAAGTTGGTTGTTAACAGCAGCAAGAGAGACCTGGAAGAAAAATGTTCACATCAAACGATCATTTTCAGAAACATTTCAGTGTGCAGTGACTAGTTCTCTGCCTGGATTCTGCCTGACTGTATGTACAGGGTCAGGTAGTCACCACAGGTTCTGCCAGCAAACACTGTGCAATCACTCAGGCAGATTACAGAAGCAAAGAGAAACAGAAGCTTTTATAGAGGGAGAAGAATCATCAATAAATTCTCCTAAAATAAAAGAAAATATTTCCTTATTTTCTTCTTTTATTTATTTCTTCAATCCTGCTTTTAGCAGTATTTCTTTCCTTTGAAAGAAATAATTTCTGAAATTGCTTTTCTGAAATGCCAGTAGAATTTGTGGACTTTTCAACCATTAAAAGCTATTATTTAAATTTGCATTCTACTTTTAGCTATATTCTACTTAGAATGGCAGTTCTGAGAAGCCTTGACAAGCAACACAGAGAAACAGCTTCCCCATCTACAAACTGCATTTAATTGTTTGTCTTTACACAATATTGAAATCTCCATTGTGGCCCAGACTGTGAAGGACCACAGTGATTCAGTTGTTTTCTCATGTAGTCACAGAATCACAGAATGGGTCAGGTTGGAAGGCACCACAGTGGATCATCTGGTCCCACCACCCTGCTCAAGCAGGGTCATCCTGGAGCACATGGCAAAGATATGCACATTGTTCCGGAATATTTCCAGTAAGGGAGACTCCACAATGTCGCACGCGGACACGAAGGAACACACAGAGCTAGTTCAGGTGAAAGAGAGAAATGAGCAGGAGCTCTCGGCTCCGAAGGACCGCTTCTTTATTTTATACACTTTTAGAAAACCTCATGGATTGGAGGGTGACATTACCACCCCTCAACCACATAGGTCAAAGGAGAAATCCATCAAACTTCTCCGCCTTAGGAGAAAGAATGAAAACATCTCAGGCCGTTAGCATAACATGGCTTATGTTTACAGAAAGTGCGTGAGAACTCTAACTACAGAATTAAAAACATTGAAGAACTGTGAAAAGCAAGGAAACACCACAATGTCTCTGGCCCATCTGTTCCAGTGCTCGGTCACCTGCACAGTAAAGTTCTTCCTCATATTCAGGTGGAATTTCCTCTTCCTCAGTTTCTGCCCATTGCCTCTTGCTGGACACCACTGAGAAGGGCCTGGAAACATCCTCCTGGCACCCTCCTTTCAGATAATCATAGTCAGGGATTATCCAAAGTGTGGTGGCCGTGAAGCAAGAATATCAACATTTTTAGCATTTCTTCTCTCTCTGTTCCCAGCAAGACTAACCTCTTGCAATGCAGTGTAAATTTTGCTTCCAGTCATCTTGTTCTTAGTACTGGGGATTGCTTCTTGTGGTACAGGTGACCCACTGAAGTTACTTGCCTACATACATACAATCTGAACAGAGAAGGCATGAACAGATATTCATTTATCAACAACACTATACTAAGTTCTTTGTTTGCATTTAGGTTATAAGGATTGAATTTTCAGGCACTTACCTATATAACTTAACTTGAAACTTCCACAACACAGAGTCCTGCACATGAAGTTCTGTCCCTGGCCTCCTTACCTAAAGGGAAATAGGTGGTTTAGGGCAAAATATACCTGAAATATTTTAGACAACTTCTTTAGGATGAAATGGACTGCACCTTGGAAGCACCTTCACTGGGTGGAAGAGAAGTCTAAGGATACTAACTAGGGTGCCAGTCTTTGCTGTCTAAATGAGGTCATGTAGATCCCACCGCCGATATCTAAAAAAGGTGGGATCAAAAAAGGTGGGATCTAAAAAGGTGGGATCTAAAAAAGGTGTGTAATCCAAAGTAATGTATCAACCCAAAAGCCACTTGTTTTATATCAATCTGAGGGCGAAGTGATGTGCTTTCTGGAGATGCTATGTTCTTTTTATTGATTTTCAACTCAAATAACTTCATCCCTCTAAAAAAAAAACCTACCCAGTATATAGAATTTTCTAAGCCACTTTATAGTCTCAAAATATGGACTCCCAAAGATGATTCAGCCAACCCTAAATATCTCAGTAGTTCAGAGAGGTAGGATAAGTCAATATCTATATGTAACTTTCTCTTCATGGGCTTTAGATGAATTGCCAAAATTATGCTGAAAATAAATCCCAAATTTTAGATGACTGCAATTATATATATATCACTGTATATATATCACTATATATTTAGTGACCTAAGCATGCAGGTTCCACAAAAATAAAACTTTTCCTAACTGAGTGCAGTATTTTCATTAAGGCTTTGATGAGAAAGGTAATTTTTAGAGCACCCCTTCTGTGACCTATTACTCAGGCTGATTATTATCCATGTCAGTGAATTGTGTTCCAACTTTACACTACTTTCAGATTTGACCAAGGCTCCTAGTACTTTCTTGGTCTTATAGAATAAATCAAACAATCATAATTTTTAGATTGCATGTACTATAGAATAGGAATGTACTTGAATGTCCATATATGCATATGCATTTAAGCCCTGCAAAAATCAGGGCTCACACAGTCATGCTTTTACACTGATCATCCTAATACTGGTGACAACATCCAAACCCTGTGCACATTATATCCTTCCCATGAAAATTATTCAGCACATGTAATCTGGCATGTTCTCAGAGCAATGATTAGCCTGCTCAAGAGTGTTAATAGAAACATGAAAACAGAGTCATCCATCATCCCAAGAGGATCATGTTTGCAACAGTCTCTAAAAAGTTGGGCCTGGGACAGGAGGTTAAATGGGTTCTGCTTTTGATTTCTGTTATCTTCCTGTCATGCTACCCTATCTAATCAAACAGTGCATATCTTTGTAATTTCAAGTTTTAATTCTGTAGTTCCCCCATATTTCCTCAGAAATCTCAGGCAGGCTGCTTCAAAAACTTGTTTTTCCAGATGGCAGCTCTTTCCTCTTCTTTCTGCATCTATTATTAATAAATTTTATAAGTATGTAGCCCATTACTGATGAACTCACTTTCCTGTGCTGCACTGTGTATGCAGTCTATATTGGTATTGCTTATGCAAATATGGAACCTTCTAATTTTGTTCAATTTACCTGTTTTGGGGTTAACATATGTACTGAATCCTGACTTGGAACCAGAACTGTAACTGGTATCATTACATTTCAGAACACCTAGACCAAAAAACTGCCCTAACGCAGGTGCACGTAAGGCAGCATCTGCACTAGCAAATGGCATAGGGCAGTAGTTGTGTACTGTCTGTGGAATGAGATAGTTGTTGACAAAGTCTTGAGATCCATCCCACATATGTTCCATGGCAGGGGGATTACTTCAGACTAGCTCTCATATGGCTAGTATCAGGTGAATGTCCATTTGTGACTGGGGTGTATTGACTTCATCCATACCTCCATCGCATTTTCCACTTAGCTTCAGATAAGAAAACCCAAACCAGTTCATGCACTCTGAGATCACTCCATAATAAATGCAGTTGACTGGAGAACACCTTAATCTAAAATACTAGCAAAGAACTAGAGTGTCATAGGTTACTATTTATTTTAGCATTTTTGTTAATTTTAATAGTGGAAGTTATTTTAAAAGTACTTCATGTGCTACTTCAGAACAACCACATGTATGTTCTACAAATGACTGCAAAGGCACTACCAATACATTTTGAAATAATTTTAATGTTGTGTGGTCAGTAAAGATATTTCAAAACCACATAGATTCTTGCAAGAGCCACTTAAAGATTTTTTTTGAAATTCTGCCTGCAGCACAATCATCTTTCTGGACATTTGAATCTTATTACAGCTCATGCATCTAAGTATCTCAAAGGGGAACACTAAAAATCAAGATGGTATAGGATTAGTATTAAGAATCAGCAGTGGTCTTAGAGGTCAAGAAGAGCATCATCAGGGATATGAGCAATGGGTATTTTATTTTTGCAAGGTTTGTGTCTACGTGAGTTAACCTATAGAGTTCTGAGCATATTTGATATTTCAGGCCCTCATTCAGCAAAAATTTACATATGTATTCCACTCTAAATTTCTGAATATTTTCATAGGGCTACTTTAGATAATTTACATCACTGCTATTTAATGCATCCTAATATATATTTTCCCCTTTCATTTTCTAGTATGCTTTGTTCAAGACAGCTCAATAGATTATTTCTTGGAAAATATGCCATAATCAAAACAGAAGAAAGTCTTATTAATTGTAGCTGAATAAAGAGTCCCTAGCATAGCTAGCATCCAGCATTCATCACAAAGCAACACTGACTACACTGAAAAGCAGACTGCGGTTTTAGGCTGTATGCAGAAAATTGAGGGAGTTCAGGCAGCGTAAAGAAAGAGAATAGGATACAGCTCCTGGTAACCTTCTTCACCACCTACAGAACCCTCACCACCAACAATATAGTGAGCTGGTAATAAAATAGGGTAAGTCTGAGAGAAGCTGAAATAACAACCAGTGCAATATTTTGAGTTTTGTGATCAAAGCAGACTACATGTAAATAACAAAATGGGCCAAATTTCCTGAAGGTGTTTCAGGGAGCTGCTATTTTAATTTGGTATACAGCAACATCAGAGTGAATACTAAGTATCCTTTAATGAATAAAAATGCCAAACTTAAACCTTACACCATTTCATTCTGTCTTCCCTCTGCATTGGGGTTATAAACTGTGCTGCTGTAAAAGTGTATGATTCAAAATAATCCTGTGACAAGTTTCATCAGAACAATCATAAAGAATCATGTGTTGTGAATAAAGCAGCCTCAGACTGATTTGGTGGAAACCCACAAGTACATTTCCACATTCTTGGATAGAAAGATTCAGTGCTTTGAGAATCTGTACTACAGTGTGTCTTGATTTTCTACAAGTTAACCCTATTCAGACAGTGTTATTCAAGGCACACGCACCCTTCTCAACAGCATCAGAACATTTAACATCAGTTCAGGATTTAAAAGTTCATTTATGCCTCAAAGCTATGCAATTTGCTGCCTTAAAAGGAATATTCATTTATTACCACACCTGAGAGAGAGCTTGCACACACTGTTTTAACCAGGTCAGAGCACTGCTGTTTGTGTTAAAAAAGGATGTGTTTATGTGCGTGCATGCATGTAGACATGTGTTCATCTATACTTTATGTATATATGCAGGTACATTTCAGTTTGAGTAAAATTAGTACTGCACGCAGCCACTGAGAACAGAGCAAGGCAACATGTAAAAGTTAGAAAAAAAACAATTTAGAGATTTTTATATATGGAGTTGCTGGCTTTTTACTGATCCTTTTTTATGATATACACTGACAAGAAATCCTTGAGGTAAAAAATATACTGAGAAGGAAGGTAAACCATGAAGACTAGAGATGAATAACAAAGAAATTTTCTCCAGAGATTCATGCCCCTCAAATGTCTGAACAATTGGTTTAAACAGTCAGCTAAGGTCAAGCGTGTCCAGTTCTTGAAATTACAAGAAAACAGCTAAGTAGTCTTTCAATGTCACAAAACTAGGATTACAAGCTAAGTTTAAAACTAGGTTTGTTGTATAATTGTAGAGTAATTTAGGTTAGAAAAGACTTTTATAATCATCGAGTCCAACTGTTAGCCCAGTGCTGCCAAGTCCGTAACTAAACCATTGCCCTAAGCACCAAAATCCCCCCCAAAAAAAGCTTAGTCTGTTTTCTATGTTTTCATTCTATGCTTAATCTAGAAGAGGACACTGGTTTATCATTAGTTTTGTTCCTGTCTGGTTTAAGAAAAAAAAAAAGAACTGGGAGAGATTGATGAGATAGGTATGCTGGACAAGCTCAGTTAAATTCAAGTCTCAACATGATGCTAGCCCCGGATTTGAGATCAGATTTTCAGAGGCTTTGGATGAGATTTAGCTCCTAAAGTGGGGTAGGCACCAGAGGAGCTTGTGAGCTGCCTGTAAGCCTAGGCCAAATAGGACATGATGAGCCAGGGTTAGCATGATCAGTGGCAACAACCTCTGCACTGGGGACTGAGGCTAACAGGTGTTTCTGTACCGTGTTTAAAGCCGCATAGGATGGGGTTTGACCGACACTGTAGCACTTTTAATACTGTGGGGAATGTACGCCAAAGTGCCTTCATCTCTTAAGAATAAAACTTAAGGATTGCAAAGCCCATAGACAGGTTTCTGTCAGAATAAGTCATAGTTTAAATAAGAGCTTGGAGAGTTCAGAAATTAGAACTTGAATATTAAAAATGCATGAAATCAAATCTTTCCTGTTCTTGTCACAGGGATTATTAAAAAGATGAGATTTAAATCAAACTTTTATTTTATTTTTATTGTTCATTTTGCTGTAGAGTTTTCCATTTTGGCCAGGGATGCACCAAAGATTTATCAAGGTATAAATTCTTCCCTTTTCACACAACAAAGAAAGAGGGATATGGAGAAAGAGAGAAGGAGGGCAGGAAGGCAGGCTGGGAGGGAGGCAGGCTAGGAGGGAGGGAGGGAGGGAAGGATGGAGAGAGGGACCCAGATCCATCGGGTGGGTGGTGCCAGGCAGAGATCCCTGCACACACTCGGGGATGGANGGGAGGGAGGGAGGGAGGGAGGGAGGAAGGGAGGAAGGGAGGAAGGGAGGAAGGGAGGAAAAAAAGACAGACAAACCTAAAGAATTTCATCCTGAAAGCAAACGAGGAGGTCAGAAAGCAAATCACTTGCAGAGCTGAAAAGAGAACTCATTTTCAAGACTCCCAATTCAGTGTCATGGCCTTCACTTTCTGCTGTTCTTTTATTAGTCCTAGAGGCAAAGGAAGAAAAATGACATACATTACTATAGTAACATCTTACTTCATTGGAAAGTAGAATAATTTATTTCATAAATTCTAATTATATCCCATTTTCCACAGTTCTCTTCAGTACTATTATCTAAAAAACCCCTTGATTGTTTTTAGTACAACGCAAATTCCATAAGCTTTCTAAAACTTTTTTCACTGTATATAACAGATCCTTTAAATATTAGGTGTAGATATCATCTGGTTAAGTTATTACCACATACAAGATATTAGCATACTTTGTACAATTCTTTCCTAAGGCCTAATTCAGAAAAAAAGGAGAACTATTTGCAAGGTACAAAGTCTGACAAGAAAACTATGACAATTATTTTTGGGTATTCTTCGACGTATTAACAGTTATTGAAACATAGGTGGGTAATATTTTTTTAGTTTCTTATAACTTTGCCAAATTGAAAGCCGTTATGCTGAAATTTTCTGCGGCAGAGCTGTGTTTCATGATGGACAACAAAATCCATCAAATGTGATCAGCTAAAGAATGACAACTCATTCCTCTGCTATAACTATCCCTTACTCCATCATCTCAAATATGATTAATTAATTTCTATTTTTTTAACTTTTCAGTCCATGCAATATTTTTTATTTAAAACATAGATATTACTATTCCACAGTACTGCAAGAATATGTGACCCTGCAGCTGTCTGAGAAGTTCTCAAGTAGCATACTGATGGTTATCTTAAGAATAGGTCCATATGTCCCCATGGATAAAATCTGAGCAAAGGCCACAGACTAATGCGTTGTACTCTGAGTATCAGAAAATGAAGTCCAATGGAAAAAATAGCATGTGATCACTTTAATTACAGCAACAGGAAATTAACAGACCTTAAGTAAAGTTGCAAAGGCAGCCAGCTTTCCTTAATGTTGATGGTTTTGGCTTTGCAAGCTTGGTAGCACTCTTTCGCCATAAGCTTTTCTCTGTATGGACAACATAATATCCCTCATATATTTTAAATATAGAACTTGCAATTTAGGAAAAATGTATCTCTCTGAGCATCAGTTCATAAATATTTTTTGTGCTTTCTCAGTTGAAAAGTCTCGATTTCATTGATTAGCATTCTGCTCTTATGTTCCCATCAAGTTTCTATAATAAAGCATAATCAAACTGAATGTTCCACGAATTTAAGATCTGTTATCCACGTGCACGCTAGGTCGGTGCATCCCAACTGAGAGAGTGGAAGAAAAGGAAGAAGAGTAAAATTGAGAAAGGTATTGACTTAATATCAGTTGAGCTATTTGATTTGACTTTCCTCCCGTCTTCAGTGTGCTCCAGGGATTCTGGGTGAAATAATATATGGCCCCTCATGCTTTTCATCTTCCCAGAGTAGCTTCTAATGACAGTAACAAGAGGAATGAATCATAATCAGAAAGCTACAAGTTTAAGAAAAATCCCTCACATGAAATCTTGCCTCTTCAGCTTCAGCAGTATTCAAATAAACGCTACTTATATTTGTGTAAATAAGACATAAAAGCCAGCTTTCTGTCTTCATACCAAATCTTGAAACAAATTTTAACAGGGGAGAGGGAAAGAGAGGGAATGAGCAGAATATATGCAAAGACTTCTTTGGAAGGATCCAGGTGTTCTTTCTAGCCACCTTCTCGATGGTGTATCTGAGGGCAGAATGAGGAGCTACTACTTCAATAGAACAGTCTTTAGCAGCCTTTTACATCCAAAAGTTGAATTATTATTCACTAAATAGTGTTTATTTATTTAGTGTCAAAAATTTATCTGCTAGATAATACCATGGTTAGTTTATACATAATTAAGCTAACTTTTCTGAAACAGCTTCTCTGCTGTTCCAGGTCAGGTGAATCACTCATAACTTATTTTTCCATTCATACACCATGGACTCACCTCAGAAAAGCAGTCTTAATCCCTATTTTTATCTGTAAAGACTAGTTAACCTGGATATGTTGCTTAAAACCAATAGCATATTAAACGTGGAGGTTGCGGATATATTCAGTTGTAGAATTAATCTCTTTGGGGGATGCTTAAACATAGCTGTCTTGTCCCATTTGAGATATCCTACAATATTCCAAATACATACGTGCACCTGGTGGATTTGCAGAGGAATTGGGGACCATCTGTGTTCTTCAAACGCAGCAGCCGCAAAGCAGGTGACATAATCTAGGTGGAGATGTGTGAGAAACTGAATCATGAGCAGGAGCTTGTATAGAAGTCATTATATTCATATGGAATACAGACAGATGCCTTTGGAATAGACATGCAAAGAAATATAGCAAGCTTCATGCATCAAGGTTACAAGTTCTTTCTTACAATTGTGTGAAAGAGAAGCTTTTCTCTTTTTTATTTTTAAAAAGTCTTTCCTTTGAAAGGTCTTAGTCCATTTGTTAACATCCTGACATAAATAGTGCTTTGACTTGGTCCTCCTCATCTCATTCCTACACAATGGGACTGTATCTCTATACTATTCCCAGGGTACCTGTCCTTGTCTCCATTGCCTGTGCATGTCCTTCTTGCACTTCAGCTTGACCAGTAGGTCTGGACTCAGCCACACCTGTCTCTTGCCTTTCTTGCCTGATCTCTTGTGCCTGGGATTCGCTGGTACTTACACTTTAAGAAAGATATCCTTAATAATCTGCCAGCTCTGTTCTGCTCCCTTATCCTCAAGAGCACTTTCCTGGGGGATCCTATTGAATAACTCCTTGAAAAGCCGGAAGTTTTCTGAGACTTGACTTTAGTCCTTGCCTGACCCGTGTTCCTCAAGAGTGCGAACTCCACTTGCGAGTGATCACAGCAGCCCAGCCTGCCCCCAACCCTGACGTTCCCAAACAGCTCACTCATATTCCTGACTATCAGGTCCAGCATCACCTTCCCTCTGGTAGGGCTCTCTATTGCCTGGCTTGGGAAGCTGTCTTGGTTTAAGACAGTTAAGGGGGACATTCCAAAAGGAGTTACCTGCCCTTATTTTTAACCAATCCCTTTCCACCAATAAGAAGAAATGAATAGGAGAGAAACAAAAGAGGGGAAGAAATTCCAAAAACTAAGCAGAGCCTCTGCCTTGGGCAAAGACCACAAGGCAAGAGAGAATCTTCTTGGGCGACTCCAACTTTTTAAAGGGAATCTCCCAGCCCTTGCAGTTCTTCTTTCTGGCCTTGGCCCCCGGCTTGAAAGAGACAGTAACAATTTTGGACACAGATCTACATGGAATAAAAAAATATTTGGTTTACCCAGGACAGAAGTTATCCTGCCTGCATTCCAGGAGTTTCTTGTGCTGCCCACAGATTTATATTTCTTAAAGCTTTTAGAGTTAAAGAAGCTGTTTCTTCCAAAGGTATGTCATTGTGACTATTTTTAATAATTAAAGTTAAACATGACTTAAAACATAACAGTTGTAATGTACTTAGAAGATTTCTTTTGTTACACCTGGAACTTTTATGACTCTTTCCAATTCTATCCTTGGGCTTTAGCTTGTTTTGTTTTAAATTGAATACAAATAACAATATATTTTCAACTTGACTTTGGAGTTGCTTGGCTTGAGGTAATTTGTGTCATAAATTTAGCATTATTTAAATGCAGGTTTGGATTTTATTTATTGCTAAAAACTTAAAATATTTAAATTATATTCAATAAACATTTTTACTGAAAGGTTAAGTAATAAATATTTAAATCAAGTGTTATTTAAATGTAGGGTTGTTTTCTTAATGTGTATGGAAGGAAACAATAATCATTTAAAAGGAGCTTTTGCGAAAAAGACTTACAGATAACACATCTTCACACTGTAACCAGCCAAAAAGAATTTCAATCTTGCATTTCTCCGTGTTTTTCACATTGTCATTTACCTTGTTGATACTGTTTCTTATCCATGGTCGATCAGTCAAACATTTTAAACATAAGAAGTAAAACAAAATAAATAGTAGTATGTAAAATAATAGTAGCACTAACATATAAAATAGAAATGAAGTTATTTCATAATTAAGAAGACACTATCCATGGTCACAACATGTGAAATAGCTCCTGTGGATGCACAAATGCACTCATGTCTGTTTTAGGGAAAGAACTTTATCAGAAAAACAGAACAGATGTAAAGAAAATAAGATGTCTGTGTAAAGGGATATCTCTGTACTGCTGTGTTTTTAACCAACAAGTAAGATATATGTAACAAAGGAGGGCATTTTGATCTGTTCAGATTATTGTTCCTCTTGCCAGAGACAGTTCCTATCATAAGCAACATCTTTAGAGAGTTGATGTGATTTTTACCTCCGTATAGAGTTTTCTTTTTCCCATCTATAAAAAAGCACATTAAAAATAAAATAAAACACATCAGTTCTGCAGCTACACACTAAATAACAGGCTAAATGGCTTTAATTTAGGTGACAAATTGGTATAATAATGTAATGTCACCCTCTGAGACTGCCTCACTGAACAACTGACCCTTTGAAAAAGGAGAACATATAATCACTTTTTTCTTTGGAAATCTCTCAAAACTTATGTTGAACTTTATTCCTTTCACTTCTTTGCTGTTTGCATCTCAGTAGAGTAACAATGAGCTCCATATCACATCTCTCGCTACTAAGAGCCTTAACATTGTTTACATCAGTGAAGAAAAAGGCTCAACGTGGAAACCTGCAGATGCTTCAAAATCTTAAATGTTTTGTAACATGATGATGGCAATCAGAAGCAAACGGACTCTGGTGCCCCTGCATTCCAGCAAGTGTTACCTGAATTTTTACCTCTGATACTCCTTTTGATTGCAATTCTTTTTTTTTTTTTTTAAATCTGTAAATGAAATATAAATTAATTAAAAAACAACGCAATGGCTGATCAAATTTATCTTATTTAACATAGAACACCTTCCCAATAAGACTGGGCCAACCACCTCTCTTGTGGCATCTTTAACAGGCTCTTTTTGCTCTTGGATGCAGAGGCCAGAGCATAATGAGGATATAGAATATCCTGTAAAAATGGGAGCAAGATCCCCTCTGAATTATAAGCTAGTATGTCAAATGCTGATATTAGGGGGCTACTACATTGCTTTAAAGAAGAGAAATCAAGGCATTATCTGTGAATAAAAGAATGCATATTACTTTCAAAATTGGATGTGATTTAATTACATTCTATCCCATTTTCAATTCTTTGCTGTTATTTTTAGTTAAAGGCTTTGAATTTCTGTTCTTACACTGTTGCTCTCTTATTTTACGTAAATACGGATGCAGAGAAAATGGGGAAAAGCTAAAAATAATTTGCTCAGCACCTCACAACCTTTTGACATACCTATGAAGAAATTCTCTTTGGAAATGAACACTGATGATATCACTATTCATTCTGTAAGGAATTTGACATACCATTGATATATGTAAATGCTTTTCCATGTCTTTCCTTTCGAGACAGTGTTTTCGTGATGAGCCCATGAGGGAGAAGTTTCAGCACTATATCTGACAGTGGCCAGGGAAACGTTCCATCCCATGTGGGTGCCTCTCAATCCCACTAATCCACAGAGGCTCTGAGATGCCTTATTCTCCCTGACTTGTTCAGAAATTGGTTTCAGGCAGGGAATTTATTGAGATATGCCTCATTTAGCATCTACAAAGAACTTAGTATCTTGCAAAGGACTACGTGCCGTACTATTCTGATTAACTTTGTGTATTACACTGCACATGAGAATGTGATCTGGTCCATGAAAATTAGCAGAGCTAGTAAGAATAAATCCCAGCATACCCTGTTCTGCTACCACATTTACTCACATCTACCAGTAGAAGCTGTTCCTCCACATTTTTCCCCCTACTGACTGTATCAATCAAGAGTTCATCCCCAGTGTGTAGAGGAGAACTGATGCTATCAGAAAGAGCTAGTTTTGCAAAAGGCAAATTCACAAGAGGTAAAGACATGTTGTTTGCAGACTTTCAGAAGCCTTGCTTGAGCACAATGTGGTTTATAGGTTTTTGGGTTTGGGCTCATTTGATTTTTTTCTAATTTCACTTATGACTTTGTATTAAGAAAGAAAAATCTTCTGAGTCAATGGTAAGAAAAAATGCTTAAGGCAGTGGTTTTGTTGACAAAAATATTTTTTATTCAAACTTTCTTCAGTGTCTTCCTTGTGAAAAGTGTGTACATATCTGCTTTTATAATATAATGTCTTTACCTCGGCAAGAACACTAGTTTCCAAGAAAATAATAAGGATTAGTTTACCTTTAATGTTGGCACTGGGAAAAAAATTAAGTGGTGAATAGAGATTACCACTTTTAATATGTTTTCCCTTTGGTGTCAATTATTTCAAATCCAGGTTTCAGTTATTTCTATAAAAGTGTGGTAGTCATTTAGACCATGAATACCCTTAAAGAGATCAAAGACTACCAGAAGATTGATACATGCTGCAAAAATATATTCTTTTGCTTTCACTTAGACTTCACAGACTCTTAAAGCTAAAAATCAGCAGAAGCCACTCCTGGCATAAAAAGTGAACACTTTTGTGTCTTTAACTCTTTGGATTTTAGATTAGAGCAGAGGTAGAATAAGCCACCTACAGGTAAGAAGCCTGAGAACATAGGTACCCATCCTATTTTTAGACAAGAAATGTAAACCTAATAATATACAGAAATGATATTTGGCTCACCAGTGGGGATAAAAGAGGTTGTTTAAGCCCTGGCCTCTGATGATATCAGAGATTTGGTTCCGAGCTTTCAGAAAACCCAAGTCCTTGAAGATTAGTCTTCTTATGACAAAAAATCCCTCCTGTCTTAGTGCAGAATAAGCACAGCAATGGTCAAAACTCCAGCAACTACCATTGTCATCAACATTACCACCAGTAGTTTTCAGGCTGTTACATTTCAATAGTGATACTCAGCATCCTCTGTTTCTGAAGTCTATGAACTGTCTGTTTGAATGCTTCAAAATTAGCAATCACTTTTAAAGACCTGGCTGCATTTTGAATGCATCAGCTGCATGCTGACTACCTATTGTCTCTTTATCAAGACTCTACAGCCCAGCGCATGGATAAAACAGTTAAAGTAGATAATATACTAGATGATGATACATCCATAGGCTGCAGAACAGTTTCAGAGAGAAGCAGAAAAGAAAGCCAGCATGGATGAAATGTAGTCATACAAGATTAAATAGCTGAGAAGAGATTGCTTGACAGAGGAAGAAAGAGAACAACTCAAGTAAGCCTCAAGATGTGCTGCACTGGGAAAAGATGCTACTACGTTCTGAAAAAGTAAGAATGTGCAAATCTTAAGAGATCTTTAAATCCTTACAATCCTGTTTTCTGAGAAAATTTTAAATAGGAGTTGTGAACAGCAGAAATTACTGGAAAATGTTTCATTTAATAACTTAAAATATATTTTATAGATCAGTGGTGGGTATGTTTAATGTTTTCTTCTTGTTTGAATCTATCACTGCAGTTGTCAAACAGAGGATACTTAATCATACCCTGAAACTGCCTATTACTTCCAAAGTAATAATGCACTATATTCTATTTCCTTCCTTCACAAATATCTTTGATACATATAATTTTAATTGCAAGATTCAAGAATTTGTGTAGTGAGTTCTGATATACTGGACCGGCTGTGTTGCTGCACCCAGTCTTCCAAAATCCTCTTAATCCAGCATTTCTAGAAGCTTTATCATATAATGAATTGCTGTTCCACAAGAAATCCCAACATTTTAAAACGTTATCTGATTTAGGAGAGGAAATCTGTAGAATCCCAGAAGATAAGGGCCTAATGTGTATGTCTCAAACATTGATAGGCAGATGACTGCAGAGCCAGCCAAGGATTGCTGGTAATAACAGACAAGGATTATTGGTAATAACACACCATGTGAAAGAACAAGATGTGTCAGGAGAAGGGGGCTATAAGGAGGTAGGGCAGCACTCTTCCAGGACAAACATCCTTGTCCTAGTTCCTGGAGGTAAGCACGACACAGTACAGCACAAGCGCAGGAATGAAGCCGAGAAGTGGGCATGGACTGTAGGAGGGATGAAGGCCACTAAAGACCCCTGAAGCCCTCTGACACATTTCCAGAAGGGTCTGAAAGAACAGACTGTGTTCTGACTGTAATTAATTTGAATAGGAAGTGAGAAAGCTACATTCAGGATGGGGAAAACTTACCTATAAACAAGTATCCCCCAACTAGCCTGGGTGTGCACCCCAGGACCCTAGACATCCTGTCCCTGGATCTGTATTGAAACCAGAACTAGGGATCTCTTTTGTTTCCTCTTTCTCTCTCTCTTAGTCTTTAATTAATCTCTTTCTTTCTTTCATCTCACCCCTTTACCCAAAACCCACTGCTGTGTGCCTAAATAGTAAGACTACCATACTGATTTCCATGTCAAGTGTGTAATTTTTTAATAAAACTTTGTGAGTTTTTGCAGACCCTCTGACTTTTTCCTTTCGACCACAAGCATTTACAAATCTTGGGTGTCTCTTTTCCTTAAGAGTGGGATATCCCAAAATTTAACTATGAAATTTCTCAGAATCTTCAATTATGTAAGGAAACTGAGAGCCTTTTTATGCTCCATAGTCAGGAATGTGAAAATACAGGTAGGCTCTGAGTTGACCTTTCTAAAGGACTATCCTTAAAATGGTGGTTGTGCTGCGGAATCAGCTTTTTGTTTGTTTGTTTGTTTTGAAATGCATTCATTTAAAAACTTCAAGGTAAATGATAAAAGTGTCAGAAAATTTGTTTTCAGACTGAGAACTGATTTTCTTCCTGGATACGGAAAAACAAGTGTGTATCTGCACGCAACTGGTTGGCTGGGAAACTTATCTAAGCTAACAGAGAATCAGTTTCAAACCTTTATTTAATCATTCTATGCCAGCACAGCATCAAGCAGAACCTTAATCATCTACTTCGCTAACCAGTGCTCAGCCCCCAGGGTGTCTCACTCTGCCAAATGACACATTTTCATGTTTTGCTTTGGCTCTGATATAATCTGAATTTGTCTTCTGACCATCTTTGTCTAATCTTACTGGGACTTCTCTAAAAAACTCAGTTAGAAAGTTCAGCTGTTTATGAAGAAAAATACAAGTGGAAGAAACCAGGCAGATTTTCCCTGCATACAGCTTGCAAATTTTGAGTAAGGAATTTTATAAGAGCGCGTAAGAAACTCCTACTCTCTCAGCATGCCTCTATTTAAGAGCATCTTCCTACAGGATCTGTCATCTGAAGAGCAAAAACATGAAGACCGTGTAAGATCTCATTTAAACTATATTAGAAGATGCCAGAGATTGAATTTGTTTTTCCCAGCTTCATTCATCTCAAAAAAAAAAAAAATCTAAACAATAACACTCTCTGGGTTCTTTCTATAATAAAGAATCACAGAGTTATCTAGATTAGAAAAGACCTTTGAGATCATCAAGTCCAGCCTATGACCTACCATCATCTTGTTGAGTAGACCATGACACTAAGTACCACATCCCGCTTTGTATTAAAGACCTCCAGGGACAGTGACTCCACCACATCCCTGGGCAGCCCATTCCAATGTCCAATCACTCTTCTGTGATGAACTTCTTCCCAATGTCCAGGTTTAACCACCCCTAGTGCAGCTTAAAACTGTGTCCTCTTGTCCTGCTGCTGATTGCCTGGAAGAAGACGCCGACCCCCACCTGGCTACAACCTCCTTTCAGGCAGTTTTAGAGAATTATAAGGTCTCCTCTGAGCCTCCTTCTGTCCCAGCTAAACAGCCCCAGCTTCCTCAGCTGCTCCTCATAGGAGAGTGATTCACCTTGTGTCTCACAAACACTTTCAGCTAGAAATGTTTGAGTTTTGTTGCGTTATCTTATATTAACAGTGCATTTTCTACAAGCAGCAAAAATCTTTAGGGAAGACTGTGACTGCTAAGGCATAATTTTCTGTGCACTTTTCTGAAAGTAATGAAGCTCAGCAACATTCCTGAAAAGAATGACAGGTAATGCACTCAGTTTATCTTTATATACCATCCAAACCCCAGGATGTGATTTCTCCAGTGAGAATCCAGTGATTCTCACAAAGATCTTCTAAGGAGCATGCATTTGTAAATGCATTTAACTTTTCTGTTTAAATTGCTTCCTGAGTTATCCATGTACATAATTAATGATAAAAATATATCATGGAGAAAATAATTTAGTAATAAAGTCAGCAGAACATAAATATATTTACAAAGTATAAAGACACTCACTGCTGAATCCAACAGACAACTTATGAAAGGAAACTTAAGAAAGCTAAGGAAACCCTTTACTGTTTCTGTCCTGAGGCACAATGCATGATGCAGACGATTGAGGAAAGTGTCTTTCTGAAGGATTGTATTACTGGGTTTTTTCCTACTCAGTGTATCCAAAATTCATCTCATAATCATGCTGAACCTTATCTTTATGACATCACAAGCATGAAGATACTTCCTCTCCCACGGGGGAGCCAAGGCAAGCGCTTCTACATTGCTTGCACCACGCTTTTGAAAATCTCATTAAATTAGAGAAGAAGACATTCAATACCCTGGAGGAGATAGTACACCTTGAAGCACTGACTCACTAAGGAATCTTTATATATAAATGTCATTAGCTTCCATCTCTTCCAGATGTTCCCCTTAGTACAGTTATCAATTTCCTAACATCATTCAGAAACATTAATTCACCCTCTTTTCCTGCTATACACTTATAATTATTATACACATGTAGTTCTATGATAGTTGATTTCAAAGGCTTAGACTTGATGTAGAAATTCTAAGTAGATGCTTTCAGTAATTGCACAGCTTATAGCAGTAGTGAAGAATATGTGACAAATTGGCCTACTGCTATCTCTGCCTTCAGCACTTCTGTGTCTAGCTTCAAATAGGCTCTTTGGTGTCTAGTAAACTCCACTTATGCTCTTATTTAGAAGTAAAACCCAATCAAGTGTGGAAGCTTTGAGGTATATTTACCATTTGGTCACTTTACAGGCATTAATAAGAAAATCATGGGCTTTTACGCTCTGAATTAAATGGGTTGCAGACCAGGTCCTTCGATAGATGCATAATCCAGGCAAAATGCTTCTCGTTGCCGTGTTTTTAGCTTACATGTCTATTTGTCAGTTTTAGTCCCAGAAATATAGTTAACTGAGATTTCCATGATCTAAAGCTTTTTGTTGTGTGTAGCTTGCTACATAACACCAAAGTGGCAAAGTTTGCAAGACACCCACTATTAAGTCTGACCTAATTTCTGGTACCTTTCCGTCTGTGCAAAATTCTTCCAAGCTGAAAACTGATGCCCAAAAAGATGCCTAAAATAATCTTGACTGTGTGAGACTTATGCATAGGTAATTCAAGCATGTCTTTTCCCCAAAGTAAATTTTCTACAGACACTTGTTCTTTTAAGGACCTGCAAGGAAGGTGTTAAGCGTTTTCCTCAACCAAATGAGTGGGAAATATCTGAAATCTTGCATCTGTAGCACTGCAGTCATTCAGATCCTGCTTCTGTTCTTATCTTGAAGCTTTTTACTGTCACCTTGTGAAAAGACTCTCACTAGAGAGTCAGAATGTGAGAGCTTTCCAGAGGCTGCAATAGCAACAGGATTAGGCTGTGATTAACTTCTGTAGGATATGGGTCAAACCTTGGATAAAGACTAAGAAATGGACCTGTGTTTGTTCTATAAATCTAATATACTACAACTCAGACTTCTTACTGCCATGGACAGACTGCTGGTTCATATGGCTTATCCTCACTGAGCTAAAATATTTATGAATCACATGTTTGTGGGAACATTCAAACACATTAATGCAGATAAGAGAACTGCAGTTGCAAGCAGCTATATTATCATGTACCTGTCAACTCCTGAGCACTCTAGATATTTCATTAGTTATATATTTTTATAGTTTGTCCTTGCACTGAATGTTCAAAGATATTCTTTCTATTTAAATCTGTGCTTGAAAAATGATCTTAAAATGATAGTTTGGAAAGATTACCACCATAACCTGTTACTCCTTAGCCAAGTGTAGAGACACTGGTAAATTACTTGCCTCCTTGAATTTGTCACTGTGCCTGACAGCTTGCTCATACATCTAGTTATGATTATGCATTGATTTTAATGATGAATAAACTATATAAATGCTAAGATAAGCATGGAAAAACTTACTGTTTCAACATTCTTCCTTACAATAAATTGCAAATACATCTCATACTTGCTGGAGCTGAAATTCTAAGGATTAGGGCAGGTTAGTAATGCAAAACATGAGTCTAAAAGACATCTGTTTTGTAGGCACTGAAGAAGATGAGATCTTGCAAAGCATCATGCAGCAGAAGGCAGAGGAATCATTTGTACTAACGTTTGCTGTTAGAGCTTATGTAGCCTTTCCCTTTTTCTGAAGTGGAAATGTCCTTTTCTTAACACCTATGGAGAATGCAGCTACAAACCCACTCCGCATCCTGGCTACTAGGACTAGCTTCTGGCCACTACAAGAGAACAGACATAAAGGAAAAAGTCATTGGGTGGAATAGTTTAAAAAACTATACAGATGTGTTAGATAGTGCCTTTATTTTCTTTCCTTAAATTTTTTGAATTTTAGAGACAGGTTTTTTTTGTGTAATAAAATAAATTATGACAAGATAGTTTGCCTTTTCCTGACTCTGTAGATGTTCCTCAAAGCTGTCATGTCACTCCTATATTGTTCCTATTCCCTGTTAAAGGAGAGGATACCAGGTACAATTAAATTTGATCAAACTGAGGCTAATAGGCTTCCAACTGACTCTCACATACTTAGGAAGTTTCACTTGAAGCACTATTTTTGTTGCAGAAATGTGGCAAAAAAAGATAAAACTATTAAATTTTTCTTCACCGCTGACATTTGACTTGCAAGATGATTTTAAATACCTATTAATATTATAAACAGATTACTAATCTGGAATAATTTAGTTTTATATGGCTCTAGAAACAGTTTGTCTAAAGCTGAGTCCCCAGCACATTACTGTTCTGGAAGCTTGTGGCTGTGCATACCATTGCAGTAGGCAGGCATAATTATTTTATACATTATTCATTCTTTCTGTGAATCGAGACCATGAACCTCATCTCTCATTCTCCAAAACACAAGAGACTCCAAAAGAAGCTTGTTTATCAAGTAATATTAGCACTTTCTGTTTGCCAGTCTCTGATAAGGAACATGTCCAGTCACTCGTACCCACAAAGCAAATGCTAAAATAATGTTAGGACATCACTTCAGGTACCGTATCCAGTTAGCCCTTGACACGTTTAAACTGAAAGAGGGTAGGTTTGTACTAGATAATAGGAAGTAATTCCTTACTGTGAGGATGGTGAGGCACTGGAACAGGTTGACCAGAGAAGTTGTGGATGCCCCATACCAGGAAGTGTTCAAGGCAAGACTGGATGGGGCTTTAAGCCACATTTTCTAGTGGAAGTTGTCTCTGTTCATGGAAAGGGGGTGGAACTAGATGATTTTTAAGGTCCCTCCAAGCCAAACCATTCTATGATTCTGTGAGTCTATGATAATAAGACTATTTATAAAGGTGCTATGGTGGTGCTGTGTTTTGTCCTGTTAACAAGTTGAAATGAACCCAAGACTCTATTTCCTGTAGTCACCAAACCACTGTGACATACCAATAAAACCCGACTTCTGAACAGTCAAAACACCATGCCTCGCAGAGGGGCAAAAGTTTCCTATAGTGTTGTTTCCAACCACAAGAACCATCTAATGCTGTAGTTGCTTCTAAAAAAAATAAAAATCCAATCATATCAGATTTATTCTTGCTGCTGTTGAAAATAATAACACTGAGGGAATGACCATCATACACATCTTCAGTATCTAACTACTATTTTTCTTTCTCTAGATGTAGCAACAGTAAACTTTGCTTCCAAATCTGAAACCTATAAAAAAACAGCAGCCCTGAAAATTTTTTCTTGAGTCCCCAGGCTATACTATCTGATACTAAAGCTGCTTGAAATTGTTTGCCAGAGATGAGAGCTGTGGTTGTGTTGATGATCCCTGCCTTCGAAAGCTTTTCAAGATAACAGTCAAGTTCAACTTTTTCTAAGTCTGTCTGAACTTTGGGTATAATCTCTTTAAAGCTCCAGCTAAGCTCACCAAGCTTTGCTGGGTTTTCCTTCCCACAACATTTTTTTCTTACATTTGAAAGCTTCAGCAGCCTCTCAAGGAGGCTGTGAAGAGCCCTTTTTACTTCAGATTCTCCTCTGACAGAGAAAAGAGTGCCACAAACCATTAAAAAGAGAGGAAAGTATGCAAGCCTGAAAAATGTTTTGAACATTTTTCCCACTGCAAACTTCATCTGTGCCACCCTGGCAAATTTTTCTCTTTTGTTGTGCATACGTCTGAATGGGCTGGTGTAGAGGTCTGCCAGGCTCTGGCACCAGAGCCGTCTGCCCTCCCGGGGAGACAAGGTGCCTGAGACCTGAGCCTCCCAAGAGATAAGAACCTTTTAGGTTACGGTGACCAGAAAGCGGGCCCAGCATGCCTTGCTTCTCCTTATGGAGATTGTCTGTACCCTGTTGGCTAACTGGTGTCCACCCCACCCCTGCCTTTCCCTACATAAACACCCTGGCTGTACCCCTGACCCCAGGAGAGCCTGGCCGCTGGCTCCCTTCACAGGGGTGGCTGAATAAAGCTCACCTGTGGAATTCACCACGCCAGGCTCCCTCGTCTCTCTCCGTCCCCGGGCCTGCCTGGGTGGCCTCATACGAGCTGAAATCACTGAGAGCTGAAATCACTAAGAGCTGAAATCACTTGTAGCCGGAGCTGCTACACCTTTGAGGCCACACGTCGCTCGGAGAAGTTGCACAGACCCCCTGGACGGGCAGTTCCCTTTGCGGGACGCTCTCTCTGGAAGGTCGCAGCTTCGGCCGCCCGCTGGGCCGCCCCCGGAGCGCGATAGGCTGGCTCAGCAGGCCATTAGTATTCCACTTAAACAAGTAAAATCAAACTTAGATCAGTGTTTTGAATTGTCTCTGACATCTGAGTCCACTATGGTTTTGACTCACCTTCATGTTTTAGACAAGAAGCTGAGATGAAAAAAGACCTATGTCTTTGCTGTACTGGCATGGTTTTAAATAATATTTCCACCCAGAAAAAAATATCTAGTACATATTTGAGTACAGCATCTGGACACTGGCAAATAGCCTGCTCCCATTTGGGACACTGGTGTGTTATGCCAGCCCGTCCTGCAGACCGTGCTCGAGACCCAGCACAGATGCCCCAAGAGACTCAAAGGTGTGAAACTTTATATCGATGTATTCTGGCACCATCACTATTATTTCTCTTGTCTAAACTGAGGGTAAAGGTATCAATTCAATTTTAAAAGTAGTAAGGTTCTTACTGACAGCAGCTGCGGCTCAGGAAAATGGTTTTATAATGTCTGTGGAAGCAACTGGCCAGGAAAAACACGGAAATTTGGCTTTTCTGCGGTTTTGCCCAAGCCATAATGGCAATAAAAGTTTGGTTTGTTCCCAAGCTGAATTACTGCTTAGAAACTGAAAGAGAAGTGATGTGTACATGGCACAGGTGAATTCAAGATGTGTTTCTGTGTAACTGGAATAGAACACAGTTAAAGTGGGAAAGCGGTCAGGAACTGAACATGCCTTTGGTATAAAATGAGGCTGAATTTTGGTGTGTGTTTACAATATGAGTACTGCAATGGGTTTTTAAGTTTTTTTCACTGATAGTTTTCAGTATCCTTGAACAATTGATGAAAAATGTATGAATGCATTTGGACTTTCTCAGGTACAAGCCAAGTTTTATTCTGTACAGTAGATTTGCTAGGAGTATGTCATGAATTCCATATGGAAACCAGATTTTCAGTGTTGAAAGCATGGCTGAAATGTTTAAGGTGTTTCAGTCATGAAACACCTTATACATTTACTCTAGAAAAACACTGCTTCTACTTTTAAGGAACTAACTAGGACAAAATCTGAATCCTCTTTTAATTTCCATGCCTTTAACTCCACACACGTTCATATTTTATGTCATGGGGATGATATAGAAAAATATAAAGACAGTGAAAAGAAACATGCCTTTGTAACAGTAAAGAATTCTTGAACAAGGTATGCACCACACACATATCACTGGCAGTGCCCATAATCTGTTAAACCACTCTTAATGCATTCAAATGTAATTCATTTGAAACTCTTCACTAGAAGTGCCAGATAATACTCATTTCTTTGGACCCCAATAATAAATGGAGGAATGGCACTTGTCCTATCCCCATCACTTTGTATTTCTATATATGCTACTCATTCTTTACAAATCTTATAAATATATCCTCAGAGAATGTTCAAACATTTATAGCTTGTTTAATTCATGAAGAAATTATGCTTTAAATATACATTTTTTTTCTGCCAAGTCTAGCATGGCTAGCATGGCTCAAACTCACCATTTCCTTCCCAGGAGGTATCAATGCCAGAAAAATGTTCTCTGGAAGTTGTATGCAATATTGCAATGTATGCTTTATTCCCAAGTCTTAAGAAAAGCTGAACAAACCAAAAAAAGCCATTCTAAGCGAATATATCTAATACAATGCTAATAGCGTTCAGTGTTACTTTAGGTAACATCGTTCATGTATTAAAATAGTCACATTTTTGCAAAAGATTTTTCAGCTAGATCATAATGATACACGTTCCTTAGTTATTTTTTCATATAACCTTACGTATTTTTTGAAATGCAATGAAAGTTTATGGTATTCATCACTGTTCTAGAGGGAAAACAAACGTCACTAAAAAAATTGTTTATATGAATTCAGAAAGGGTAATAAACTAAAAGTAGCCTAAATTTCCTATGACCTTTGCCTTTACCTAAACAAGGTAATGTCAAAGAAAATTGTTAAGATTCAACAAAGAATTTGAGAGGTGTATGAAATCAGAACAAAAGAAAACAAAACAAAGCAAAACAACAAAACAAAACAAACAAAAAACGAGGAAAGAATGTATGAAATTAGAACAAAATAAAACAAAAAAAAACAAAACAACAAAACAAAACAAAAAAAAAAAAAAAGGAAAGGGTTTCAAAAAATTTTAAACCACATTGCATTAACATTTTGGCTTTTCTTCTGTTTTTGTTTTCAGCCATTAACTGTTCATTAAGGCCAGGGCCTGAAATAGATTGAGGCAAAATGCTAGTTTGTTGCTGTGCTGAGAGATAGTCCACTGATTTATGGATATAAACTGTGAAATTTGACTTTTGGACATGAGAGGAAGACAGCACATATCTATTTTCTTCTGAGGCCATGTGTGCAATCAAAAAGAATTGTAATTATAGTTATGCCATTTGCCAGTAGAACTGTAGTAACAAACCACTATGCAAGAGATATAGTTCACCTTGGAAATGTTCTTTTATAGACTGAACTAGCATCAGTTTATTGGGAAGTAAACAATGATCACACACACAAGAAGAACAATTTGCTTATACAACCATTTTTATACAAATGCCTTTACCAATGTGACTGTACTAGAAAGTGGTAACAGGGGAAAACATACTAAGTGACACATAATAGAAAATCTCTGCTCTAGACCAAGCCTGATACGAAATATTGCATTTTAGACTTTGCTGCAAAAGTCAAAGAATTTGTAGTGAGGATAATTTGGGATATCCAAAGAAGCTTACACTGTAACTTGGGAGATAATTCACATGGCTGTGCTATTTCATTCATATGACTTCCCTAATTATTGTCAGTTCTGATGGAAAAAAAAGTTATTTTTTACTTTTGGTTTGTTTGTTTAATTTCATCTTTCTTAAGATATTGTTTTAGTCATAAGAAAGGCAAATATGATAAATGTTTCCATGATGCTTAATTTTATTTCTTTTCATATTGAATAGGACCTGTATATATGTTATTGAATACTGGTTTACAATTGCTTTTCTCTTTCTTTAACATAAGGTAGCATATTTGTTATTTCCGTATTAGCATGATTTTGGTTTGCCTTTTTTTTTTAAATGAGCAAACAATAATGGTTAAATTAGAAATACTGCCAGAAATAACAAAAAGTGAAGGAAAAGTGCAATGTGATATATTTCTAATCTCTTATAAAACAAATGGTTTTATTTATGAAAAGAAACAAACAAACTAAGCATTCTAAATTGCATTTTAAATTCAAAATATGCTACATGATCTGGCCTGAAGGAGATTTTTAAAGTCCAGCAAGGAATATTTCAGATTCATTTGTTGTGGGAAGCCTGACACGCAAGAAATTTGACTGAGATGTACATTTGTACGTAGATGCATACATATAAAAATTTTACCTTCATTCCTAAAATTCTACTTCATAATGACTTATAGGTGTGAGATTTTTCATGAAAATTAAAGAGGAGCAAGAAATTAATAAAGTGGAAATGCAAACCTGATTAACAGAATTATCTTCTTGTATAATGCATTTATATTTTGAAAAAGCTTGCTACAAGATCAATAACGTAGGAAAATTCAGAAATAATTGGAACCTTATGTAAACAATAAGCATATCTGCTCCTAATACACAGTGGTAACAGAAAGATGAGAAAAGCCCACACTGGTATTATAATACAACCTGTCTCCTATCATTAACCTTAAACTGAGACAAATCATTATACTGTAAGGAAACCTTCCCAGTCCACCCAGATTGTATTAGCAGGAGAAAGAAGACATCTAAAAAGGAATCATTCAAGGAAGGGAACAAGATCCTACTGTAAAAGATTCAGCTACAAAGCACCCCTGAAACATACCACAAAATTTGTTCAGAGATTGTGGTTAAGAGTTGAAGAATGCTGGGTGGCTGTGGTGGTAATGTGAATATTGATAAAAGTGACTTTGATGCAAAAGAAACCTAAAAATGATACTGCATAGATTTTCAGTTACTCAAGTCTGTCTATGTTCTCCTTTGAAACATTATTTTGAAGCTCACAGTAGTGCTTGAATGTTTCCCATTCTAGGCTCTAAGTTTTCACACAGGGGCAAAAGCATATTCAGTATACTCTGCAGCATCCCAAATGATATTGCAAGCAGAAAACACTTCAATGGAAGAAAAATGAACTCTATGTCAAAATTGATTATTATGCTGTGGAAGTCAAGAAAAGAGCTACAAGTTCTGACTTCGCTACGTCTAGTGCCTAAACAAAAATTCAACACAGAAGTAGCAGGAGCAGACATGTGGAAGAAAGTAAATATCTGACTTTGTTCCAAGACACATGACTGAAATACAAGGGCAAATTGAATTCAATAGTGACCAATCAGTGGACCAGAAAAAAAGGAAAAAAAGAATAATGTTAGGCTTCTCTCTGAAAAATGTCATAAAACAGCCTAAACAAGTTCATTTTTAATGTGCAGGAAGGGCTAATCTGTAACTAAAGCTTTACAAAAATTAGGATTGCTTATGCAGAAGAATATGGAGCTTGAAAGCCTTGACTAAATATGCAAGGTCAAAGTGAGAGAGAAGAGTGGTTCTATTAGCACAACAAAAGAGCAAATATCAAAGCAACCTCTGGAACAATTGCAGCAACTAAGTTGCTACATGTCAAAATGAACAGCCATGCAAAGCAGAGAAAAACAGATGAGGTTTATGGAGAAGAGAAAACCTAAATGTCCCTATCACACTGCTGATCAGCAGTATAGCTGATACATGCTCAGCAACTAAATGGAATTCACTCCTGAAAAGGAACTTTCTATTAGTGCTGAATGCATGATGTAGAGGGAAAAAAAATAAAAAAAGAACTTCAAAGGCAAATGCCATTCCCCAGACCGAATCCATATCTGTCTGTGTATGATACTGACGAAAGCTAAATGGAAATGGGGTGATTTGATATGCTACTGCTGGGATTAGTTCTGATGGCAACACGGTGCTGTCCTGTAACATTAAATGTGTTGCGGCATGATCCAGCTTCTGTGCGGTCTGCAGGGGTCTTTCCTTCCACTGAAATGGGAAATGTATCATCTTCTTAATAAGAAAGGAAAGGTGGGGAGAGACGACAGGCTAAATAGTGGAGGGCATGCATTGCTGCTGCTTTCAGCCCATCCCAATGTACAGATCAGTGGCATTTCTGCAGTATCAACCCGAAATGGAAATTGTCACTTAGTGGGTCACAGGCTACAACTCTATCTCCCAGCTTCTTCAAAGAGAAGAACGAGTGCATCAGTCTGCACGCATGCGTTATCCCCCCGCCATATTTTATGTCAGAAATCACACTGAAGATGCAAAGACACTTCGTGTGTTCCCCACTTGCACTCCGTGGTCACCAGAGTGAAGAAATATGTCTCCATGAAGCCATCTCTTTTCTGAATACAGTTGGCTGTGGCTTGTCATGCCAAAAGGGTATCAGCACAGTTCCCTGCAGGCTGAATAAGCCATGACCTGACCCAAAGTTCTGCTCTTCTCTCTGTATGCATGTGATAGAGAAATTGCTCTAAGAAAAATATGACAGAAACAAATCAGTAGTGATAAAGGCAGTGGCTACCTTCTTAATCAATATGTGGCCCAGGTTCTTTTAAGAAAATAATGCTTCACAATAGCTATGCCTTTAATTCTTTTATGCTATTTTCCTGCTGTCTTCCACAAAGCATTTCATCTGTCTAGTGAAAAAGAGAGGCTGCTGACCTTCCCATTTACAATAACCATTGAGAGCTATTCACTTCACCTAAGCTTGGCCCCATACAGAATAACCCTCTAGCTTAACATATTCATTTTGGTACCCTTCTTTGAGAATATTGCCTGTATTGAACACTTATTTCAGGATGTGCTATGTCATGTTATTGATGAAGCAAATGTATATGCTGTTAGTATTAATCTTCTTTTCTCTTTGCGTCCTTCATAAAAAATCCTACTTATAAGAATCTGTCTTGATCCCTTTCTTCTTCCTGAGGCTTAGTGCGTTTTGATTATAATGAAATCCATGTTAATTGACCACTCAAAGACTGGGTCTATACTTCAGTGACAAACTTACACATCTCAGCTATTTTTAAAATAGCTGTTCCTGGTATAGTAGCAGTTTAATCAAGACAGTATGGAGCTTAGTGCAGACTAAGCATTTCTCCTCTGTACAGGCAGTACCATTGCCATTCTTACGGCAAAATAACATCTCAAAGCTGTCCTTTAGGGTATGTTATTGTAATTGGAACTCGGAGAATTTTAAGGACGTAGTAGGAAGGATACAAAACAAAAACTGTGTAAAGAAAAGTATTTCTCAATTGAAGCATGAACTCAGGATGTTACTAAACATCATAAAATAAAAGTGGCAAAGTACCTTTTTTGGAATGCTGTTGGGAATCCCCATTTACTGCTGATCTTAGTGATCGTATAGGAATGCACAATTAAACAAGATAGGAACAAAATTATATCTGGAAGTTTTCTAGTCCATTCCCCCAATTTGAGCACATATCAGTATTTTAGAATGGCAATATTAAAGTCCTCAAGGAGTTTTCCAGTGGTCCTCTCTCTTCTCTGAAGGCAGTGATTTTCAGCGCAGGATCTGTTTTCTGTAATCCAGAAGAAAAATAAAAATAACAATCATAAAATTCCATTTAAACTGACTTTTTAAACATCTGTCCAGTGTTTATATATACGTGAAATAACATTTGAATTATTTTAAAATATCTGAGACACAAATTCTTCAACACATTAAAGTTTTATAAAATACCAAAAATACCCATTTAGATTAAACCCCATTTATTAACATCCAGAAGGTCAAACTTCACCTGACTTCATTTAGCCAAGCCATTGATCTATCTTTCCACTTATTAAATAAAAATAAAGCTTTCACATTCACTGTATTTTACTGGAGTCTGGTGTATGTATTGCTCAAAATACAGCTGTGACTATGCAAAGTGAAGAGTTCCAAAGTATATATTAATTGGTATTGGAGTTCAAAGCATTTTAATAAAATTACTAAATTTAGGTGTTACTGTCTCTGGACCTGGTTGAAGGATTTAATACTAGAAATGTTATTTTGCTCTGAAGAGGCTTCTGATGTCCTTTTAAAGCATAAGGTCATTTCACAGACATAGACTTTAGATACTTGCTTCCCTGTAATTATTTTTTTTCCTTTAATTTGAATAAAGTTTATTAAAAAAAGATTGGAATTAATGATCACACTTTCCATGGCCATTCATTTGCCTGCAGCACCACTTTTTAGAATTTTCTTAACACAGAAAATGTGATTAGAATAATTTACTGTCCTTCATGAATAATAAATTATATAATAATTTCTTATTCACACATCTCTTACAGAACAAGCTTGTTTGGTTATGTTGCTTGTCATGATATTATGAAGCTATTAAAACTTTTATGGGTTAAAGTAAGGATTCCCTAAGTTTGCTTCCGTGTGTTTGGTCACTTTTAGCACAAGTTTAGTCTAGTACTCAGCTATGCTTAGTACATGTTTAGTTAGCTCGGATCTGTGTTCTGGCAATGGTTCTTCTAGGAGAATTTAGGTTTTCTTCTTGTCTAAACTTCCTTAAGTTTTATATTAATTTTTTTCATGCTGGGCCAGCACTGCTCAGCAGCAGCTAAAACACTGGTGTGTTATCAACACCCTTCTTAGCTACCAGTGCAACCAGCGCTGTGCGGGCTGCTGTGGGAAAATGAACTCCATCTCAGCCAGACCCAATACAATCCCTAACAATCATACCTGGGAAAGAAGAGCTGTCCCCATACACAACTCTCTAACAAAAATAGATAAGTAAATAATCCAGCATAAACCCTGAGTTATACTTTGGTTGATCTCAAAAGCAGCTGTCCATGACTGAACAAAAACCTGCAGAACGTGGCAGTAATAGGCAGACCATGGGTAGATTTGACATTAAAGTTTCCTTATATTTCTCATCCAGGGTAAAACAAAGAATCTATCTATCAACTAAATTTTTTTTTCCACTTAAGGCCTTTCTTTGTTCCTTTGGAAGGTGATTACTGAGGTGTTAATATTCTAAGAATTTAAGCTCCTAAGAATATTTGAGGTGAAACGGGTACAAGCAAAATACCAAAATAGTCATATTCACCCACAGAAGCACAGACATATACTTGCTCTGCTTCCATTTCCCCTGACCTTTATCAGATGAGATAAATGAGCTCCATTTCTCACAGAAAAAAAACCCCAAACTGATCCAGACCTACCACTTCACATTTTCCATTTCACAGTTTTCTTCTCATTTTGTATTGCTGCTCACTAACTTAGCAGGACAATTGCCCTTCATTGCAATACCCACATACTATCCTTTCATTAATGAGTCTGAGTTGAAGATGAGATTGAGAAAAACCCCACATGATTATGAAATGGATTATCTGGTTGTATGCCGTTAGTATTTCTCAGATGACATTTGCAGATGAACTGAACTTTTTAAGTGAAAATTACATGTTAATAAAAAATGTGGTTTATTCTAATAAAAAAATTTAAATGTGATTGTATTTTTTCATACCATTTCAGATGTTGGACCTTTTTCAGTTGATTATATTAGACTTTGTAGTTTTTGTTTTCTTCCTTTTTCAATCTCTTTATTGAATTTGCATAATCAACTATATTTGCTTTTAGTGTTCAATCTTGATTACTTATTCAAAATTCCATTTCATACTGTTTTCACAGATGCTGCAAACCAGCTGGCTCCAGCCAATACTTCTTAAATTAGCATCAGGGTCAACTCTTCCTTCCCTCCATCACTTGATCATACAGCTGATATAAAAACACAGAGAAAGTAGGGAAGGATGGAAAGGAGGGGTAACCTGTTTTACAGTGAGGAATTCTGATTGCACAGCATTTTGACCTGTTTTTATTTAACTTGGTAGGAGTTTTGCTCCTGATTTTGGTGCCTCTTCATCCAGACTTTACTGAAGAGATTTTTTTGTTGGATTCTTTAAAAACTCCACATTACATTATTCAGAAGGGAAATCAATCTACCAAGAGAAGTCACTTTTAGAGTAAATACAGTAGTGAGCTGTGGAAATGCACATATTTAATCTTTGAAATTTCTTCGAAAAACATTATGCTATTCTCCTCAGTATCATCTTCAAAGAGCTTACTGTAATGGCTCTCTTCCTTTTGATTTCATTGGAAATTGAAGAAATCAGTGCCATTAAAAGACACTTGAGTTTTGATAATAAAGGAACTGAGGGATTTCTGACTGTTTAATAAGAGGTTAAATATAAAATGTATATAAGCCTCAGATTAGCACCAGACAATCATTTCCACATGCAATATGGGAATACTTTAAGTACTTTTATCCAATATTTTAAATGCTTGCAATTAGTTCATATAAGAAACATGAATTGTTTCTCCCTGATTTCATCAATACTGAAATCAAAGGCACTCAGTCACTAATTCTGCTGTTAAAAACAAAGCAAAAATTCAACATTCACTAAGAACACAACATAACAGCAGTAGATGATCTGATTACTGTCTGCACTATGTATAATACTAAAATTATACAGTGTCTGTACATGTTTACCCAAGCATGTTCATATGTAATTGTCTGCACAGCAGCAGTGTACACAGCTCTTTCCACTTGGGGATTCACCATCCAGTCATCTGAAAGGACCAAGCACAATTGTGACATCTATTGCAAACCCAACAGCACCACAAACATTAGGCCCTTGGGCTGAACTGCTTGGCAGAGCAGGTGTGGTCTCACCTGCAGACAGAAAATATGGAGATGATCCTTCTCCTCAAAGGATTTTTCATTTTCCCCTCAAATACTGATAGACTTCGAGGTTTAACCAAAACAAAACCTGTGCACCAATGAAGTTGCACAGTGTCTGTTATACAGCCTGACCTTGTAACTCTGTGTGTCATTGTACTCTACCATTACCTATTGGGCAGATGTAGGGAAGACAAAGCCAAACCCTTTCCAGCAATTCACAGTGAAAGGATGAGAAGCCATGGATACTTGATATAAGGAAAAGAATTTACAATGAGCATGGTCGAACACTGGACCAGAGAAGTCTATATTTTGCAACTTATTCACAAAAAATAGCATAATGATAAAAAGCCGAGGTAATCAGTAAAGTATTTCTGAACTTCCTTACCATGGTGTGTGAGAATTGTTGCAAGGAGTAATTGAGAAGTATCTCTGCAGATGCTTCATATTTTAAAAAATAACTAGGTTACTAATCCCTCAGGGATCAAATTCCACCTTCCTTGTACTTCCAGAAGTTCCTTTATTTAAAGAAATTGTCTGCCAAATTCAGGAAAATGTGTCAAGTCTGGAGTACATAACAAACAGCTTGGATTACACAAGCATTACCTCCCTTGTTGTCCGATGGAATAACAAGAGCATGTCTCTGAGAAATGAGCCATTTCCTTTCACACATTTGAACTGAAAAGACACCACACTGAACTGCACACTGAATCTTCTAGTATGCATATCCTTAACTCAAAGGAATTAACCACACACATCTAGATAGATCTAGATCTAGGAGACAGAAAAAGAGAGATAGAAGTAGAGTTCAGCTCAAAATCCACGGGCATCCTTCTTTGTGACTTTTCTTCAAGAGAATCCTCAGAGTTCAGTCCCATGGAGCACTGAGTTACCTCATCTACCACCGACATCAAAGGGGTTCAAGAGTACTCAGTGTTTCACAGAACAGAGCTTCAGCCTGTCGACATGTTTAAACTCCAGACAATTTTTTTTAATGAATAAAATAACATTCCCTTCTATGCTCCCCTCCTTCACTGGTACTTTTCTTCTTCCAGGCCTGATTTAGAAAAGTGCTAAGTAAAACGAACACTTACTCCTTTCCTTTTCCATCACCAATTATCCTTGACAGACACAGAGCCAAATGGCACAGAGGATTTCTTTGCCACATGGGTGGTCTTCAGGCTACGGTTCTGAAACAAAGTAATAAATTCAGCACTACCTAACAGAAGTCACAGAAGCAAAAGGAGTGGGAGGGCAGAGTTACTGTCTAACATTTTGCTAAATCAGACTGAAAAGACTCTTTCTGTTCAGAAACTCAGTTCTTGCTTTATAAAATCTGGCACCTATCTCTGTAAGTAGAATAATGGCCTTAACTATTATTAACGTACTATTACTAATTACTGAACTTCTCTGGTGGGACAAAAGCAATATCAGAACTGAATCAATCGACCCCTGCCACCACCCAAACTGGTTGTAATGTCACAGCAACGTTGAATCCAACAGGAGAAGAAGTTTGTGAGATTTCCAGCTCAGGTCTCCTGATTAACGGGTCCAAGATTCCTCTGTTTGCTGCAGCTCTGTGACTTCTCTTCCTCTGTACACTGTATAGTGCTCTACTATTATCTGTGTTCCAGTCAGACAGCGAAATAATCTGGGCCAAGAAATGGCTTCTATGGTGAGTCTGTGCAGAAAAAAAGCACAGTGGAGAACACAGATGTATGTTCTCCTACTAACAAATACTAATGCTGAGTATCTAGGGAACAGGGCAGTGGTAAACAGTAAATAAAACCAATCTCAGTTTCTGAAATATTCTTTATTATAAGTGAGACATTATGTTACATTATATATATATTATTAACATTATATTGTTATTTCATAAAGATGTCAGCTACTTTGATGGCATTACTTTTTAATAACAACCTGTTGCAGGATACAGCATTGCATTAAAAATCCATGGTCGCATTAGATGTGGGTAATTGCAAGGGCTGAGTCAATGGAGAAAAGAGAGTGTTCTTATATTGAAAAAGTTCCCCACCACATCACTTGTGCATTAGCAGCAGGGCTGGGGGCGGAGGAGCTCATTGCTTTCAAAAGGCTGGAAACTGTTCCAACATTCCCACTGCCAGAATACTTTATTAATATTCCTTGTCTTACAGGCTGGCAAGTGAAAAACTAGAGACCTGTCATCAATTAGAATGGTGATGATGAGCCAGCCTAAAATAGGCCAATGAACAGGGTAAGTGCCCCTGTGGTTTGTCAATTACCTGAATTATTTGCAGTAGTTTTAGTGTCATCTGCAATGAATACAAATAGAAAGCACATGATGTCTGGAATGCGGCATGTTTAAGATCAGCTTTGGTGTTAACAGAGGAGGGGAAACAACTGACATGTTTTAACAGAAATATTGCAGAAGAGGAGCTCTCATTCACATCTCTCTCCCCACCTACACACATGTTAAATAGACTCCATTTTGTCTGGCAGCCCTGTGCTTTTTATAGAGAGTGAAACCTGGTGGAGGGAAGTGCAGCTCTGCCGACCCTGCAGTCTGTGTCAGTGTCACTGGCCAGTGTCACCATTCCTTGGCAGTGACTCAGGAAAGAATCAGGCAGAATCAGGAAAATGGGCCAGCAGAACTGGTGGTGTAGGTAACTGCAGGGGATCTCAGCTCACCAAGGCTTTTCTCTTCCTAAAATTTCTATTGTAGATAGAAGGTGACGACAAGCAGAAGAAAAGGCAAGAGTAAGGCAATCCAGTATTCCTGAATTCAACTAAATTATAAAGACTAATTAAAAAAAAAAAAGAAAAATCCAATAAAAGAGATTGCTCTTCTTTTGTGTGTTTGTTCAAAAGCTTCTTAGAAAGTTTTGTGGTATATTTCACGAGAAATATTTAACAGTGACTCAGAAAATACTATACTCTTGCAACAATGAACTTTTATTCTTTATCAGGAACACAGCTGGACTACCACTGGTTTGGTGAATATGTAGACTGATTTCTCTTTTCCTGGTCTTCTTTTTTACATTTCTCCTTTTCTTTATATTTTGCCACCTTTCTTTGCTTTGTATCCTTCCCTCCCACTTCTTCTTTAACTTCTTCAAAAATCGCTAGGTAATTGCAATGATTTGACACTCACAATTATGTATTTGGCCACATTGATATTTTTTGTTATTTAAAAGAATGCAAGGGTAGTTATTGGCATCTCTTCAAGTTGTCTGCTGTTCCTAAAAGATATTTTGAAGAGTGTATTTTATATGACTTGATTAGTTTCTGAATTTTCAGTAAAATCACTGAATACAAGAAAGATTTGGAGTACTGCAGAGGGACCTGTAACTCTAGAACCTTCTCCTTTCCTCTTGGCTTTCATATAACCCTGGAGGCTAAACCTATTACAAATGTCTTACCTTCATTAAGAAATTTAAAATGTAGATGCTTAGAATCTTGGGACTTAAAATTCAGACTGAGACAAAAGAGAGAGGTAGTTTTGTACCCACTTTTCCTCTACATGCTCAGTGAAAGCATAGTATGCACCAGCTTCCCTACAGCAAATAGATAATTTAGGAGAAGTAACACAGAAGCCAAACTCACCTACAGGAAAAACATAAAGTTCATTGGTCTCTCCAGGGCAAGTATCGCAAACAGACTAGGAGGTCTTGACCACTAGAGAGAAGCAAGTTCTAAGACCCAAAATGTGGGCAGAGATCATTGTTTTGAAAGGAGCATTCTAAGACAGAGCTGAAATGTCAACTGACTTCATTTTGCTTACCAGTAACAGCAGCTGCATCTTCTATAATGGAAAGAAGTTTGAATAATTAAGACCTTGCAAGTTTCTTACAACTTTAGAACATACAAAACATTCAAAGGAAATCCACAATCATTGGAAACGACTCCTTAAAATAATCTCAAAATCCCTTATTCATGTATAGAGATGCAATAGAAGTCTGGGGTAGAATTTTGGCTACTTTTTTACTTGGATGCCATCATGCTATGAACATTAAATGGGCTGATTCACTTCACAGAATATCCAGTGTTACTAAATTCCACAGTGACTGTTTTATTATGCTAATTGATAATCTAGTGTGCTCCAAAGATTAAAGAAAAATGAAATTAAAGCTACAAAATCAAAGGGTAACAACTTTATAATGCCTCTTTAATTTAGTGAAATACAATTAAAGTCACACAGAGATAGAATTGACTATGAATACCAAAATGAATGTAATTGACAGAGTAAATGTTACAGAGCAGGGCTGCATAAGAGCAAAAAGAAATGTCAATAAACTTCAGTGCCACTGAGCTGTGCCATTGGGCAGGCGCACTGAACATCACAAGTCTTAAAAGACCTTGGGAATAGCTGGCCCCAAAGAAAGCTATGATGAATGTTTATGAAATCACAAGTAGATAGTATTGGAAGGGTCTGATTTTATAGGCATGCAAAAAGCACTAGGAATGTAATGTGGACTGTAATTACAGTAGAAGCTTGACAGTGCACGAGAAAAATACTCCATTGATTGGAAAAATTTGAGCTGAACATACTGCAATTCGTAAAACCTTCAATGCTCAAAACCTGCATTTAAAAAATGGTTTCTCTTACGCTGTAATCTGTGGAGAAGTTGCTTCACTATCTGTTTTAAGTTTTTGAAGTCGGTAGACACATTGTAGAATAACCTTCAAATTCCTGCTATTGTAGGCCAGTAATTCAATAGTTCTTCTGTGCTGGGCTAATTATTAAAACATCTTTTCCTATAACAGATCCCCTGACACCTCCTTACTGGTTGCATTCTATCTGGGAGAACTGCACCAATCCTATTTAACTGAATATCATACCTTCAAATTACTTTGTGGACTGCGGGATCAATGACGGTGTATAAGGCCTTCCCAGGGGAGATTGTCATTGCCAGTGCAACTCTGACGTTAGAAATTTGAACGTGTTACCTTCTACAGGCCTTGCGGCTATGGTGATAAGTGAGTCAGTCGTTTTCTACATCCTGTGTGATATTTATCACAAAAATTATTAGCATTTTATTATCCCTAGAAGTAACATGTATAGATCCAGAAAAAAATCCTTCTTGGAGTATCGTCACTAAGCTTGTTCTATGACGAGAAGTAGGAGTCCGGTTCTTCTGGCTGTCAACACAACATATTTTTGAAATTATGAACTCACAGCCAAAGAACATTTTGCAAAATTGCTTATATCTAGCAGACTGAGTTTACTTGGGTATAACAATCAACTTTTACACAGTGAGGTTTTCACAACCTGATTATTTTTAAATTGCATAGTAAAAAATTAATTAGCCTGTACTGAGGGATTAATCTTAGCTTTTTAGACATCTATAATGTAGATTTCTACACATACTAACCATCTAAACAACCTTTATAACTGAAGGGGAAAATAGTAAAAAAAAAACCTTCTGAAGGATGGTTTGTTTCATCAAAGAAAGGTGAATCATGGCCAGGACATGCCTAAAAAGCTCAAGTGTAGCTATCTACACTATCAGCTTTTGATATTAAGTAAAAATAATCCTTTTTTCTCCCAGTCGGGAAAGTAGAGGGTATAGTTATGTGTTCTTTAGAAAATAAGTTCTGTGTATGAACAAATGAATTAAACAAATGTATTTATATTTGACTTCAATATGATTTTTTTTTGTATCAAAAATTGGAGGCAGGTGGAGGAAGCTCTTTGAAATAATTCAATAATCACATCCTGCCTCAAATATGGGGATTCTATATTTAAGTCCTAGTCTGAATGAGAATCTTTAGCTTATTTGACTAAACTTTGCATCATAACCTGGTATTTTCCCCACTAATTGCAGTTCCTGCAAATATTTCAGTTATTGAGTTCATGTTATAGGAAAATTAGACTCAGTGGGGATACATGCATCAGTAAATTAAGGATTCCCAGATTGGTTTTGCCACTGAGATTCACCAGCAAAGAACATCCCCCCTCCCTACTACTAAATCTTCATATTCAGCCTAACATAGGGTCTGCAAGCTATCTGCAGGAATAGCACCTGTTTTAATGCCGTTCCTGAACTCTGCCTTGAAATTGTTTGCAGCTCCTATTTGGACTGGGTTCAAAATAATGGCAGGTGCTACACTAACAATTAAGACAATCAAGGCCAGTGATGTCCTGAACACTTCATCTGCACTTGAATGAAATACATTCGATTCCTCTGCAATTTTTAGAAGTCAGCTCATCACTGATTTTTATTTCCTTAGTATTAGGAAGTTCATAGGCTCTACCAGTCAGCTAAAATAGGTCTACATAAGGATGTGGGTTGACCCCAGTAAGCAGCTAAGCACCAACACAGATGATCAGTCATTCCACACTCACACCAGAATGGTAAAAGCAAGAGTAAACACTTGGGTCAAGATACAAACAATTTCATAACTAAAGGAAGGAGAGGTGAAAAACAAGCATGTGATGTAAAGGCAGTCACTCACCAACTCCCAGCAGGAAACCATTCCCAGCCAGTCTCAAAGCAAGCACAATTTGGGGAAAACCTATCCCCTCCACTTCACTGTTGAGCTCAATGTTATATGGCACTCAATATTCCTTTGATCGGTTTAGGTCAGCCATTGTCTTGGGGTGACTTTATGTATCCCCTATCGCCTGCTCTGTGCCAGACATGAATCCTGTGCCTTTCTGTGTCTAAGCTGGGTCCGAGAGAAAGGGGGGAAAAAAAGAGTTTTGTGTTCAAGGCCATGCACACTCCCCTGCGTTCTGCTGCTGCGGAGTCAGGGAAAGCACCTTCCTGCTTTTCCCAGCTCTCGGCTCTCTGCAGCAGGGAAGAGAGTGGTATTCTCTTGCTTTTTAGCTAGCTTCTTGTTTCTTAGCTAAAGCACAGAGTTTCCTGGGACTTTGGGCTTCTTCTTCTTCTCTTCTGGACTGTTGAGCAACACCAGAACATCACCGGGAGGCCCCACACTGCGGCCCAGGGGGGCCCAAGCCACATCCCAGCTCTGGGGAGAGCAAAGCCACACTCACAGAAAGGACTTGGAAACCTTCCCAGGTCTTCTCCACAGCGAGAGGTTTTATTATTTAATATTATTCATGCTTTTTTTGATGTGCCTGCTTGCACTTTTCTTGTTAAATAAATTTTTTTACTTTCCTCCAAGGAATTTATTTCCGAACCTGGTGGGGGAGGCTACTGAAAGCTGCCTTCTATCAGAGGACATTCATTTAGGACATTCCTCCAAATTAGTCTCAAACCAAGACAGCCATCCTGGCTGTGTTCCCTCTCAACTTCTTATGCACCCCCAGCCTACTCACTGGCAGCCAAGGGCATAGATACAGAAAGCCTCTGTGCTGCAAAATTACTCTTCAGCAGCAGCCAAAACACTGATGTGCTATCAGAACCATTTTAGACACAGGTCCACACAGGTTCCTGTGAAGAAGGTTAACTCCAAACAAGCCAGACTCAGTACAAACTACTCAAAATAAATAAGAAAATTTTGACCCATGAAAGAAGCTCTTCCAACTGCCAAAAATCCCAGATTATGGGAAAAGCATTTAAATATGTGATTTATTCATAAAAAGAAGATCTTTAGAGAGGTGATACTGTTGTTGCTGGGATCTAACTTTTCCTAAAGCAACAGAATGTAAAGATATAAGGATCAGTCATCTGAAATAATACTTTCGTATTAGTCTTCCAAATTTTGGTTCAATTGGGATTAAAATTTCAAGATTAGTTGAAAGACCTAGTAAAGAGCACAAAATTATAATTCTGGTTTCAGTGTGTCACATAAATTATAGGATTTTGTAAATAGTTAACAATCATTGAAAGTATAGACAGTAAGTTTGTAATGTCCAGGAATGTTAAATGCCACTGGTTAATTGAATGGTGTAGAATAATATAGACCTAAACAACAACTTTCTGATTTTCAAAGTAACGTAAATCTAGCTATTTTAAATAATTAAGAGCAGACCAAGTTAAGGATGTATATTTCAGCTCAGAATTATGCATCTATTAGATCAGAAAATCAGTTTTCACATCCTTTGTGGGTAATGTCAAGGTAAAGAAAGGAAAAAGTGTTGACCTTCCTAGGCATGTGCACCATCTTATTTACAGCAAGAGAGAAATTACTTTATGAAGTTGTGACTCCAGTATGCCCAAGGTCAGAACTGCCTGGGATTCAGCTATAGATTTCTTGGACAGAAGCATGGTACACAAGAAATCAACCATCACAGTGACTGAAAAATAATTTTGTCTGGGAGATAAAGAATCCAAGAACATTTTACGCTCATCATAGATTCTTTATTAGTTCAATAAGCCAGTAAAGCTCATTTGGGAGCCCTTTGTGAGCTGATGACATCTTTACAACATGAGGTAGCAAACTAATATATGAGTTTCTGTATTAATCTGTGAGTGGCTGAAATGTCTTTCAAAAACTAATGCACCAGGAAAACAAAAGGAGCATCCATGCAGACAGGGATAAAGCATAGAAGAGCCAAGATCCAAGTCTGTATAATAAATATGGCTAGGCCCTGGATGAAATCCTGGAGATGAGCACTGCTAACTCAATAATTGTCCAAGTATGGGCTTCACTTCAGCAGAGGGAACATTTCATACACAGTGGAGGAGATGACAAATCCCAGGGTTTGCTGGGTCAAGGAAGCACCTTCACCATACATCATAGGAAACCCCTGGGAGGAGATCAGTTACAAGCTGGCAAGTTGAAGTCTCAGATAATTAAAGGAATCATATCTCAACAACAGGAAAATGACAAAACCTTTTTCCTGTGATAAGAAAGCAAATTGGATGTATTGGATTGGATAATAAAGCACAGGAACACAATAAAGATTAAAATGTATTTCCCTGATATAACAGCAAAAGGGAGAAAGAGCTATTTCTCTTATTCCTACTTCTTTACTTCTTCTGCTGTGGTATCTGAAAGTAAGTTTTAACATTTTTCCTTGTTCATTTGCAAAAGGAAGCTCCAAAAAAATCCCATCTTCCCTGCTAATCTATGGAGACAGAACCATTCTGACACCAATTGGGATGCAAATTCATCTGTCGTGGGCTTTGTCACAGGGTGATGAACAATCAAACAGTAAAGTCTGCTTCTCCCAAACTTATGGGAAAGCTGCGATTTGGAGAGGGGAGCTGCATCTGTATTTCACATGTACCGGAAAGATGTTCTTGTCAAAATTTCTCTCCGAATGTTATCAGACAGTTCTTGTTTCTTTCTTCTTAGTATTTGACAGACAGTGTGGGAAGGGAGGTCTTCATTTGAGAGATTTAGTGGCGCTGTGTCAAGGCTTCACAATAATTTAAAGAGTTCTTTGGGAGGATAATTTTACTGATGTAGTGCAATCTGATCCAGCACAACCATTACATATCAAAAGTGACATCAGTGCATTACTATAATGTTTTTTTATGTCATTATAAAGGCAGAAAAGTGTTCTAGGAGAATACTGACATGACTTTTTGTTTTTAGGAATTAAAATCTGAAAATTTCAATTTTACTCTACATATTTGCTTTAGTCTGATTTGAGGTCTGTTTTGGGACCGTTTAGAGAGCTGAGCTAAATGACAGAGATGTGCTTGTTCAGATCCTTGAGTAGCCAAGGCCAGTATGTGCTCATAGACCTCAAGGCTCTCAGTGGTATAGACAACATTGTTAGGCTTTTGTACCTAGAAAGGTGAAGTCAAACAACTTTCCAGGATATGTAAATCTTTTCCATGCTCTGGACCAAGTGATCTTCAGTCTCCACTGCATAAAGCTAAACATAGCGAATCTAATGGTGAATTAGCACAGAGGAATGCAGGACTGTGCAGAGATAACTAACTTTGTGCCAGAGAGTCTTTCAGCAAACTCACTTGAATAGAAAGGGTTAACAAGGCCCTGCATGTGAATGGTGTAGACAGCAGACAGCCGTTGTCAGACCACATGAAAACTTCTTTCACTTAAAGCTCTCACTTTAAGTCACTACCTGCTGAGATGAGATGTAGAAACTCCCGGGAATGTTATCTCTTCCTTTTAACTAACGGGAACGATTCTAGGTATCTGTGAGGTATGGCAAGGAGAGGCAGGCACAGAAAAATCAGGGCTGTTTTTAGAAAGCCCTTAGGCACATGCCTAATTCAGACCTTTGCTGCTGGGATCAGTCATGTTTTGGTCTAGCTCCATAATGCTTAGGTGTTGTAGATATACTACAGAGAACACAACTTCTAAAATCAAAATCTGGTGTATACAGTACAGTCAGGCTGCCTTTCTACACTCAAAACTGGATTGCATTGTGAATTTTTTTCAAGTTTATCCCACTGTAATCCATCATTGCACTCTGGTGGATTTTAAGGACAAGTAGAAGAAGCTTTGTAAACATGCTAAGTTTTGGCATCGTTGTAATCGCTTATGTGTTTGATTTTCTTTTTTTTTTTCCCAGAATTATAGATAGACGTATCTACCCAGAGCATAATACTCATTGAATTACCTAGAAGAAGAAAAGGAATAATTTCATGCAGGGGTAACATTTGGAGTGTAGGGTCAACATTTCTGGGAATTTATGACTGACACATTTATTTGAGGCTGTTAAGGAGGTCTTGCTCTGACTAATAAGTCCTTTGAGAGTCATAATTGAAGCATGATGGATTGATTACAGTGGATAATTCTTTGTTTCCCAAGCATTTTTTTTTTAATTCCTTCTTCTCTTCCTACTCAGTTGTTTATAATATACATTATCTTGTTTTAATCTTTGTAAAGAAGTTAAACTAAGCATGCCTTTATATATCTGTGTTACATCTTCCTGAAATATTGTTTAGAGTAACCATATATACAATTTCCTTTACAGTAATTTTTTACAGAAGTACAAGTGCTGATTTAACTGGCCATAAAAAGAGAACATTTATTCACAGCATCTGGCTTATATGCTGTGTTCAGAATGGCAAACATTTTTGTTTGAAACAGCATTGGTTCATCTAGACCATCCCCCTGCCTGTGTTACTACGGTTCATATTGCACCATTTAATTGAAAACTAAGCAGCCAAATGAATACTATTCTGCAGCATCCAGCATTCCTCCCAAAAGAGCTGTGATACAATGCATTGTAGGAACTACTACGAGCTGGCAACAGACATTTAGCAAATGGCATTTCAAAGAAGAGGGAAAGAAAAGGATTTCAATCACGCTATAAACTACAAAACTCATGTTTGTTGTAAGTTCTGATGTCCAGATCTTCTTTCTCTCCATCTCTCTCCAACCCCTTCTCTTCCTGCATCACACTACATTTCCTCAGAGTTTTAATGTCAATTTCAGTACATTGGATTACAGGTGTGAAAGGCACCCTTTCTACAACTGTGATCACATCTCAAGCCGATCAGGACCTGGCAGACTCAACTTGGATTATAATTCTACTATGTTTTCTTCTAAATAACACCCCAGCTCCCAAAAGACAAGTTTTGCAGTAAGCTCCATGGTGAATGACTGGAGACCAGAGGAGGGAAGGGATGCTTTCTCATGAAAGGAACTTTAAATTGATCCTTTTTCATAGTCAGTAAAAAATGCATGCAAGCATCACGTTTCCACCCCAACCCTGGGCTGAGCATCACGTCCCTGCTGCAACAAAGACTGCTAACGTAGCAGAGCAATATCATGTGAACTTCAATAAATCATTAGCTCATGAAACTACTTTTCTCAAAGACCTGAGCAGACAGTTTGATGCTAGAGCAGTCATTTAATAATTTGACATCAGAAAATATGCTGCTAACATATGTGTTGCTGATACATAAGACTCAATATAAAGAATATAGACTGAGATGAACGTTGGTATTTGCAAGAAGTGGCCCAATGGAACATAAATACATGGTAAAACCTGAGAAATGACTCTAGTACAATAGAAATGGATAGTGTACATTCAATGTGGATCCTCATTTCAGACAAGTTATGAGCAGTAAAGTGAAAATCTAGTAGGAAATCACAGTAAAACTGGACATGACAGGGATCAATACCACTGAATGAAGTCCAGTGACACAGGAATTGAATTAGAAAGGATGAAACCAGAATACAGGAATGATTCCAAGTCCACATCTGTCACTGCTATCTATTCTCAACATCCTATCACATCAGAGAGCTTGTGGATTTGTACCACCTCTGAGTTACTGTTCTAGACTTAGAAATTATTGCATATTCAATTCATTATCTGCTCTATCATATCTTAGTAGATCCTTTAAGATCATAACTGAGGAAATATAGGAGAAATCTGCAATGATATACTAAATTAAGACAGAAGAAAATATTTAATTAAATGGTAAATTCATTGATGAAATACATTGCCCAACAAAACTTGTTATTTTTATTGTCCCATGCTTACCAGAAAAGGAATTTGTTTATTCTTGATTGAATTTAGAGTTCACATGTAACAACTCACACCAAGCCTGATTAGTATTATTTAGTTTTCAGAAATTATCCTTCTCTTGTTTATACCTTGGGAAAAAAAGTCTCATCAACTATACATTAAGCGAGGTAGAATATTCCAAGCCCCACACCAAAAGCCCTCCAAGACAATGAAAACCCATTCCTAATCTTTAGGTCTAGAAATAAGGCTTTCATTTAGGAATGGATTTCATTTATTCATACAATTTGATTGCACACATAGATTTTTATCTTTTACCCCGGAGTTCCGTGATGACACTTATTTGTCAGTGTGTGCCAAAGTGGTCACCTGTAAAGTCAGGTAAAGTATTACTTGAAGCTTACATTTGCAGTCCTGGGTCTTTGGTGAATATGGTGTATATGAAAGAACATGAGTTTAACAATCTACATATGCAGCTTTGGGAAATAAAATTCACGGTCTCAATAACTGCCCTGAGACAGGCCTTAGAAAAATATTTTTTGCTTCAAAACAAGCGATCTTCTAAAACCATAAAAAGGAATGTTTGTTCCTGCATTTATCCACATGGAACTATAAACAATGTGTATTTTTGATGAAATTTTAAGTGTTAACATATATTTTAGAGGACATGAAGCTCATTCCACACTGCACCGCCACTATCACAGCAAATGCTTCTACTGCAGGTCTTTGATGGAAAGGAATGTTAGATGAAGATCACCTTCAGATATCCTGACCTCAGGGACAGGCTTGCCATCTTATCATCTTCCTTTGTAACTCTTCTGTCTCATCCATCGTCTCCACTTCACTTGGTCTTTGAACCTTGCTCTGTAATATATCAGGCCACATTTTTCAAACTGCACTACATGTTAAAAGAAGCACAAGCAAACAAGCAGGTGGTGCTGTCAGGTACTCTGTTCCCAAGCTGTTGGATAATGGACAGTTCTGTGCTGCTTTTTCTAACTACTAGGTATAAAATTGGATTCAGTTTCTCTCCAAAGCCTTCCCCTCTGCTTTCTTTCATGACTGTGCTATTCTCCCACTTCTGTTCTTGCAAAACAGTAGAAGAATGCTGTCTGGATCACAAAGAGAGCCAGATTTTCCCTGCACCACTTTGATATATCCCAGCTTTCATGGCAGTCAGTCAAAGCAGTCACTTACAGCTATTTGTCTACCTCATGAACTACCACAAGACAGCCAGGAACTTTCAACAAAAAATCTCTTACAAGAAAATTGTCTATTTAACTACAGATAACACCTACTTAAATGTGTTTATATGCAAGTGTTGAGAGGTGGAATAGATGATAGGGGAATAAGGTTATAAACCAGAGAAACAAGCATGTAAACAGACCGCTGGTTAGTACTCAGGTCTGGCCATGCCCTGCATCTGACCTGCAGTCTGCCCTGTCTTCTCAGGAAACTGCATTTCTAACTATTTTCTTGAATGAGGGTACTCTTTATTCCGTGACCATGTCTGTGTGTGTGTATGTCTAGGAGCCAGGAATGTGTGACCAGGTCATAAGCACCATGTGCTCACAATGTCAGAAACTGGAGAGACCACAGTGTGTGCACTTTGACTGATGAGAAAGGATAAAGCTGAACTAGCTGGTGAGTAGGGTCGAAGCTTGGTAGCCAGATATTAGAGCAGCTTTAGTTCTGGGTGAGATACTGGAGAGACTAAAGAGTCTGAGTACTTGATACTGAAGGAACCAGGAGGTCTAATTCAGCACCTGTGGAGGATGTAAGGTCTGGCAGTTGACTACTGGCAAGGTCATAGATCAGGACCAGCCAGAAAACCCTTTAGTGTGTGTGAGTCTGTACATGAAACAGCTGGGACACTGAGGGATCCAGTTTACAACTAGTGGTTAAATTTGGGGTGTAAGGCCAGCTGCTGGGAGGATCCACAGTGCTTGTGGCTGTGAATATGTGTGTAAGCCTGCATAGCAGCAGCTGAACTGTATCTACACACCAGCATCTTGGATGAGAGAGCAGAGACACAAGGCCAGCTGCTGGATGGACCTGACTGTATAAGGTCAGCAAGTGAACACGTATTTTCTATGTATATGTATGTGTATATTTCCCACTAACAGATCTTCCTCTGCAACAGCAAGCAAGGGAGGCAGATCAGGCCATTTGAATTTAGATCCTCAGTCATTGCTGGAAGAGTTATTTTGTTCTTGATCTCAGCAGGTGCTGCTCAGAGCTGAAACTCACTGAAATCCCTTTCAGCAAAAGCCATTTTCTTTCCTTAGGATTCGCAAACATACTTTCTGTTAACCAAATGAGTTTCTGTCTCACTGGAGGACTCTGTAAACATAATGCCCCCTATATCTCCAAAGTCATGGATGTTTCCTAGCTTAACTACATTCTCCTGAACAAGTCTTAGAGGACTTCTAAGATGAAAACTTTCAATACACCTACAGCAATGCCCCTTTGACTCTTAACAGCAGAGTTCACACAGTTTCTCAATGAAAGGCATGTTTTGAGGCATTCTCAGATGGCCCTTACGACTGCAAGTAAAAGGTCAGGAGTCTGGATTTCTGTTTATAATTCATGTACTGTCGTACTCACCTGCATATTAACTCCAGTTAACCTACATTTCTCAAACTTCTCCCTGAAAACTCCTATTTGTACCACCCTGCCCACATGCTACTTTTACAAAACCTTCTTCACATAAACTGTTCCAAAAAATTTAGTTGCAGTAGGAAAGGGAGACACTAATCATGGACCTTTCTAGGGACATTCTGCCCCCTAAGGGCAAGACACCAGTGTGATATATTGTCTGCTTAAAGCAGTCAGCCTCTGGCTCTCAAAAATACCTTCTTTTCTCTAATATCCCTTAAGTTAAGGGACCTATACTTTCTTTACATCCAAGAGTGGTCAACATAATAATTGAAAATTTTATCTCATAGTAACTTTAATTATGCATATAAATACAAGAGAAAACAGATACATAACACTATGGAATTCCTTTTTTTTTATACATTTGAGTTATTAAATTTCCCTGTATCCTACCTGAAGCAAAGGCTATAGCACTAACCTTATGGGCTTTCAGAAATCTGTCCATATATATTATCTGACAGTTCAAACTTCACCATTCAACACTATGTTACCAAATACCCAGAATTTTATGTAGGGTATTAAAGGATATTAAACTTCCTCACAACAAAAATACACTATCTTCCATCTCCTACAGCAGATGGAAGCTTTCTTCTGGAAGATTTCAGTTGAATGATGAGTCTTTCTTATAAACTACCACGAGAGTTTTGAAAATAAAAGCCTAAATTTAACCATATAAATCCATACTTAGATCTCTACCTTATTAAATGTTGGGCTCCCATTAATTTCTTTCAGAGTGTTTTAGAATCAAAGATGGCATCAGCTGGAGAGCGGGAGAGCATATAGCACTACTGAAAGCCAGGCAGGTGTCTGAATGGGACCTCATATTTATCTCTTCCTGAACTTTTATTTTTGAAGGTTTTAGCCCAGCATTCAAGTAGTTTCATTGTGGGGAAAGAAGTCGGGGGAAGATTACAATTAAAAAAAAAAAAAAGAAAACCAAACAGAAGAAGGTCTCTTGGTTCCTGAATGTCTCTGTCTGCCCTTTCTGATGTGCGACTCATTGCTGGCTGGGAAGGGAATGAGCTTTCATAATGAATAATAAACTCTGCCAAAGCTCAGATCTGTTATGCAAATAAACATATTAAATGAATGCATTTTCCATGCAGCATAGCTTCTGCCAGGAAATTTGTTGAAAACATTGTTTTGCCATTGACAAAGGCAATGTGCCAGATTCAAACCTGGTGTGAGTGGGCGCAAGTCTGCTGGTTTCAGTGGCATTGAGCCCATTCACACCAGGTCTGTAATTGGCCTATTGTGTTTCAAAGGTTTTCATGATCCAAGAAGTGCCAAAGTGCAGATAAACAAATTCTTTAACTATAGAAGAGCTTTTTCAGAGTCAACACTAATTTTCAGTTCACTTAGCAGACATAAACTCCTTCTGGCTGAGTTCAGTCTGTGACTGTACCAACTTTCTAACTTACAGAATGAGAATTCTTGGGTACTCTCTACTCCATCTCTGCAGAACTGCTAAAATGAGCCAGCCTTGAAGGCACCAGCTTCAGAAATTGTATCTCAGTAGAAGATGGAAAACTGGACTGATTCAATAAAAATTGACCTGACCTTCCTGTTCTGACTTCATCTCAGGCAAAATCTCTTTCAAGTTTTAGAAATATTTTATTTACTCTTTCTCTCCACAAGTTATGTCAAATGTCAAAAAAAAAATGCTAAGCATACAAAAGAGTGTAAGATGGACTGTTTCTGTGAAATCTTTAACCTTGGTTTATGGTTACAAATTATGTAAATAAACATCTCAATTTTGTGTGATCTGCATACAGATTAAGTCATACCTCAGAATCTTTTGAAGTATACCCATGCAGTTTCAGAGAGTATATGCTTCTGAACTCATACTTTCTTTTATCTCAACTACACCAAACACTGAGGACTATACTGATAACTGTTATAAGGACATGATAACAAACATCAAATTTGGCAGAGAGTTACTAAGGTGAGCAGTACAATATTTGCCCTGAGATAGGTCTAACTACTCTGTGCCATTCTATGATCACAAGTACAGTATGGGTGTCTAAATGGTTAGAATAAATAGTGACTAAGAGATTTGGATTCCAGTGAGGGAGAATCAAAGATTAATGTAAGAATTAACAGAGTGGTATATAGTATAAGAATAACAAATCAGATATGATACAATTTCTTATTCAAGCTGACTTCTTTAACATTTTTGGAATGTAAACATGAAGCTGGCTGCATAAGATCAGGTCACCTATTGCCTGGGGAGAGCAGAGCAAATTTTACTGTCTTGATTTTGGAAGATTTAAGTCCTGGTTTGTCTTCATTCAGGCATAAGAAATCCTGAGGCAATTTCTTTCACACAGAAATTACCGATTTTCATATTTTCATCATAATTTGGGTTGGTTTTCTACTGCACCTACTTTTTTTTTTTACATTAGAAGTACAGCTGTTACATATATGAGCAGCTTCTGTGGCACAAAGCTGAAAAATCAGGTTTCTTGCTGTACAAGTATGGCATAACAGCAAACAGTGCCATTAAATCAAAGCTGCAATAATCTGCAGCACCTCTGACAGATATCTGCGCATAACTTCAATGTGACTTATGTGCTAAGATAATGAATTCTATAATGCAAATTTACACACGGGGGTCAAATAAGGAAGTTCTTTGTATTTGACAGTACATTGGGTATTAGGTATTTGTCACAAAATAAATAATTCATCTCTCATAGCTACTTGCTATGTAAATGATAGTCTATGTATATTAAAGCATTTAGCACTTAGAATAAAATGGACAGCTGGGGCCAAATGAATATCTCTCAGGACACATTACCATTAGACCTCCCCTGTGAGTTTTTAACTCTTTTCACTTCTCAGTGCTGTCATGAGGACATTAATTGAATAAGGCACAGAATTGCTTCTAATGCAGGCAGAGCAACAGAAAAAGAGAGGAAAATAATGTAAAGCAGCACATTAATTTCAGATTCGACTTTCCCCCAATTTTAATGTTTCTCAAATCCCCCATGTAATTTGGTTCTGATTCAATTTAGGAAAAAACAAAGGTTAAATATTTTCAAAACATCAAGCAGATGACAATCAAAACATAATTTAAATACGTTTAATACAAGCTGAGATTTCGGCAGAATTTGAAGTCCAAAACTGCCCCTAAATTCCATATGAATTTAGACTATCATTGAACACATTTTCTCATTCCAGCCCTCTGATAGATTCTTCTCCTATTGACTCGGACCCAAAGTGACCTTGTACTCCTTTCCTATTGACTCGAATCCAAAGTGAACTTTAAACAGAGCATGAAGGTTCACCCACCAAAGGGTGGCCATGCAAGGGGGTTAAGGGTAACCCTCCAGACCCTATGGAGAGGGTAAATTGGAGTGCATGCTGTCAGTCCTACCCAGTATTGCACGAATTTCCTCTAAAAATAGAAGCGACAGAGGCTGTTTTAACATCTTGTGCCCTGCTCCTGAAGTTAGAAACACCATGAGACTCAAATTGTGTCTCAGACCTGTAGCTGTGAATCCCAGTCCACTAAAGTCGGTATAGTTGTCTGAGACTTATAGCCTGGTTTAATCTCAGCATCTTCTCTCCACTGTAACTGCTCTGATAGCAGTTATAGCATTCATTGGTTACTTTGAACATGATGTAAACCAGACTGGACCTGATTTACTGATCTAGCTGTTACATATATGTCAATAATCTTTTCCTCCTTGGTTTCAGGATGATTATATGATACCCCCGCCAATAACCTAGGCTTCTCTAGGGATAATTTAACAGTTATAGATCAGATTATACAGAAATATGATATACAGAGAAGTAATTTAGAAAAATTCGTAGTACCTGTGATCATCACTGTTGTATCAGTGTAAAGTCTAAGCTGCAGTAAAACAGATTATAAAGCTGAATAGTGAAGAGAGACAGAAAGAAGATTCTGATGTTTTAATCATTCACAAAATATGTCTATTCCCAAACTGAACTCCTAAACCCCAAGCCAGCATGAGCTGTAACTTTTTAATACTGCATACCAACCTTTATTTAAACTTCAGTTTATGTTATAATAATACTAGTTATCATAAAATGAGTTCCCTGCTGAATTCAGCTTTGAATTAAGGTGATGAAATTGAAAGAGTTAGACCTATGCGTGTCATGGATTTTTAGTATCCTGGTTCAGCACAAAATATGTTAACATAACCAGCATTTGACCTCAACACATTGTCATCCAATTCTGTAAAACAATAGAAAGTGGAAGGCAGTTTAGTAAAAATACTTAAATATTTTTGTGTTTTCCTAAATGAGAAGTCATAGGTTCTGCTATAAACACAAAGAAAAATCTTTGTCCTTTGAAATCCTGGCCATTTGAGCTTTCGAGCATAGATCAAAGACACTTGAGACAGTAATACTCTCACTGACAAATCCATCTAGAACGTTGCAAACTTTGGCAAAATGCGGTTTCGACCTCAGGTAGCAATACTGGGATAATGCTGGTGAGCATCAGGCTCCCCCCAGGAATCTGATGTTATTCAGGTCAGGCAGAAACCAGGTGAGCCACTTGTGGGGTGCCCTTTATTTACAGCCAATCCAGGTAAATACAGTACTCCACTCTCAGTATGCCCTTAGCTACCTGGTTGGTTTGCTTTATTCAGGGCTGTAAACAGCTTGCCACATTTTAAGGCAGAAAAGAAAGCTGCCAGTGTCTGGGAGGGTGCAGAGTAAGGAGGAAAAGGTTTCTCTTTGGGGCTGGTTAGGGTCATCTAAACATAATTTACTTGATAATTTCAATATTATAGCCTTCCTCACTGCTTTAAAAATGTTTGTCTACAACCTGATAATGCCTTCACAGTCAGCGGTGTAGAAAGAAGACCTTACACCTTTTCTGCAATAACTCTAGTCCTGGTGGATTCAAACTCTCATTGGTTTTGCTCTCAAAGTCACATCTGTAATATGGTGACAGCTGGCTCAGTGCTTTTTCATGTCATTAAAATCCAATGTCTTAAAAGAGTAAGTTTTGTGAAGCCAAGACACCATTTCAAACACAGAAAACAAAACAGTGTAATGAAATCTCAGCTGGAGGTTTTTTCTCAGAGGTGACCTTTCCTTCACAGCAATAACTGAAGGACACAAATATGGGGCATGAAGTGGGCACATTACTGTCATGTGCAGATAGTCTGGACCTCCAGCTGTGGAAGCTGGGAGAGAAGGTAAGGAATATTTCAGTGTGGCTAGTGAAAGAGAAGGTTTGTTTAAATTGATGGAGCACAAAGGGGATCATGACTCCCCCTTTGAGGCCACCAGCTGTGGCACACGTGTGCAGTGCCTGTTCCAGTGGCATGTACACGATGCCTCCCCTTGCAGATGAGAGCTGTTTCTGGCTCTCTGGGTGGCATGATAACTGAGACAGTTGCCAAGAGTGCCCTGGCCACTGGGTTAGTGGGAGATGGATCTAATGCTGATATTTTTCCCTCTCCTGTGCTTCTTCAGTAGCAGAATGCACAGCTTCTTTGCAGCTGGAAAGCTACATTATCTTGCTCATGAGCTGCTTTCTCCCCTGCCTGCCTCCCTCAGAGATTGCCCTTTCTCTGTGTGCTCTTGTCATATCCTCAAGGTCAAAAAGTGTGGAAGAAACATAATGTCTTTCCAGGTGTTTTTCCTAAACAGCTTATTCTCTGAAGATGCCATTGTTAAAGGCTGCACAATAATAGGAGTTACGTGCAGATGATGATTATTTAATGCAGCATATTGAGTTTTCAAATCTTTCTTAATTTCGAGTTCGGACAGAGATACTGCTTTGGGAAAGAAAATTGTGAAGTGAATAACTGGAAATTGGTTTGGATCAATCAAAACATTTAATTTTCATTACATTATTCTTGCAATATGATTTTGAATTATCTCAAAATACAGTGGATACATGTAATAATCAAATGGAATATTAGTAATTTCAAAGGAGAAATTAAACCATCTTGTTCTAAGAATGTCAAAAAGCAGGTTTTGTTTTTGCAAAAATAAAATATCAGTTGGATGTGAATACCCCTACAAACCATTCCAATTTCAGTGGAATGGTATTTGCAGGCAGAAATTTCTTTCATCTATTTTCCTGATCACTGCTAAACAGACATCACTTTCACAGCAAAAAGTAAGGAAATCAACAAAACACACAAAATGAATACATTGTTTCCATTTGTTCATTCATGTGTACATTTTTTCTATTCCTGATCTAAAGGCTATTTGATTTCTTGAACTCTTTCCATACCTTTAATTTTTGAGCAAATGTTGAGACAAGCACAAGCAGCTTATGTGCGTTCCCATATCACACTCCTTCCATGAATCTGCATGCTAATCCACAAGTTAGCCATTCTGAGGTCTGTCTTGATGAACAATTAGTGTATTGTGATGTGCAAAGCTTTGACAAAACTATTCCCTAACCCATTTTTGCCTGTGCAAGGAATTTGAGTTGTTGATCCCAAGAGCATGTAGCACTAATCTGCTTCTTGTACAATACACTCTTTTCCTTTCCTTCTCACTTTGATTACTTCTGAAGTCTAGTTTGTTATTTTTCATTATTTGTTATTGTTTTATTATTTGTTATTCATTTCTTAGTTTGCTCTTGCTATTTGTCTTTCCCCTTTGCTATTGCTTTATTTGTTTGCATTCTGTTTCTGCAATATTTTTCCTTTTGCTATTATTTTTCTTCATTAGTTGGAGTGATCATTTATCTCTGCATATCATGTAGCTCGTTTTTATTTCATTATTTCCTCTGTTTGTGCTACACAGCCACCACTGCTCAGCCTCACAAAGTCTTCTAAAGGCAACTCTTATCAATACAGCACCACTGAACCTCACAGATAATGCTTTATTAAATGTTACACTGAAGCTGAAATCTTACACAGTAGGTAGCATAAAATCATTACCAGCTTGAATATTTTTGAGGATCAAGATGATAATGATAAGAGCAATGTCCCAACAGGGGACTCGCCACTTATTACTTAATCCACAAGCCCCCTATAGGTGTATTTTGGTGCCATTGAATGCCCACCCAAGGGCTGTATGAAAGCCTGAAGAAGCTAAGACACATCAATGGTTCTGTAAAGGTCTGTAATACAGCCTAAGCTCTCTGGGATTTTTAGGGACTTTATGTTATTAATAAAAAGTTGATGGGAATTAAAAATGTTGCTTGGGAAAAGTGTGCAAAAAAGCCTTACTTGCTTTATGACTCTCTACTGTAAAACTGCCTAGGAAATAACATCCCACACTGCCTTTTCTTTTTAAATAGTATATGTGAGTGAACTCTCATCTCTCCTTTAACTGTGGAATATTTAGATGTGTAATATAAAAAGGATTTGTAAAACAAATAGTGGTCCCCACACTCTAGATGTCTCCAGTCAGAGCAAATGCAATGTTTTTCATTTCATAATCTGAGCTATATTTCAGATATGAAAGGCTAAAGTAAGTTAATGTTTCCCTGAGCAAAGCTATCAAGCAGACAAACACTATAAAAATGTTATATGGTCTTTCCTTCTCCTCATATCACTGCAGATCTTTGATCCTCAGATCTAGTTTTAGAATCTTAAAGGACTGAGAAGATCTACAATTTCTTTAATAATATTGGCATTTTCATGAACTGTGTAACATCCTCTACTCAGATGGTCAAGATTTTCAGGAAGATTGTCTCCCTTTTGAATTATTTATAATGTTTTGAAGGTCTGTGTTCTACTACAAGTCTGTATTTCCCTCTAAAGCTCTTAGGATTTATCTGCTGGAACAGTTGGATGTTGGATTTTGCTTGTTTGTATTTTCTTTTTTTTTTCCCCCCATTTGGACCCTGGCATAAGCAGGTCAAGTGCAGCACTCTCCAATGAGATCAGTGTTACAGGAGCATGGACTTAGAGTGTTGTATCTGCTGTTCAGGGAAGAGGGAGGTCCCCAAAATGAATCTAATTTGTATAAAATAACTGAGATCTTCACTGTCTGTCACTCTTACCATCGACATGCACATGACAAAGCCCTCAAGTCAAGGCTGTACTACATCACCTAAAGAAGCAGAGGTTGAATCCTAGCTCTAACTGAATTCCCAAAAATCACAGCAGGACCAGGAATTTAGCCACTACTGTATAGATGGTGTTACATACCAGAGAGTGAAATTTCTCACAAGATGCACTTTTGTACCTGGTAACTGCATTGCACCAACTATGAACCATGTTTAACATCATAAAGGCCTTATTTTGGATAGTTCAGATGCTGTGAATTAGTGTGTTTGATAAGCCCACATTTCTAAATTTGAGATATATTTCCCCTCCAACACAAACAGACCTTAGAGTCCGCAGCAAGAAGTTTTATTAAGTCAGGTGTCTGACAGAATCTTCTCTCTAACTCAATTTGCCTAAATGAGGTAAAACTTCTTTTTATGGGACACGCAGGCAAATATACCAAATACACATTTATAAAAGAATGGCACTTAATAGGTTTCACTGACTGAAGCATAGACGACTATATTGATGACTGTCTTACAGTGAGACCTCACTGGTTTTAGATTCCCTTCTCTGACTGTTTCTCTATGCAATTTCTTTTATTTCTCATTCTCTTGAATGTTAAATTCTGTAGTTCTTTCAAGCAGTCAAATGTTACCCATCCACACTAGTATAAAACCAATGCAAAAAGGGTTCTATTATTTTTAGCTACATAATTTTCCTTTAAAAGTTATATACTCCTATAAATTGTATGCCTTACAAAATTGAGAAGGGGAGTAGTAGATACGCAAACTCTTCTCTTTCCTTCCAGTGGCATGAGGTAAATTGCACAATAAATCAATTTTTATGGATGCTGTTGACTCGCAACATTTGCTGCTTTTAAAAATTAATAGCTGAAATAATGAACATCCTCAAAAACTCTCTGAACAGTCAGCTTGATTAATTCCCTGATATGAAAAGCAGTTGACAGGTGCAATATCCTCAGCTGAAATTTTCTGTAGCCTGATCACACTACAATCTAAACCTATTCCAGTAACATGAGCTTGTTTGCTTTGGTTTTAATTTGTGCAAAACAAACAAACTTAAGTCCCACATTGTGCTTTGCCTAGACATGCATACACACAAAAATCCATAAAATATTCCTTCCTGTAAAATGAAATCCAGTTTAATTTTTGTGCAAATACTATGATGAAGTCGTAATAGCACTGCACAGTGCAAAGTGCAACTGGCATCACTTCATATTAATATTGCATTATTGCCAAACTGATAAGGAATTCCTGGGTATAAGGAAATGTGCATTGCATTTTGAGCATTTTCTAGATAGTGATCCACATGTCAAAGTGATGTAATCAGGAATACCTCCTTTGAATGAAATTCACAGCTTGACACCGTGTTTCCATAGTCCCCCTTTTCTGGGTCTCACTATTCGTAGTCCTTTAACACAGGAGTTTAACACAAAAAAATGATTAAAAAAAAAGTGATAGCCATTTCCTTTTTTCTAGAGCTGGAATTAAATAATGCTGTTCTCTACAGTGAGAAACATTTGGGATATATTTCTAGTTAGGATACAAAAGATAAGAAATCAATAAAATTTTGGTTGACCATTAGGGAATTTTTTTAAATTTTAAAATGTTCATAAGATTTAAAATATCTGAAATGTAATGCCATCCCATGTTCTTTATTGTCCTGCTTTTCATTGCTGAGATATTGGTCCAAAATAATCAAGACAAATGCCTGAAGTTGTGATTAATGAGGCTGCCTGAGATATTCAGGTGGTCCAGATGACTCCATCCTGCATCACAAGCAGTGAATGGACATAGAACCTTCACTTTCAATGAATAAAGGTCATCAGTTCTCAGCTATATACAACTTCTGCTACCTAAAGATCCTTTAAAATTAGCTCTTGTGAGGAATATCTGCCTGAAAAATAAGCAAAATACGTTTTTAGTCTTCATATAATCAATTTGATGTTCTTTCTTATTTTTCATGACATTAAGGTCCATGGTATCTCCCTGTATACCTATGGGAGTTTTTCCTCCGTTATTCAGGAGCTTTCTCTGCTGATTAACAAATTCATTGTTGCTGTGAGAAAAAACTGCAGAGGCATGTCTTGTTCAGGTGCTCAAATAAATAAAGCTATACAGGAATGCATGAGTGAGACTGAAGGAAACCTTCGTAAAAGTTTCAGCTGGCAGATGGGGATATCATCTATGTTGCTGCCGAAGATTTCCAAGATAATAAATATTACTCTCTTGATAATCACTTTAGATAACTTCTCCATCAGCAGCTCTTGCAACTGTGAAGTGTCTGGGGGGTTTGTAGATTAGCAAGATGTCAAGGCTGGTCTTTACTGTAGTCTTACAAAATAAAGGGAAACACTCAAGGGAGTCTTCTTCAACAGAATTCATTAAATTTCTCAAATATGCAGAAGAATTACAGAGAGATAGCTAATAAAACTATGCAATCTGCTTGTCAGATATGTCAAAAAAAAATTAATTTACAAAAAGAAGACATTTCCACTACAACATGCAAGGCAGTTTTTAGGATCTGACTTCCAAACGCATACACAATCTATTAAAATAAGGTATCAGAGGACAAAGGAACATGTCGCAGAGCAAGAGGGCCTTAGAAACGTGATTCTAGAGAAAAATCTAAAATGCATTAGGAATAAAGCATGAAAACAAACTTCTAAATAACAGTGTGGACAAAGTGAGATGTGTGAAGGTTTTAGCTTTGTTTAAATAAAATTACATTTTGTCCCCAGAGGACTAAGACATCTTCCTGAGTGAAGAGGAACACCAAGGTATTTAGCACCTGCCAATATATTCTTCCTCTGTTTAGACGAAGATGAAGACTGGGGGATTATCAAGTTCCCAGAGTCATCCTGTTTACAAACCAGCAAAAGGCTTCAGAGAGTAGCGTGCTTTTCGGTGCTTCTTGGCTTGACTGGAGAAAGGAATAACTTATATCACCCATGGTAACTTGTTCTCAGATGTAAATTAATCAGAATAGTAGACATGGAACCCCTAGTACATAGGTGGCCCCCTCCTCCTCTCAGGAGCCTCGAGATTCGTAATTGCTCTCTTCTCTTGTATCTCTGTTGTGCCTGAGTAAGAGCCAGCACACTCTGATGCTGAGTACATATGTAAAGGCTGTGCGACCACCTCCTCCTAAGCACACCAGTGCTGTATCACATATGTCCATTTACTACCCAGAATTAGTCAAAGCATTTGCTTAGGTTATGAAACATTGATTTTCATGGTCCAGGGAGGGGAACAGGGGAAATTGCGATTGCAAAATCAGAAAAAAACCCAAAGCATTGAAATTGTTACTGTATAAATTAAAGTACATGACAGGCAGTGCCAGGAAAGCAAGTCACTGAGCATAACAATAGTGTATTACAAGTTAAATAATAACGCCAATAGGAAGACAGGAGGCCAGAGTCAAATAAAAGACACTTTGTTATTCACAATTCAGTCTTAAACTTTTGTTCCCTGACTCAGAATAAGCACCCATGAAACGTTAACTCCAGATTTATTAATAACTCAAGATGGAAGGGCACTTCGTCTTTTTATGATTAATTATGGACAGATTGAGAACCAGAAGACTGCTCTGATAAGCTGCTTAGGCCATGTGGAAAGAGAATATATACCCAGAAATGCCCAGCTGTCAGCTTCGCTGGAGGTACTGACCCCAGGGAACCAACTTAAGGCAAAGCAACATGAAGATAGAAGCAACACTAAGGAGGCTAAAAGACTGCCTGCTGCACATCTTAATTGCTTGAGCTATTAAACAAACACATCTGGTGTTGATGTCTCTGGAATACTGTACTTTTTGTGTATCACATATGCCTCTGTGTTAATGCTCTTGTGAGCTGCTCACTTTCGGCTTGGAGAGTTAGGCTGCTAGATTTTTTTTTTTATTTTAATCTTCTAATGCGAAACTTATACACACTTATTTGGTGATTTCATTTTATTTGTTTTTTACCCTCAGCCTTTTGGGGTTTGTCTATTGCACTGTCTATCCATTCACCTTCCACCACGTCTGCTTTCCCCGTTTGTTCGAGAGAAATTAGCAAAATTAAATAAAGAAAAATTCCACTCTGGCAGGCATGAATTTGTTACAGTGAGTTAAAGGAGATAAGTTTGCACAATTTCATTATGAAGCCAAGTAATTGTTAAAAGAGATGCTGCCTCTTATTTGCTCAATAATGCTTTTATACATTTCAAGCTTTATGAAGGATTGATTTGATGAAAATATCCTTGGAGGATTATGACCTTGAGTTGCCTTTTGTGGAGGAATTTTTTGGGTCTAACCTAAAAAAGAAATGGAAACGGAGACTATGGAGAGCTTGTATTTGTAAGGTGATATATTTGTGCAGACATACAGAATAAGAGTTATTGATAATTTTTTTCCAAGTGTTACAGGCTACAAAAGGCATTTCCACTTGGCTTCCTGAAAATTTCGTATACCCCTTAACCTTTAAAGATGCAAAGTAACTATAAAAATCACATGTACAATATAGGGAGCTGAGACTGACAATTACTTGGGAGTCAAGGATATTATAAAGGCACAGTCCTATGCTGTTATCTGATAACATGAAAATGCCAAACTACAGAAGGTATTTTGGCTAATACTTCGGTCACTTTTTGTGAAATAACGCATAAGGAACTGCATTTCCCTCAGGAATGGCCTAGCTGCTTATTCCATAAGAATGGGAAACATTTCTTTTTATCCCAATAAAATATGGTGTATTATCCTACCCAAATCGTATCTGCTGCATAGGCTAAATACACACCAATGATGTTGTGTCAACAACAGAGCCTGCAACATCTTCTGAATACAGAACATTTGCCTCAGTAAATGTGTCTATAAATAACATATATGATTCTTTTTTTCCACTTACAGTGATAAAGACAAAAGAGTAACTCAAGATTCTTGAAATTCAATATTATATGTTCCTGTAGTTTCAATATATTTCTTATAAATATTTTAGTGGCTTTATTTAGTTATCTTTCCTCCTGCAAAGTTGCTGTAAAGGCAAATTATGTAGGAAAGTTATAGTTTGGTGGAAGGGATTTTTTTCCACAAATATTATTTCTAATATGGTTAAAGTATGGATTATTTATTACGGGATTTAGAATTAGATTCAGACTAGTAATCTAAATTTTGTGGTACTGAATTTTCAGAGTGGAATTATATACCTCAACTTCCATTTGAGCTTTCCTGCCATTTACTCTACATTGACAATGTTTGCAACATTCATGGTTTGATTACATTTGTATCTATGAAAAGTTCACCTCAGCATTGTTTAAATGGAAAACAAATTTCAACTGACAATGAATATAATTTCCACTGCTATGTTATTCTATCATATTCATTCACGCAGTGGCATTTGGTAACATTTCCATCATTTGCAATGGGGTTATGCCAGTGTTAATGAAAACCTAAAGCAAATATTTATCCTTTTGTTAGTTTGAAAGCTAACATGAAAAATAAAAATCTAAGTCTAAATTTCTAGAATTGTTCTATGACAAGGTAATTTTTCAGCTATCCCTGTCCCCAGGACTTCCAAGGGGAATGCCTGGCTATAACTGTGCTTCTTGTTTACAGAAAGGAGCAAGAAAATCTTAGATAAACTCATAACAAAAATCAGTGGTTATTATATCACTGCAGTTTCTGCCTGTACAAACACAAAAGTCTAACCGAGTCTTTAATGTCAGCTGCCTGAGTCAACTCCTTGCAGCACCTGGAGATATGCAAATGCATGGAATTAACAGCTGCCTTTCTTTTTCCTCCCATAAGCAGTTGCTTTAATGAAGTCAGGGTCTCTGATGACCAGTTATGAGAATTATCTAAAAGTACACGGTTTGAATTCGGATACTCATTCCTGTATTTTGGCACCATTTTCAGAAGACCTCAGTTCAACAAGGTTTTCTGCAAGCTGCATTTGTCTTCTCCAAATCAGTGACATTTTTTATGGTTTTCCTTCTAAAATCTACATAACTGATGAAAAGTCTTAAATGTTTATAAAATTAATGTCATTCAATCATTTATAAACTTCTCTGCTACAGATGTTCTGAAAGGTAACAAAAAGATATCCCATTCTTACTTTGTACTAATTTTCATTTGTTGAAAGAATTAAGAAAATATTGAATTGTTGAAGTGGAAATATATAGAGAAATTATCAAATTGAGTAATTCTGGCCCTTATACCTTGCCTGACTAAAAACCAACAAAACCATAGTCACTTCCAGTGGCAGCAAGGTAGTCTTTTTGAACAAAAAACTCTTTTGTTCAGATTAATTTTGTTCCATAGACAACAAACTTCATGAAAATATTGCTGATACATGGTATTTTGAGATAATTAGAAATATGTTTGCAAGAAGTCCAAAATTCATGTAATATAATGGTATGCATAAATTGTAACAGTTACTGAATTGAAAGACAAAATAGCATATTCCAATTAAAAATGTCATATTTCAATAGTATTTTCTATCATTTTGCAGCTGTACACACATGGATAATATGCAGTCACAGAAAATATAACAGGACTGCCAAACTCAGGAAGTGACACCATTCATCAATTTAGTCTGCAGTAGGATCAAAACCAGATTTACCCTGTTCTCAAGAACAAGCTGGGAGAAGGTTTCCTACCTTTGGCATAGAAGCCAGATCTTGGGAGATTACTGGCATACAGCAACAGGCCACTCCTGTTTTTTTCATCACTTTCAATATATTTGAAGCCATTTTTCTCTCTGCAGGAGACCATTTCTCAAAGACCACATTTTCTAAGTCTTTGCTCGTTCTGATGATTGGATTTTCTTTGGGTGTTGGAGGGAGTTTTTTAAGAGTTCCTGTTTTACTGACATTATTATCTCTTAAAATAAGTGCCCAAAGTAAAACAGAAAATAAAACTGACTGAATAAGTATTAAGGGAAATGTAAAAATTACCTTCTATTTGTGATATATTACACTTTGGTAAATAAATACACACATGAAGCCTATCTATTTTTGCAAGGAGGTCTAACATCAGCTGCCTATGTATTTCATTGCACTGTACATTTCTGCAGGGTAATTTTGCAATTTTGCAATAGAAATATGTCTCTTAACTGCATTACTTCACACTGGTCTTCAGTTAATTCCTTTTGATATACTTTGGGTGGTTCTCTTTTCATTAGGACCATCTCCAATTTAATTTCCATCCTTAAAAGTCACTACTTTATACAATGTTCATCTAAATGCAATTGTTTGTGATCCACAAAGAATTTTATTGCCTACTTTGCTGACCTAATCAGTAAACAAAAGTACTGGACAGCATCAAGTTGAAGCAGCCTCCTAGAAAGAAGATCCTGTCCTATTTCAGTAACAAATCATTTTACTAATATCTTCTGGACTACAATTTCTTTCTTCCAATATTAAAATATTTTGGCCATGTGAAAAATTTTGCTAGTATACTGCATATGTTCCCATCATATGCTTCGCAGTTTTCCTCTTCAGGAATTAATGTGGTGGGGTTTGAGTACATTTGTTCTCAGCAAAATCAGGTCTGCCTTCTCTGGGCTTCCATAAAATGATTGTTTAAAAATATATCATAAAAATGCTATCATATCTTCATTGGTGCCATAGTTAGACTGACTTGTCTACAACTCAACATTTTTGCTTTCTTTCTAATTTCACCACCCATTTTTTAAAATAAAATAGTGGTGTATTTACCCTTCCACAGTCTTGTAGGACTGACCTAGAATTCTTGAACATAATTAATAATAGTTCAAAGATAGTTCTGGCTTAGTTAATTTCATCACATCCTGACATCTTGGCTACATCTAAGTTATTTAATATTCTCTAACTTGTCCTTTCTTTGTTCTGACCTATTATCCTAACTTTTGTTAAAATTAATTATGTTAAAAATTAGCCGTTATAATTTAAGATGCAAAAATCACCTTTGTGTTCATGCAAATAATGTATGAAGGGAAGCTAGTCTTTAAAAAACAGGGAGTTTAAGCTAATTTAATTCAACAAAAAGGTCATACTGACAGCTGCAGCAACCAAAAACCAATCCCAATACAGACACAGGCAATGTAAGCTTCCCTATCCACCTATTAGTTCAGTATACAGTGAGAGGATGAGGTCAAAAGGGCCGTTTATTCTTATGGGTCTGCAAGATTTTTGATTTCTCCAGAATGCTGCCACAGTGCACTAGATGATTTATTGCTTTTTTCAGCATGGACATTCTGTCTGGAAAAATTGGTTTCAAATTATCAATGTATGTGACATTTGCTTCCCAAAGCAGTAACAAATATTAATTGCCACCAAGGGCTGTATTTCAAATGGCAATTTGAAGGAACATTTTAGAACAATGAGCAATTTTCCAGGAATATATTCATCTTCTCCACCATCTTCTCACAGAAAGCCCCAAAATAAATGTTGTTGTGTTGCTTTTCCTCTCTTCTTTCTGTTATCCCATGGCCTCTGATATCTGGCTGTATGGTGTCATGAAGCTGGGGGGAGCCCTCATTATGTGTCCTTTTATTATAGTCCTTTACATAAGTTATTACTTTGCTTTTAAAGAAGGAGCATCGCTCCTCTAATGAAGCCAGCAGTACACTGCAGCCTAACCCCAAACCTATGTCAGTGTATACACTCAGAGGTTCTTCTGTCTGGTCCTGACATCAAAAGTTAATCTTCACTGCTAGAGCCTCAACCACCACATCATAGATAACTGTCCTTGTAGTTTACTCTGAGGGGGACCTAATCAACTGCATCAGAAATGGATTCCATTGGACAATACACAAGACAATCTGTTATTTCAGGAGTAAGAAAGCACCCAATGCACCCCTTCATCCAATTCTTCTATGGGGGGGGAGGCTCTGAAAATGTTAATGGGATTTCTACTTCATCTTTGCAGGTCATCTTCAATTTATCACTATGAAATCAAATCTTTTGGGAGCACCATCATTAACCTCCACTAGCTTAGGTACATCCATCAAGTCCTCATTCTGTTTATCATTATTATCAGGGCAGTCACTGCTCTTCAAACCACTGTGACTACTAATTTCCTACACATTAGGACATAAACCCTATTTTATCCATAAAACTCAGATAAGCTGCAACATCCACAGGTGTCATGGGGTATATAAATGAGTATTTTGTGACTTTACATTCTTTTGAAATATCATCTGTGGTAGTATATTCAGCATGTCCAGATAAGAAATCAAGACTAGATAAATGTCAAACTTCCTTTGAATAAAAGTACTAGTTTCTCTTCTCCATTCTTAACTCTTCCCTTTAAAGAATGTTTTAAAAAAATATCTTGCATTTGAAAGACATTATGAGCAACTGATTCAGCAGCCATGTCATCTATTGTCCACTGAGTGCCAATAATACCTTCTAATGTCAGTGAATGTTGTGTGCTTGCATTTATAATAGAATGTACTCCCATGGTAGAGATTAAAGGTTTTTGTAGAAACTTCAGGTCTACACACTCTTTTTCTGTAATTAATATCACTTAAGATAGGAAAAAACTTCAACAACCTGGGTGTCAACAACTAGTGGCAACAGAATTGGCTCAGCCAAACAAAAAATATAAAAATACTACCATCTTTTGACTTAATTGTTTAATCTCATTTCTCCTACACTTCAGCATTCATATTAATTTGTTTTCAAACAATGAAGTGCCTCCTACATAAAGGTCAAGCATTTCCATGTCGTACAATCTGTTATACCTCTGTAATTTGACAGCTTAAACATTGCAGGTATAATGGGGTATTTAGTATTGGGTGCAAAAAATTACTATAGCCTATAGAAAAGCACAAAGCACTCAAAAAAAAAAAATAAAGCAAATTCTAGGATATTTATGATTGGAACCACATAAATCCAGCCACGCAATTAATATATTTACCTATAATGGTTTAAGATTCTCTCTGTGCTCTGTGCTCCTTTCCCTGGGGATGCATTATACTCTATGCCCCATTAGCCAGTTTGGGAATAGCTTAAGATTCTTTGCCAGGGAGAGAAGAAGGAGGCTTCCTCCCACACAATTTATTTTAAAAGTACAAGAGGCACAAGCTGCTGAGAACCACATCACAAAAGCAGAGACAAGAACATGAGAAGGTGTCCCAAGCAGGCATAGAAAAGAGCCAAAAAGGTCTGAAGTGGACAACACAGCAGTTTTTGAAGGGATGCTTTTCAGGAGACCAGTAAGAATTCCTTCCTTGGACAGAATGTTCTGATCATACTATGCACTTAATTAGGTTATTGTTATCTTCATGACAGTGGCCAGTGTCAAAAGTGTAAGAACAAAGAGGTATAAACCCTTTGTCATAGAAAAGTGAAGGTGTTCACAACTCTTTTTATTACCTTATGTTTATGGTGGGAGAGGAAAGTAGTTATGAGAAAATGGAAACTGAAAGATAAGGTTCACCACACTTATTCAGGGGCTTTTTTGAAGCCTCAGCCAGTTAGCCTAAAGTGGATTTGAGAGAAGACAAACCCCTAGCCTGGCCGAGAGATACAACCTTTTCCTGACTCCCTCACTCACTCAATTGACAGGGCATAGCCAGGCATACTTCACTGGGGTTTTAAGGACTGAAAATAAAGGAGTACACTCCCTCACATCAGCACTAAGTGGTGAGACAAGTTAACTTCAGTGAAGGCCTTGAGACTTCTATTTCCCAGCGTGTTAGATGCTGTGCCCTTTCTCCAGGTCCAGCCAGTGGCAGGGCTTAGTGCATGTACCAAAGATGCAAAATGCACACACACAGAATGTAAGTACACACAATAAGATGAGTTGAAGAGCAAGGTCTTTACTGGCAGCCCCATTAACACAATCAGCACTTACACAGTGTAGAACACCACAGAAAGCCTCATCTTGCTCCTCATTTCCAGACAATGAAGGTTAAAGCTCAAAAGTACAACAATCTTGATTCCCAAGGTTGCTGTCATTTCTGGATGATATCTAAATTTTAGCATGGTTTTGACATGTTTGGCGTCCAGATGTCACAGCTTTGGTCTCTACAGAAGCTAGTCTTCTACTCTCAGGCTTATCGAGCTTGTTAAAGTTTCCTAGAAAATACACCCACACCCTCACACAGCCAGTTTTCTTTGTCCCCTCTCCTCTCTGTTTTTCACACTTGTTCCTCCCGGATCCACTCCAACTACACACTCTGTTCCCCTTTCCCCAGCATGTGATGCTTCCTCTGAACATTCTATAACAATTTTTGCACATCCTCACAGCCCCTTTCAACATTCCATAATAAATCTCACACAATTCTGCAAGCCCTCAGCTAATACATACATTTGCTTTTTCCAGTAAGGTTCAGCATAATCTTGCTTCCCCTTGTTCTCATCAGTTACAAAGTTCTAGTTGAATATCTTCATGTTATAGTGGAGTGTTTTTTTCCATGGCTGTGGCAGGACACATCTACCCCCTCTCTCTACCACAGATGGCTGGTGCATATACAAGAGATAACTCGGGCGGGTCACAGGCCCAGCATAGGGCATCTCTGGTGCCTAAGGGGCTCAAGCTGCCAGCTAAGAATCAACATCTTAGCCTGGAAAGCAAATATGGAAAGACATGAAAGAGATATTCTTGACCAAAAGACACGGTTCTTATGTCTACAAAAGCCCACACAATTATCACAGAGGCAGAAGCCTCTTACACACTCCTTGGAACGTGTGAGATTTCTCCCTGGAGCAAAGCACAACTCCAGGTCACTTTCCCAGGAATTGAGAGAAAGGAATTTGATGTTTACTCCATCAAGAATTGATGGTAAGAAACATTGGATCCTAAGTTGTACTATTTCCTAGCTAGCTGTAATTTTAATGGTACCTTTAACTCCACGTGTATATACTAGTATCACTTTTTGCCTTATCTCTGTGCAGTAATAATCTGTCTTAAGTCTTATGTCTGTGAGTTTTGTGTCTATAAATAAATAATCCATTTTATAATAGACCGAATCCACCATTATTAAAGAATTTGCAAATGGGAGAGGGTTTTGGGGTGCTGGACACCTCAATAACACGACTGCCTGCTGCCAGAGGCCTGGGCAAAAGGCAGAAGCTGATTTAAACCTACATCATCCATTCATAACAACGGCTTGTCAGTCCATGATGTGAACCCCTCTGTACTGTTTCCACCATCTGCCATTGCTCAGTTTGCGTTTCTGAGTGTTTAGTTTACTTCCTTTCCTGTCTCTTCTCTTTGTCTCTTAAGGTGAATAGCCACTAATCATATGTCTGTAACAGACCAGCTATTCTTGAATGCCTCTTATGTTTGCACTAAGGTCTTCAATCAGTTGCCAGGCCAGGGCACAGCACGTAACTTCAGCCTGTAAATGGGTGCAGTAACACCTGCCTAGCAGGTGGCTGAGGTTCTGGTTCATTAGAGCAATCCTTAGAGTAGGAATTTCATACATTTCCATGCAAGAGACTTCATCCTGTACGGACTGAATATGATTCTAGGCTAAGACTATAAAAGGAGATTTCTTGTGTTCCGGTAAGGTTTGCACACCAGGTGAGGACACCACTGTCAAGAGAGGCCACTGTGTGGCTTTTAAGGGTAGACCTCAGCTCTCTCCAGGTGAGATGCTGGTACACAGCACAGCTATAGCTGGTTTTGCAGAAAGCATTAATGAGACATTACAGTTATTACTTCAGCAGATCGGCAGGGATGCATAGATAACCTATCAAAGACAGAGGAAGATTCTGTGGAAAAGATTTTTCTCTGGTTGGTTTTATGAGATTCTCAACATTACCTTAAAAGCTACTCTCCAGAACAGAGGGGTTTGGCCCAAGGCAGTGACATGATTACTCCTATTTCTATATCTCAGTTTCAGCAGAAAACATAGGACAACACAAAGAGTAATATTTCACAGATTGTTTCTTTGTTTCCTTTACCTTATGCAAATATGAAGCAACTAATCAGTTTCTAACATTCTCCTTTCCCAGCCCCTGCAGTAATATTTCACTTATTGGTAATGCTACCAATTCTACAGGCTACACACCCTGTGCTATTTTAAATATATCTCCCCTTACTTTTTCTCACTCCTTTTTATTTCTTCATCTTCTTTCTTTGGAAAAGTTGATTTGTCTAATATATGCTTTTGTATTTTATTGAAATAAATTAAAACTACATTAATGATAAGGAAGAAGTATTTTAAAAGAAAAAAATCCCTCTCAAGTCTACAGTCGGATAGTCATTGGCTTTGGTTGAAATATTTTTAGTTAACTTCTGTTTTATCTCATTAAGTTGCTCTGATTTTAACTGTATCATAGTGATGTAAGGTATAAGTAGCACTTAATCAAATAAAGTGTTTCTACATCTTTCCATTTTAAGAAAAAAAATCTATAAGAACCTTAAAAAAAAAGAAAGTTTGCAACTACAAAACTGAAGTAGTTGAATCTTCATCTTCAGTAAGAAACAATTATCTTTGAGGTTACACCTTAATTTGTCAATCTATTTCGGGGTCATTAAATTTTTCTTAAGATTCTGATTTTTGTTCTGGAGGATGAAGAAATGTCATAGTTAATATGTGATTTCCAGCACACACAATAAGTAAATGAACTGCATATTAGATGCAGTTATTTTTGTTTCATTTAGACAAATGCCATCTGAATTACAAAATATGGATTGAAATTTATATTGCTTGATAGTATGGGCACCTTTTGTGCAGACTTGCCCAGGTCAATTTCATGGTACCCTGGAAATGATCAAAACAAGAATGTCCTACTATTTCAGAAGTGCAGTAATGAAAACCAATCAGGTATCCTGAAATTTCCACGTTTTGAGGCATCATTGGACACAGAGATAAATATGTCCCTTTCAGTCAGGTTAGGATAGCCTTCTGTTCTAGCAACATCAGTAATTGCCACCTACTCTTCTTTCTGGAATCTGTTCTATTTCCACGGCCTTGCCTCATTTTCCTCTCTACAGCATGCAAAGAAGTGCAAAAAGGAAATGGGGGCTTCTAGAGGGGAGGGGACTCCTACTTCAGGAAGAGAAAGAGATGGTTGCTTGGGGATGAATTAAACCTCAGGGAAAGATGCAGTAGGAAGAAAGGAACATCTCAGCTGCCATTAAGACCTCTAGCCATGTCCTTGAACAAGCTGGTTTCCTCTCAATTTGGCTTTTCCTTAGTCTAGGAGAGTTGTTCTGCCACTGAAGCAAGATTTAATTTTGTCTGCCTCACTACACGGCAAAGAAGGCTTGAGTCAGCTCTGACTCCTTTAGCAGCATCTAGAGAGCCTCTATTAATTAAATGTCCAGTGAAAGAGTATCAGAAAGTTTGTCCTTGGAACTACTGAACAACTCTTCTAGCATGACGGATCATCCACCATGAAGTCCATTGTAAAGAATCTATGGTTTTTCTCCATTAACTATGAAATGGGTCATGGCAATCATTGCTGATTTCTGATACATAAAATATCTTTATGTAAGGGCCATAATAATTGTGAATAAACCATGATCTACTGTCTTCCCATTCTGGAAAACACTGAGCATACTTTTCTTTTAGGGGTGTATATGGAGACTTGCTGATAAAATGTTACCAACCTAATCCCTCCTGTGGTCACTGTCTAATCAAAGATATTATTTCACCAGCTAAAGGTATATAAATAGCATTTTTATTCAAGTCTGGGTCACGATCACTCTGTCTGCTTATGGTCTAATTCTGTAAGCTGTGAGTACATGTACACTCTGTAGTCTGCTTTTGTTCATTACAAATACATGACATAAAATGATCCCAAAACACTGAAAGATAAAGTATATAACACTGACTACAGTTTTTAACGACTGGAAATAAATGTGGAACTTATATTTTGTCTCTTTTAGTGTCTCATTCATCTTTTTCACCTACTTGTATTATAGACCAACTCTGGATTCAAGATCATAAAAATTAGGATGTTTTATTAGTTAATAGAGAGATAAATATACATTAGATCAAGAATCTCTATCCATATCAGACTGTTAGCACTATCTCAATCAAAGTGTTTTATTTCAGCCCAAACCTAAATTTACAGAGCCCATTTCACTTCCAGTTATATTCAGAGTGCTGAAAGTGAGCTGTCTAGCAGCAGAGACTGTAGCAAAACATACCTTGTTCTGGAAAAGCCAGTTCTTAACAATCAGTCAGTGTTTTGAACTCATTGTGTAAAAGGCACTGAAACTACAGTCAAATTACTCAGATAAAATTACATGGTGAAATATTTAAATGTGAAGAAAAGATTATCCCGCCTTTATTTCTTGTAACACTTGTTAGACTACATTCAAATTAAACTGAGGTGAAATGGGCATGAAGCCATAAGAATTTGAGTTACTCCCTCACAGAAAGTATTGTATGGCCATTAAGACTAACTGGTTTAAATAACCAAATTGACAAGTTAAGGTTGGAGGACTGGCCTGTTTCACGGAGACTTTCTTAAAACTGGGTGGATTGGAAGGTCAGCAATTACACATTATAGTAATGGATACCATGGAAAAACTAAACCAGAAAATTTCTGAAATGATAAGAGATGGATTAACCTGGAATGCAGGTGGGTGAAAGGGAACAGTGAGCCAGAAGAGCCCCAAACCTGCTCTTATCACACTAGTGTTGATGGACAAGCCACATACAGATAGAATTTTCAGTTTCCTTAGTGTGCAATGTTGTGCTGCATTAAGTGACATGGGACTTTTTTACTGTTAAATAAAGATTTATTCTTTAGACTTTGGGCTGTGGTCTGAAGAATTTGGTAAATTCCACTCATGGGACATTGCATGGGTGTAAGTTTCCAATTATATAAATGCAATTTTCTAGTTGCAGCCAGCTATTTTCATGACATTTTGTACTGTAACCATTCACCATTACCTTTCTCTATCCCAAAATATACACCATTGCAGTTTACAAAAAGTGAAAGTGGAGAGAATCCCTAATTTTTAAATTTCAAGATGTAGATACAAAATTGCTATACTAACCCTGAAAACATGAAAACAATAAAAACAAAAAGCCCTATCAATCTTATTATTGACATTGTTTGCTGTGCAAGAAGCAGAATCTCTGTTGCATTGAGTTTTCCAGGTAAAGTTAATCAGAAATAATTGTATTTTACTCACAGAGCTGTGTTTTCCTGAATGCCAGCTTAATTCCAGCATCATAACTGGTATTTTCAGGCATATAGATTTGGTTATAGATTCCAAACTTTTCTAAGTCCTCCAACCAAGTCCCTATTCAACAGGGCCCAATACCATGATTTATGTGAAATTCTCCACTGTTGGAGAACCCGTCCAGCTAATCCAGTCCAGCTACTTTTCATCCCTTTTTCATCACTCATGAAAAACAAAGGTCTCATAATATCTGGAAATCTGATTTTTGTCCATTTGCATCTTCCATGCTAACTTATGCCCATGAATTCCATTAGCTGCATATAATGAAACTATATGTTATATTTTAGCATTTCTCTTGCTGTTGTTGTTCTGTCTACAGCTGGGACTACATTCACATTCTCAGATTATTGGTGAGTTTTATGATAAAGCAAACCACAGAATTATCTCTCCTCTCTTAACGTCAACTTATCTGTTACGACCTTCAGATTTTTACTTCAGGTCTTAGTTTGTTATAAGGTCTTGGCAAGTGTTTCACAGGATGTAGCTGAAGGGTGGCATGTAGTGACACATTCTGTCAGTACCAATAGATGTGTCATCCCAGTGTTAGGGAAACTAAAAAATATTTAAACAGACACCGACATTCTGTCAGTACTACTCTTTCTGAGCTGAGCAACAAGAAGTGAGTTTTTAGGTCAGCTAACACAGCTAAATACCCTTCTTTCACTGAAATACAAACACATAATCCATTTGATTACTGGGAATCATTACCAAAGACCATGAGGCAATAGTAACTCCTGATCACAACTGATTCAAGGTGGATTCAGATCTCTAAGTCACAGTCAAAAATTTCTCAGCCATAACATTGCCTTTCACATAAATATTCAAGTCTTGCAGAACATGTCCACCACCTCAGCTTAAATACACACAAAAAACATTCTTTTTTCTAGTACACGAAGTTTCTCAATAAAAACCTGATCTAATAATATCATGCAGCAGATTCCACAGCCCATAGGCAGTCCTGTTGATGAGGTCCAATATGAGGTTTTACACATGACTGCTTACCCATAATCAAAAGCCAGACTTGCTGGGGAAGGTGGGGAGGATGACATTTTGATGGTATGAGGGCTCTAATTTTTCATAAATTTGACAGATAGGGGAAGGGAGATATGAGAAATGGAAGTTAGGCTGATATGGCAACATCTGGAATACAGAGAGAGTCAGCAGCCTTTGGATGAGATTTCCACCTCAAATAAAAGTAAGAGGGCTGAATAAATCAAATACACACTGTTTAGAACTAGCAGGGGCACTGTAATCTTTTCCTTCCACAGTTTACTTGTCCTTTATGGACGTGAATTAAACAACCTAAGTTGATATGAAGAAACTGTGTGAGATAACCCAAAAAAATCCCCTAACATTTCCAGATTCAGTAAGTAGGAGTATTTGATAAGGGCTTTCAAGCTAGGTATATACAAACAAGCAGCAAATATTGCCTCCAGCACTACATAATTGTTCTGACTAGCTGTACACTTACTCATTCCTCACAACTCCAGGGCCTTCTTTTATATGTGAAATTTAATACGACGAGCATTAGTGCTGTTTAGCACTTCAGGAATCAAAGAGCAAACTTTTCTAATCAAGGAATTATGTTTCCAAACTGAGGACAAAAGAATATGGGAGGGATACAAGGGAACAAAAGTTTACTGATACCATTAAGAATGTGAAGTACTCTGCCTGCTTGGAAAACATGGAAGCCAGAAATGAAGGGGATTAAAAGAATATCAAGCACCCTCTAATCCCAGGTTACTGCTGAACACAAATGAGGTAAAATACCTCATAAGAACAGTGCTCTCTAAATCATTTCACCACATTGGCACAGTTGTCTCAGTTGTGTAACTTCTCCATGCTTTTTCCTTAACACTTGTACAGAGAATTGTTCTTAAAAAATAGATTAAATAAATAATCACATCCTCCCTACCCTTTTCATATTCATTATTAGCAACATCCTGCAGTAATTAAAAAGGAGAAAACTGGAGCATGATCTATTTTTTTTTTAGAAGGCTGTTTATGTCATAGTACCACATAAGGTGTTGAGGTCCCTAAGTAGCAGAGCCCGATGTACAACCTGGAATCTCCCTATGTGAACTCCCCATCTCACATCTGATGCAATGTACCTGCCTCTGGGCAAGGCTTACTCCCTCAAGCATACCACCACTGTCACTTTTAGTTTGAAGTGTTTCACTTCTGAATATCTCTGTTAGTACAAACGAAAACAGTTCATATCTGTTTGCAGCTGAAATTTGTGTCTAAATGTAAATATGTCCTTAAGCTAGCTGGGATCCATAGAGATTAAATGCAGAAGGAACTGCTTAGTCAGCTACTCTGGTAAACTCTTGTATTTCATCCAGTTACCCTTTGCATATCTGAGGGATAGTGGGTAGCCCACACTGTCAGGAAACACAGCGCAACTAAACTGATTATGTGCATACCTGCCTGCAGTTACAGGCAGTGGAATCAGATGGAAACAGAAGAACTAGGTAGGGGTTAACAAATCCCTTTTTTTCTGAACTCTGATACGGGTTCGCCTAAAATTTTGATATGAAAATTCCACTACAATTTTTATTTCTCATGCATCTGAAAATATGGTAGATCATGAATTCTTCTGATGACAATTATCATCAAAAAAGGTGGACCCTTTGCCCTGATTGGCAAAACATTTACACAGACTCCAAAGGAAGCTGGATACAGTAGTGCACCCTAATATTCCTATTTTTCTTAGACACATTTTTTCTCAATCTCTTTCCTTCTGAAAGAGACACAGTTTAAACCAGTTTGAGCATTTCAATTAGCTGTAGGTTTAATGCCTTTTTCTATTAGTAGTATATTAATGGTATTTTATAATCAAGATTATAAAATAATCCTGTATCTTATAATCAAGATTATTTTGTGAATTCTCTTTAGATTCATATAATTCCAGAATTATTCTTTCCACTGGGCAGAAAAATCTCCACCTATCTAACTGCCAAAAACCCATTGAAAATTCGTAAGAATAAATGTAGCTTTCTCTCCTCTAATTTACACAGAGGAATCAATCAAATAAAGGCCAGGTGCTTCTTGTGTTGACCAAGAAAAAACAGATTCTTTCTTTTTGTGTGTGGGATTGGGGATCCAGGGGTGACTTGAAATATTTCACATCTTTAGTCAATAATGTGCACTTTTGTCTTTAGGAATCTGTGGAAAAAATTAAATCAATGGAATTATTTCATTTAGAAAAGCACCTGCTGCACAAAAAAAAAAATAAAAAAAATCATCAAATATTTATTAATGCAGTACCTAAGCATTGCAGTCCTATTGCCATGATACATTATGGTGGCTCCAATGGGTTATACATTGGTTACAGCTTGACATGTCAGAATTATTCATGCTAGGAAACACCTCTGGAGGTTTCAACATGAAAGCAAAAGATCTGGGGGGATGCTCAGGGGATTTTTATCAGGCTACAATACTTCTGCCATCCATACTGTTTATAAACCAGCCCAAGGTGATAACCACAGAAAGGTGTTGCCAACTACTGACTGCTTAATAGGGTGCATGAAAAGAATTTGGTCTGCCCAGGGCAGTTTGAGCTATGCAGCCTCTTCTGTGCCAGCCAGGAACCAGGGCATCCACTGCCACCTGCAGCCATGTCTGAGAGGCCAAGACCTGCATGGTCACCCCACAACAGGCAGCACAGCAGTGGCTTGTTAGAATGCCCATACTGTGGCTGCTCAAGCTGATCTCCCCAACGTCACAGCAAAACTTCCCCACCTGCCTTTCTAAGTATTGATCGACACCCGAGTCAGGAAGGAAGGAAGAAAAAAAAGGGAGGAGAAAACAATAATCAGTGACAGAAACAAAGACATCGCATCTGAAGTTTGCTGTGAACACAAAATCAAAAAGTGCCAGGACACAGTCCCAGGTACCACGACCTAACTTATCTGTACAGTTAAATTTCTCGGACAGACCCTGGAAAACTTCTGGCTGGTAGAAAGGAGCTTTCTCTCACTAGGCATTGTCCAGGTGTTCGCGTGATCCAGAGCCCACAGAAGTTTGGATATGAACACCTGATTTTAGGATCGGAGAGAGTATTTATTGATATTGACACATCTAACCTGTTTCTTTTGGTGTAAGGGCAAGAATTAGCCATAATACTCTCTAATCTTGTAGGACAGTTATTCCCTTCTAATCTCCATAGATATTAGCAGTGACATAATCAATATCTGCAGCAAATTAGTGTAAACTTATTTGCATTCTGTTCTGTCCATCATACATAATGTTACACAGACTAAAGATTTCAAATGTGTTATAATATGTGTTATAATAACAGCTCTGGAGGTGTTTGGCTGATATTCTTGATAAGAAATATGTGTTGCGAAAGCTTTCAAAATATCATTGCTAGCCAATTTGTTTAAAAAAATTACCTAGAAAGAAATGATCATATTTCATGTGATGATTTTGAATTTTTCTCAATGTTTACTTTATCACATGCTCACATAAAATGAATTACAAAAACATATTTATTACGAAACTCAAAGGTTAATTCTTCATGAATTTCCACAGAGGAATGCCTGCACACTTATCTCACACGAACAAAGGTACATAGGACCTAATTATTAAATAATCTTCCAGATGGTAGAAAGAATAAATAGAGTTTAAAAAGATAAAGGAGGGGAGGGGGGATCTTGAAAAAAATCAGATAACAAATATGCATTTATGGATACCTCACAGGGTTCTAATATGAGCAAAAAAATCAAACTGTAATCTTAAATGATTTGAATCACTGCACATCACTGGCCTGTCTATAACAAGTAGTACCTAAAGGTTCATTGAGTATAACTTTAGTTGCTATAATTCTCTGAGAGATTTTTGACTTGTATTCTTTTTAAAATAACTTTTAACAGAAAAGGAAATCAATTGAGGAAAGTAGAGTTCTTTCATCCTGATACTAACTACCAAAAGCATTCAGTTCTGAATATCCAAATTGAATTTAACTTGAATATTATTTGTATATGTACTGAGTTAGTTAAATGGAGAGAACATGCTGAAATTACTAGGCATGCACCTTTGCTCACTTCAGGAACTGGAGCTTAATCAGTGTGAATAATTAAGACCTCAGTGCTTTGCAGGCACTGTATAATGAATGGAATTTTCTTTCCAACTGCAATTCGAAAATAACCATTATCCCCAAAAAAGTGATCTCATCTTTAGTTTGGAAAGAAGCATAGGAACACTGGCTTGTGATGTAAGACCTTGTAGTCCCCAGAGAAACAGGCATTATCAGAGACAAATTCACCTTAAGATGGGATGACCTTTAATAAATGTTGAACTGTCTGCTATCTCTCTGCATCCCATCACAGAAGCAGAGACACCTAAGGCTATATTCCCTCACCTAATGTAGACAACTAGAGTACAAATCAATTGCCCACTCACATCTGGTATCTAGTGCAATTGCACTGCCAGTGTCCTATTTGATCCAGTCTCTGATTGTTCCTCAGAAAGGGCACAGATGTGCCACAGGTCCTGTATTTTGTGTTACAGCCCTGCAATGGCATCCTAGAGATCCAGAGACATTTTCAGATGACACTAGAAATTGGTGTGTACACAAAGAGCCACTCATTCAGCTGACCAAATGGCTGTTTACTTTAGGATGAGCTGAAAAGATTTCTGGTTCTACAAAATTATTTGATCGTAGGCTTGCTTCACTTCCCTCAATATAGACTGGAAAAATATAGAACTGTCATATTAATGAAGTATCCAGGGGTTTCCCACAGCCCATCCTATAAAATAATAATAATCAAGTTTTCACTACTTTTTCTTTTTTTTTTTTTTTAAGTAGTTGAAGCTTCAAGCTTTGCTACTTTTTATTTATTTTTTAAAAATTATTTTTAAGGCGCTATGATCTGGCAGATACTCCTACTAACACATCTGTTCTGATCTATGCGCTGCAGCTCTCTCTAAGGATCTCTCCTGGCACCATGAGCTGCCTTTGCAATACAATCTTTGTGTCCATAACGTTAGATAAAATGTAACAGCTCATCCAGCTGGGGTGGTACAGCTCACATCACATACAGCTAAACACTTCCAGCTTCCCAAGAAAAGCTGTCTACTAACAACTTGCTTAATGAGAACAACCCTGGCCCATGCTAAATCTCAGCAGCCTGTACCTTAACAGTATGGATATTTTAGTCCTAGAACCTAGTTACCAGACCCTGGTACTGTTTAATTTACTGGGACAGCTATATCCGGGGGACCAGTGGGAACTGGAATAAGAAGAGCCTTGTTGCATCAGATTGTGGCCCATAAGCCCAGTATTACTTCTCCACCAGTGACAGAAGGACATATTAAAGGACAGCCTTGACCACTTCCTATATCCCAAATCCTTCATGCTCTCCAATACCCAAAATTGCTGTACTAGCTTTTAGCGCCATTTTGAAGCAGTTTCTAGAGTATTTGCAGACATCTTCATTTTCAGAAGACTGCTTTATGTTGTTGTTTTGTTTTTATTAATTCCCTCATTTCTATGTTTTTCTATGTCTTAAATATTCAAGAATCGTGTCAATACTTGCGTGCTAGATTTATTCGGTCCACTCTCTCCTAAGATGAAGTTGAACCAAATTTCTTAGTGATCACTGCTAAGGAGCAGCTCTCCCATTTATTCTTTGTGAATCTAGTCCTGTGTCCCAGGGCAGATACAGAACTCCACATTTTCTTGTGAGGTCTGAATCAAGATTTTCCAGGAAGCAGTAATTTATTGCATTCATCTATTCCCGATGAGGCTCTCACCCAGTCAATATGCAGGTAGTTTAAATCACTGACTCTCAGCACCCATGCTAAAGCTGTGGCTACTGTTATCTTGTTTAACATATCATGATCTCTATCAAGTTACAGCACCAGAAGAGCACTGCATTTTTACTGTTGGAGTATGGGATTTTCATCTGCCAGTAATTTCCTATATTGCCACAATATTTTATCCTGCAACACCTTATATCACCTCTTGTGTACTGTGTTTGTACATCTCAGTCTGTCATGCCTGAAAAGTTAGCACCAGCTTCTCCTACAGACTTCCACAAGTCCCTGAGATATTTAAACCAGTATTGTCATTTGATGCCAAGCACTCATTTCCTCATCTTATTCTTAGGATTCCACATTGGTGTAGAATCACTTAAAAGTTTTGCCCTTGCACTGTCGCTCAATACCACATGTGCCAGTCAACTGGCAGTGTAGGAGGTGTCTCTGTTTTACTGAAATAAAAACAAACAAGCTTCACCTTGAACTGTGCATTTCTACACAGACTTCTCTACACTGAATTTAAAGAATTTTTACCTACCAAGTTCATTGGACTGAAAGTCTTAAAGCATCCTGAGTAAACCAATTTATAAATCAAACCAATGTACTCCTCAGAGATATTTAGAGAGAAATTTTTCTGGTATTAGTTTGTGAAAAATATCCTTTTCTATTGGAGATCACAGATGAAAAGTAAGGCTTTTTCTTGATTCTTTCAAAGAAAGTACAACTTATTTTTATTTCACTTGGGCACTGTTTTAAAATCCTTCATTAAAAACTTTCACGAAAAGCACTTTAGTTCAATGTTACTTTTATGTTTTGAATTAAATTTATTTAAAAAACAAAACAGAAAACCCATTTTGTTCCGCCTCAATTGAATTTGAATAACAAGAGAACAGCAAGAGTGACTGAGACCTGAATTCTGCCACTCTGGTTGAATGAGCTTTTCTACTTATTACTCATATTGAAATCAGTGAGTCTACTTCCCAACCATCCTCCCCTCCCCCCACCAAAAAAATACATTTCAAATTATATATATTTTTTTTATTTAATCTTGCTCCAGACAGGAAAGTCTGAAAAATATGAGCTGAAAAGTGACATTTTCAATCACAGCTGCACAATTCAGCGAAAAACAGTATAGAATCCCCCTTTTTTTTTACACTCTTTCCTAAGCCCTCCAGCATATTAAGTACATTGGTATTGGAGCCTGTTAAAATTTTGAGTACTGATCTCTACTAAGTGATGTGATTGGAGCTGAAACTGAATGAATGATTACATGTTAAAAGACCTGAGAGAATTGACATGGATGAACATTAGTTCTTCCACTCACACAAATAGTTACAATTTCTTTGTTTACACTATCTTCCATACTGACAGACATTTAGCCCTTGGGGTCCACTATTATGTGCAGAGTGGTTTAGCTTTGTTTCCATTAGTATGAGAGAAAAGAGTGTGACACTGTGCAGAACAGAAAGGCAATACTGAGGTGGGTGCTCAAAACAAATCCAATTTCAAAGTCCTGTGGTGCTGAAATGGAAAAGCCTGTGTGTGTGTGTTCGTGTATATGTGTGTGTGCTGGCGAATGTGTCTTCCATTGCAACACGAGGTAAAAGGCATTTCAAGTGCTCCCTGAATCACAGTGAAGTATTGGAAAGCAATGACATTCTAATCATTGCTGCAAATGTCAGTGCAAGAAGCCCGTGGGTTGTGGGTCCCCAGTGCACAAGTTAACAGCTTTACAGTGAAATCACTAGGGATCAATTAAAAGAAAACTGTTAGTAACTTTCATGCATCCTATTGCTGAAATGCCTGGGAAAAAAAGGTCTAATTATAGTCCTAACCTTTCCCAGTGGGCCATGAATGAACTTCCCAACAGGCCATGAATGAACTTCCAAATATGGCATGGAATAAGATAAAAAAAAGCCATAGTGTGTTATTTTCCCATGTTTGGGGTTTCTGATGCAAGGACACTCAATAACACAGTCGGTGACCAAGTAAACTGAGCTGAAATTAATGAATACACTGTAATGCTAACGACTGAGTTAGCAAGAGCTTCAAAATAAAAATGAAAGCAAAAATGAAGTGTGATAGGAATTCAAGTTTGTTAAGAGACAGAAATTGACATCAATCTGAAAAGTATGAACAAGGATTAGATGTAAAAGCACAAATTGCATAGAACTATTGTGCTAATAACTTTGTGGAACTTTCTGCATATTAATTTTACTCAGTATCATGCTTCATTTTAGCAATGTTTCAAACCAATGTGAAAAAAGGAGAGAAATTATTGAAGACTTTTCCAGCAGATGAGGACTTTGCAAGATTTTTACCCAGTAACTGTCTGAGGCGGAAAAAAACCCCAACCTAATTTGCTTTCAGCCACTCACAACCTCAAAAATCATTTTGCAGTCATGATAGAACACGGTAAAGGAAGGGCGTAGTGAGGACACGCTCTTCCTTTGGCCAAGTGTGGCAACATCTTGAAGCTGATTTACATGCAGACAACGTGCTTCCTATTCCAGAGGCACAAATGTGCCTGGATCTATCAGCCTTGCGAAACCAAGTGCAAAAGGACTGATGAAAAATAGACACAGTAATGAAATGCATAATGGCAATAAACCACTGCATGCCACTACCATACAAGACCTACTTTAATAGGTCTTGTATGGTAATGCAATACCATACCTTCGGCTGTGTCCCTTCCCCTGCCTTGGCCACCCTCTGGGGTATCTCTCTTCCACCTGAACAGCAAGCAGAGCTAATGGGGGGGTTACAAGAGGGACACTTTTCTAATTCTCTGATCCAGGAAGATTGGGAGTTGAGAAGAGCAGCTTCCATATGTAGGTTTAAGCTCCAGTCCTTCTCTATTAACATCATGAGACAATGTGCAATTCTGAGATGGGGGGAAAAAATATTCTATATCCTCTTGGGACCTCAAAGACTTTTACCTCAGGTGCTGGCACATTGACTTGTTTTGTGAAGCTATGAGCTTGTCCTTAAACAGTATTGACAGGAAAGAGCAGATGGCCAAATTGCTTGCAAATGCTTTTATATTATAGTTTATATTCACCAAGACACTTCCACGCTGACATGAGCAATGTCATTTTCTAGTAATGTTTGGAATTAGTCCCTTGGGTCACCAATTCCCAGGCATTACCAGATGATAACTCTAAAACTGTGATTACTTAAATATTTTCAAATCCTGAAGTACTCTTATAAAGATACAATTTGCAGCCATGGGAGCCTTGTTACAGTGTTGCTATCCATACAAATATCACTAGAGTTGTGTTTTGAGTCTCCATCATATACCCCCTGGTAGAAGAGTTGATAACTGGAAAGGAAAAATTGCTTTAGGCTGAAGCATATTTTATAAGGTCTTGATCAAATATGGTTTCTCATTTCCCTTTAGAAGAAAAGGACACTTATTTTTAAAAGCAACCAGTTCTATTTAAACTAAAGCAGATCAGTTTGAATTTCTTATCAATTGTCTTAGAATATTTTTGACCATGCAAAAGAGCTTCTGACACTACACGAGTATCAAAATATGCATAAAAGAATTAGATATTCAAAACCTGCTAACATTCAATAGTCCCCAGCTCCTCCATAAAACTTCACTGCTGTTAATTCTGCAGATTTTATCGATTCATGTTGAGTATTTTATTTACAAATCACAAACTATTTTCATTCATCTTCCTATGTAACTCTTAACTAAATCTAAATATTATCCAATTCATACTTGTCTGAAAATACATAACTTAATGTGCAAGGTAACATACAATTGAAAACTCACAAGTATATATTTATTGGTAAGATCTTGCCTTAAACTTTTTGCATTCGTAATAGCATTTTCCAGTATTAATTCTGCAGTTTTGGGGCATTTAGTAGTTTAGATTACTTTTTACTAAGTAGTGTGACCATGTTTTAATCTATTAGAAGGAGAAAATATATTAGGTGGAAGAATATTTATTTCCTCTTTATATTTAATTTATTGAGAACATAGAAAAAAATCAAGTCAACTATATTTTAAGAGGATTTTGTTTTTAGCATTGATCTTTATACCTATTCAGTAAATTTCTGGACATCTTAATGGCTTCAGCACTTTAGACTTATGTATATAGAGCAATGCATTACAGAATCATGGCCCAAATCAGAATGTTTCAAATAAACAGAAGAAAGAGAAGTATGTAACAACAAAAAGAATCATACATTAAGTAAGCTGCTTGAATCAGTAATAGCATGAGTAGTAGATATCAGAATATTTGATAGAGTACATAGGACATTTAAAAGTCAAAGTCTGAACATGGAAAATATCCATAAACAAAAATTTAAATAATTACAAAATCTTTCAATGCACTGTCATAAAAAAAAAAATATATATATAAGCCAGATAGAATGGCATCACTGAAAATAGGTATGTTAAAACATTCCCAACTTCCTGCTAATAAATTCTGACATAATGCCAACAGATATATCAGTAAACTGGCTGTGATATATTGAATAATATCTAGATATTAATGTGGAGTAGTCATTCCTCACATCTGCAGGAATGCCCATGCTTATACATCTTAACAGGTTCTAGTTCCAAATGTTAATAAAGTTCTTCTGACAGTCTATCAGACTAATTCCAAATTTTTGTCACAACCCTCATTTTACCACAGCTGAAACAGTGTGTCGAACATATCTTTTTAAAAACCATTTCATTAAGAGGTTTTTTTGAGGTTTTTGATACCTGCATTTTATTTAGTATGCATGTTGGTTTGGTTTGGGGTTTTTTTTGGTTGGTTGGTTGGTTGGTTGGTTGGTTGGTTGGTTGGTTGGTTGGTTTTTTGGGGTTTTCCTTTACAAGACCTAGGATGTCTTGGAATTTCTTTCAAACTCCAGAAAACAGCAGCAATAAGGAAGCCAGAGAGGTCTGGCTCCTTTTTTCCAATTTATATTTGAAAGACGGACTTGAAAAGGTTTTCTCACAAACCCTGTCTGAATTAAAAACATCTAGATCTCACAAAATAACATTGTTTCTACAAGTGGCAGCACAAATCTCTTCAAACTGAAAGTTCAGAAGGTTTTCCTGTCTTGATGACCACCTAAAGGACAGTGTTCTACTCTACAACTCCCTTCCCCCACTCCAGGGAGCTGAAGCCCTTTACACATTTTTATTTTATCATGTCTTCTATGGTGGGTGCGAGAATAACATGCCTCACCTATGCTCTGTATTGTCTTTCTGCACCAGCCTCTATACCACAGTGCAACATAAACAAACTGTAAGCTGTGGGGAAGGATTTAGCTAAACATCATTAAACTTAGAAGAAATTTCACTGTAACTCCCTCCTGATACAGGATGTCCTTGACTGTATTTATCTGTTCCGGAAATGAGCAGCACAGAAAATAATTCATTAAAAAGTGATAAACTGCATTATCCTTCAGCAGTTGATAAATGCCATGACTCCCAGCTGATTGCAGCATATCTGTAATGGAGTGTGGGGGTGTGGGCTGTGAATATCTTCGTTACTCATTTTGAGGTTTATAAAGTGCCTACAGCCACAATAATGGGGCTTTATATACAAAAATTAAAGGCATAAATTTCATAAACAGCCCACAGTGGGATGTGCTATGTAAAATGACTGCTGCTGCTGCAGCTAGAAATTCATTGACAATCCAAGCAGGGGTGTAATGTAAGATGGAAAGAGACCAATTGACTGAAAAACAGAATCAAGTATCTAAATTTCCTCTCAAAAGGATTATCCACAGTAGCATAGTTTTGATTCTGTACCAGGCTCAGGAGCTGGCTGAGCTGAAGTCCTGGTTTGGAATGACAGAAGTAGATTAGGCTGACTAAATGTTGGTCAAGGTTCTTTGCGTGGTAGGTTTATACTAATCATACTCCACAACTGATTAATTGCTGCATCACTTGAAACACTACTTTATTTTCTCAAGTTTCTACCATCAAATAATAGACCACACACACGTGGAGGTCTCAGGCAATGGTGAGCCAGGAAGGAAAATGGGACAACCAGGAGTACAAAATGTCACAAGCAACAAGAACATCCATAAAAAGAGAATCTTGTAAAGTGTGTGGGAGAAGTGAGGCAGGACACAATGAGAAACTGAGTGTCAAATAAAACATAGAAGAGAGACAGATGGAATATGGGTGGCATAAACACACTCACTGCGGAGCAGTCGAACTTGGGAGATGCAGTGTCGAAAACAAATGTAATGGAAGAAGAGGATGGGAATGGAGAGACACTAAAATGAATCCACACAATATCTTGTGGATATAATGAGTGGGAGCAGTAGGTATCAAAAAGAGGAATTTCCTCCTACCTTTGACAGTAAAGGAAGTGTGAACTCTAGGAAATGTCAGTATCTATATATATAAAAAACCTAATGTCCCACAGATGCCTCATGAACAGTATCCAGGGAATTTCATCTGTGTGGATTTATTTTAAATTGTTATCCTGATATTTTGAGTACTCTACAGGTAACTTCAGCCAGCTAATAATCTAATCTGAGAAACTGAACATGCTTATGGGCTATGGACAAGTACAGAGACTCCAAAGAAATCTGGTACAGTGCTGCAAACAATTTAATTTTCCTTAGATAATACCTGAAAGTTTCCATGGAAGTGTAATAACTCCTGCACATTATTTATTTAGGAGATTTACCTTACCAGAAGCCTTTACAAGATCTACCCAAAGCCGCTTGGATTCAAGCTAAGGTATGTGGTCTCAATGCTAAAAAGTAAAATGAGACTAGAGTGGTAGACTTAGGCACGAGCTCTTGGCAAAAATTCATTCATTAATAGGAGTAATGTGTCTGTTGTATTCCTACCTGCCTGTCATCTGAATCAAAGTGAGCAATTGGAAATATCCTTCCAAAACAGAAAGTAACATTTAAAGCTAAAGAATTCACATCCTTCTTTAAAGAAAATAAATGACTTAACAACTATCCAAACTTAAATGTGTTACAAAATGCATTGTCTGTGAAGCAAGGAATCAATCAAACCATATTTCCAACTGATCTGTGTCATACATTTCATGTGTCATCTATTCCTTATTGCAATACCACATCCTCTGTTAACACCCTCAGTGCATTACTTCCAGATGCTTCTCACATCAACAGACAATATCTTTTTTTGTTTCCTGTGCCTCTCAGAACTCCTTTCCCTATTTCCTCCCATGTGCACTACCTATGTTTTGTCTTCTATCTGGACAAGAGAGAATATCCACTACAGCTAATCCGGTGCTATATGTATCCCAAATGATCAGCTAATGTATATATGTTAACTGACAAGGGATTTGCTGAGGTATAATGGATAATGGTTGAATTTGCCCTGTCATTCCCACAGGGAGGTGCAATAAAGGAACGTAACATTTTTTTGGGTATTTAGCACAGGTTTCAGTGTCATAAAAAGACATCTAAATTTAGATATTCAAATATGGGTATCTAAGGAAATATGATATCTTTCAGCCTCAATTTTAGTCAGTGGAGTTCTTGTCTTATCTAGTCAGCTGAGCCTAGAAAGTGATCCAGCTGACAAATTTGCAGCTGGGGACACAGACCCTCTCCCTGGACTTTGTTAACTGAAGTGCCTCAGAACATAATTCTGTGGTCAGGGGTCCACCACTATTTGAGAAGCACTTGGTTACCACATGGGTTAGGCAGAGGAGCTAGGAAAGACTATTCTGTCTCTCTGCCACTGCAGGAGGAAACCAGGCTGGATATATTAGTTTATACCAAAAGGCAGTGGACAGCAGCACAGGCAACTGAATTGAGACTAAGTCTCCACTGACTGTACCAGGAATTTAGACACCTGCTCTCTGTAGATACCAACTAACCTAACACACTTATATTTACATAGTTAAACTCTAGCTGAATGTCTCCTTTAATGTCCTTGAAAATTTGCCAGGTTTGGCTGGATTGATGAAAGGGTCCCTGTGGAGAATATCTGATGACATAAACCAGTCTAAAGCTTTGGTTTCCAGGGTCTGCAAAACAATCAGCAGAGAAAGCACTCAAAATCAGAAAAGGTCAGAATTTGAGTTGCCTTAATCTGCCTCCCTCATGTGAATACATGATAGTATATTTTTTAATTACATAGTCACATTTTTTTCCCAGAGGACCTCTACTTTATTCAGTGTGCAGAGGAAACACTTCTCATTTAATGAGCAGTAGTTCAGTATTTTGTTTTCTTCTTATTCTTCACTGTGCAGCTCTAGGCCTTATTTATTTCACACAATTATAACACTGCTCAGAAGACAGAGTTATTAATTTCCTCATGGGCTTTTCTGTGTAACTCATCTCTGTAATGCATTCATTTTCACAGCACCCTTTCGAAACACTTCCTCTATTCACAGCTGAGATGCTACGCTTGGAAAGATAAAAGTCCACAGTATCCAAATCCATAGATTTGAAGTGGCCAATTTAAGTCACTAAGCAAATTATTTTTCTCAAGGACTTAACATTGCTTCACATTTATAAGCTCTGTACACACCCCTGTTGGTATCATCCTTGCACAGAATGCTCATCATTCCTGCAAATCAGATGCCAGGAATTAGCTAAGTATTGGCAAAAAAAATTAAACCAGTAAACCATCATAAAAAAAAAAATTGGGTTGTGTGCCTTGATTAGCATTATAGGCTTCTTGACAAATCTACCTCAATTTTCCATTGATCTTCTTCACTAATTTGCTTCTTCTCTGTCCCACTTCCTTTATGGACTTAATCTTAGTTTTCCTCCTGACTTTCCATTCAAATTCAGTCTCTTAAAGGAAACACACAGCACCAGAAGTCACTAAAGACTTCTCAAAGCCTTGGTAAAACTTAATTTTTTCTTCAATGCCTAAAAAAGTCTGGCTGTGGCAGCCAGGAAAATTGTCAGATACAGGTTTTCTAGTGCTGTCTTTGGCATGCTGAAGGTGTGTGTGTGTGGCTGTGAGTGTGTGTGTGTACAGACATGAAGCACTATTAGTTTTTCTCCCATCTTTAGCACTTCAGTCAAGTAGAATTTGGCAAAGCAAAGAAGATGACAATGACTGCCTGTCTGTCTCCAGCTGTCTAATTTCCTCAACAAATGTGTATTTTGTCTATGTATGTAGATGGTCTTGAGTAGCCCAGTCCAATCTTTCGTTCCTTCAGCTCTCCCACTTCTTCTTGTCTTTTCCACCCTCCTTGCTTAGAGAAGAATGGCTTTATTGCTGTCACCAAGGTAACCAAACACAAAGTCTGACTCTGTTCAGCACAGTCTACATCTATCATGTGCCTCCCATGACACTTCAACTGAGCGATATTTAAACGATGCTAGGAAATCAAGAACCATTTGGTGTCATTCCCATGAAGCTGGTGTAAGAGGATATCGATTTTGCAATTTGATACTGATAACCCTCAGTGCTTTCCATCCCTACCAGCCATGGATATCTGCCCCGCATCTCAAACAGCTGCCTCTTGTTTCAGGCTCCTTCACAAAGAACTGTCTGTTTGTTTTGGCACCATCCTTTCCCCAGCTTTGGCAAGATCCACTAAATATGGAGCTTCATATTATGAACATCATATCAAATGGCAGCTCACTTAGGCCTCTTCCAAAACACAGATATCCTCAAAAAAATACAAATCCTGAGAGTCTTCTATGGAGTATCTCCAGGGACACTTACAAATAGTGGAGCAATGGACAAATTTTCTTCAAGAAAAAAAAAAAGAAAGTTCTCCATATAAAGAGGAGATTCTGACAGGATTGCAAACATAGCACTTTAGCATAGAAATCTTTGCTGTAATGTAGAAAATATTTTAAATGTAGAATAGAAACGAGATTACATTAGAAGTGAGAGTGATTAACAGTTTCCATGACTCTATGAGAGCTAAAGCCTGGTAGATAAAGTCTCAGAAATAAAAACCTTCAAACTGAGAGTATGTTGAAAGGAAACTCTTAGCAGCAGCTTCCCACAGTGAATATAAATAATGAATGCTGATTAATGAACATGCTAAAAAAATAATGAGTAAAGGTAAAAGAAGACATCAGTTATATCAAAGATGATGAGAAACATTTAATTTGGTTGCTTAGAAGCTCATGCAATCAGTACAAAAGGTTCCAGCCTGAGAGGAACAAAATCTCTGGAAGAAGAAATATCTATTGACACATGAGTTACTGAGTTCATTTCATCCCGGTGGTGTTCATTTCATTCTGCAGGTGTTGATCTGTGTTAATACCTTGGGAGAACATATTCCTTGTTAGTTTTTGCCAGAAAAATGAGAAAAGTCTGATTGAGTAAATAACTGAAAGATACTGTCTACGATCTTAAAAAAAAATGGGGGAGAGGATGGGAAAAGGGGAGGGAAGGAAGGGAAAGAAAAGACAAGAGGAGAAAAGGAAGGTGCGGGAAGGTGCGGGAAGGTGCGGGAAGGGAAGGTGCGGGAAGGTGCGGGAAGGTGCGGGAAGGTAAGATGCGGGAAGGGAAGGTGCGGGAAGGGAAGGTGCGGGAAGGGAAGGGAAGGTGCGGGAAGGGA